>OZ005656.1:213929478-214391978 GCA_963930645.1 Salticus scenicus | reverse complement strand
ATTTCCAAATTTTGGTGAAAATTGAAAAACCGGAAATGGGACATCGGAAACCGGAAGTGGGACCGTAAGTCCGTATCTCAAAAACGGCTCTAACGATTTTCTTCAAACTTGCTATATAAACACTCTATTAGATGTCCTTTCGAATGATATAGTTGGTTAGTTCAGGAAAATTGATAGGCGTCCTGCATAAATAGCTCAATTTCAGGCCTCGCAAAGGCGTTCCTTTAAAAACGGTTGTACGGATTTTTTTCAAACTCGCCATTTTAACTCACTTTTAAATATGCTTTTGTATGTAATTATTGTTTTCCTGTCAACAATTGAGTTTAACCGGAAGTGGGACCGTAAGTCCGTATCTCAAAAACGGCTCTAACGATTTTCTTCAAACTTGCTATATAAACACTCTATTAGATGTCCTTTCGAATGATATAGTTGGTTAGTTTAGGAAAATTGATAGGCGTCCTGTATAAATAGCTCAATTTCAGGTCCGCCCATTATTATTTTTCTAATTATTATTTTAAATAACTTATTTAACGGATAGAGCAATTTTGTTACTAATTTAAATCAAAAATGTTTATAATGTGTGTAGTACTGGGTAATGGAAGTCGTGTGGCTGTTACACACCAGATTTTTTTTTTCTTTGAGGAAAGGATTACAATTTTTGTAAAATTACGCCAATCGTCTAATATTTTTAAAAGATGTTGAGATTCACAAAGCATTTTGTAATTAAAATAGTAGTCTCAATAAATTTTATTTATTTTCTTTTTCATTGTTATACGTCAAATTTCATATCTCGTACATTACAGTTTATTTTTTAATATGCTGAAATAACGGGAAAAAATCTAATATATTTTTGGTGTTGTCTATATTAATTTTACTTATTTTATCCTACAAAAATTTCTTGAAGCGACAGACCATATATAAATATGTAAAAACACTTACGTCAGTGATTGCATGAGAAGAAATCTCTGTCATCTTCAGAAAATGTATTTGCAATTTTGTCTGTAACTATAGAAACGCAAAATTGTGAGTGACAGCAATTTCAAGTAGTTTTAGATTATCTTATCCTTACATGGTAGAGTGTTATATTTGATTTAAAATGTTAGATAAAGTATTGTTTTTGCGTAAAAAATTAAGCTTCTGCATCATTTAAACTTTTAAAGGTCCCCTGAATAGTAAAATTAGTTTTTTACCTTTTGTTTTGTGTGTCTATATGGTTATGAGCTTGTTTGTGTTTGTATGAATCTGTTATAAACATAACTCAAGATCACATAACAACAGGAGTACCAAATTCGGCATTAAAATTTTGTATCATTTAATCTGTATTTTGATTACTTTCTATTTTTTCGACCTTTTGTAATTACGAATCATCTCTGTTCCTGGTATGAATTTACTGTCAAATACCTATCAAGAAATATAAAGATGTTCCTTAATGACCAATTTTCTTAATGACACATGTCATTCAATATATAATGGCAGCAGTTATCGTTCAGTTATTTCGCAAGTAAAGACAATTAAAATATTTTTTTAGAAATACATAAGCACTGCTAATTGACTGTTTAGTGATAAATATTATGGAAATTGAACACATTTCTTATTAAAATGCTCTCTTATCTAAACATTTATATGATTCTGCTATCATCAGTATTAATTAAACAAAAATTATGCAATAATAAATATTTAATTCTTACTCTAACGTTAGTAAGAGATTTGATGATAGAGAGAGATTTTTGTTTCTCAATCCAATAATAATTCTGACGCAATTAAAATGTTTATAAAAAATCACAATGGCATATAAACCTTCATTATCTATGCTACTTGTATGCTAAGTTTTCATACACACTCTGAAAGACATAAATTGCACACATGCACACACACACGTGCACATACACAAATTGACGCTTCACTTTAATTATATAGATTGATCGAACTCGCAATACTGTCGCATTCATAAAAAGTACTCAATATAATATGCCCATTAATTGAATGAATACTTAATCATTTAACCTTATGCTACAGTCGGTAACAAAAGTGTCCGAACACTAGCAAAAATTCCTATGTAAAAAAAGAACACTTCATATGGTTTTGTTAAATAAATCCTCGTTGAATCCTGTTCTTACTCAGGATTCTTCCAGTTCTAAGAACATGATTCGATTAGGATTTATTTAACAAAACCATATGAAGTGTACTTTTTTGACATAGGAATTTTTGCTAGTGTTCGGACACTTTCGTTACTGACTGTACCAAATGTCAAGTTCGAAGTAATGGTTTAAACATAGCTGTTAATAGTTATTTCAAATTCTCCTTAGTTAATATTTTTGGTTCTAATTAATCTTAGTGTGCAAAAAATTAGCCTACATTTATTAGTCAAACTAAACTAAACTAGAACTTCCATAATCACATATTTTAAATCTCTAACCTTTAAACCCAAACGCATTTATTTAATTATCCTGGCCTCCTCATAAATCTAGACAATCTATTATTGATCTCCAGGTAGTTGAGATGAGTGGCTTTAACGTTGCACTAGAGTTACGCAGTGAATAAAACTGCGCTGCAAAAAAAGAAAATCGAGCTCTGATACCATTCTTCTTTATTCTTGTGTAAAATGACCTCTGGAATACGAATATGACAACCATTTTGCCAAGTCACCCACAGTTTTCTGGGGACACCACCCCCTTCCCCACTTTTTATTACTACCTGGTAATTTTATGCCATGAATTTGATTTGGAGAATGAAAAAGAAATAATTTAACTCTTAAAAACAAAAATATATATATATAATGTATAATGAATAACATTAATACTAGATTTCAAAAATATAAGAAATGTAATACATAATTTCAGTAGCAAATCCTCCCCTAAATTTTCCCCTTACCACTAATTTTCATGTTTTAGAATTTTCCAAATCTGTAGCACCTCAGAATATACGTAACAGTTAAAATAATTCTTTTCTACTCTAAAAATCAAATTTATAGTCACAAAATTACCGAAAAGTGAAAAAATTGGGGGACGTCTCTAAAAAACGGGGGGTGATAGGGCAAAATGTACGTCATACTCGGGTTCAAGCGGTCATTTTACATAAGAACATGCTGAAATGGGTGTCAGAGGCAATTTTCATCCCGAGCAGTGTAGTTACGAAAGTTCAAAAATAAATAAATAAATAAAAATTAAAAAATGCTTAATACATAAAAAGAAAATAACTTGGAATATAGCTGCATACAAATTTCCTTTGTATCCTTATAAATTATAATTTAAAATATTTTATAATATCTATTAATACTAAATACGTAGATAAAATGAGTAAAAATAAATAAATAATAATAATTTAAGTGCATTAACTAAAATCCGACGATGGAGGAAGCTTTGACTCCGAAAATACTGACATTTTACAAATAAAGTCGAAATACAATAAAATATTATCATTAAAACTTTACGGGATAGAATCTTTCATCAAATTTTCGCGGAAAGTGTGACGTCAGATGTGACACGTGAAACAAAAGCCAATCAGCAACGTCGAACTGCATCCCCGTTTGGACTCGAGTAAAGGAAGTAAAATGTTCATGTTTTAAAATTTTCCAACTCTGTAACGCCTCAGAAGATACGTAACAGTTAAAATAATCCTTTCCCCCTCTAAAAATCAAATTTAGTCATAAAATTACTAAATGTGAAAAAAATAGGGGTTCGTCCTTAAAAAACGGTGGATGATAGGGCAAAATGGATGTCATATTCGGATTCAACAGGTCGTTTTACATAAGAAATTGCAAAAATGGTGTTGGGGGCAATCTTCATACAGAGCAGTGTAATTAACGAAGGTCAAGAATTTATCCCTGAATATGGTTTGGAGTTATAGCATGGCAATTTTGATTCTCTTGGAAGGGATTGCTCCCTTATTTCGATAAGCCCCAAAATAATAATAATAATAATAATAATAATAATAATAATAATTATTATATATATATATATATATATATATATATATATATATATATATATTTTGAACATGCAAGATATTGTTGTCACGATGAATTTCACATAAAACTGCAACCTTTCATTGTTCCGTAGAAGGAAAAGTATTAAAATAATATATGTAATAATTTAAGATAATATGTATTAATGGAGCTTTTTTTTTTTTTTTTTCTTTTCTTACTGTGATCAAATATTTAACCGCTTCAAAAGAAAAATGCACGAGCATAAAATTTTATGTATTTAGTACCCAAAATAATCTATATAATATTTCTCTAACCAGTTTCAATTACTTTTTGTCGAAAAGATACGATACGCGAGGATAAAAAAAAATAATATTTATAGATGAACAATATTTAAGCACGCGGACTTAGCTCAATGGACTACTAAGAGAAAATGATGGCATTTGTCTGATGAGATTATTTTACGAAAAATGTATTTTTTACAGATGTTTCTTCAGAATCTTTACAAGCGTCATATTGAACCTAGCAATATTTTAAAGATATATACCGAATATGGACTTTTGTGTCATAAATTGACTAAAAAAGAATTAGTTTATTTTATTTTATTTATTTGTTTTATATACACTGATGGAAAAAAAAATCCCAACACCAGGAAGGAGCTGTGCTAGATATACGAAATTTGGTAGGCGTGTTTATGCATCTGAAAGATGACGTCGATTCAAATTTCGAGCTACGCGCATAAGTGTGGCGCTAGTAACGATACTATGAACATACAAATGAGGTTTGCTTTAAATAAGTGCTGTAAGGTTCGTGATCGTTATTTACAGTTGAGATTTGACGTAGTGGGTTAATGTTAGTCAAGGATGCCTCTAAGAAGACGAAGAAGTTATTATCAACAGCTCACTGAGTTTGAACGAGGTCGTGTAATAGGGCTACGAGAAGGTGGGTTTTCTTCCCGCGATATTGCAGAAAGATTTGGCAGGAATGTATCCACTGTGCATGAGTGTTGGCAGCAGTGGTCAAGGGAAGGTACTGCCTCAAGAAGACCGGGTTCCGGGCGGCCACGTGGCACTACTGAGAGGGAAGACCGCCGTGTTCGGCGTATGGCTGCGGCTAATCGTACTGCGTCTGCAGCTGAAACTCGAGCTGCAGTTGGCACCACAGTGACACAACGAACTGTTACAAATCGGTTACTTAAAGGACAGCTCCGAGCCAGACGCCCTGTAGCGTGCATTCCACTGACTCCAAACCACTGCCGTTTGTTGGTTAGAAGGAGGCAAGGTGAACGCCTGCTAGCGACCTGTCCGCGGCCTAGACACACAGGGCCTACTCCTGGAGTAATGGTTTGGGGAGCAATTTCGTATGACAGCAGGAGCACTCTCGTGGTTATCCCACGCACCCTGACTGCAAATTTATACGTCAGTCTAGTGATACAACCTGTTGTGCTGCCATTCATGAACAGCATTCAAGGGGGTGTTTTCCAACAGGATAACTTTCGCCCTCATACCGCTGTTGTAACCCAACATGCTCTACAGAGTGTCGACATGTTGCCTTGGCCTGCTAGATCACCAGATCTTTCTCCAATTGAGCACGTATGGGACATCATTGGACGACAACTCCAGCGTCATCCACAACCAGCATTAACCGCCCCAGCATTGACCGCCCAAGTGCAACAGGCATGGAACTCCCTCCCACAAACTGATATCCGACACCTGTACGACACAATGCATGCACGTTTGCATGCTTGAATTCAAAATTCTGGCAGTTACACCGGTTACTAATGTACCAACATTTCACATTTGAAATGGCTCTTCTCGCCAATGGCTCTACCTGTGATCTTGAAACTTTAATCAATTAAATATGTTACCTAGACAAATGTATTGCTGAAATTTCATTACTGTACAATATTTTTTTCTTGGTGTTGGGATTTTTTTTTTCCATCAGTGTATATATATATACTTATTTATTTATTTAATTAACAAAAACAATATACCAAAATTAATAAAAAGTCATTGCCAACATGGCGACAAAAATTTAAAACGCGTGGTGGGAGTCCTATATTAAAACTGTACTGCCTGTGGAAGTATGAAAATTGGGTCGTGAACCATGAATTTTATTTGGAAACCTTCTTTTGAATGATTTCGGTTTCACTATTGTACAATATTAAATTGGTTTTACTAATAATTTGGCGTCTGGTAAATTAAAATTTTAATTAGGTGGTGAAATTGGTATAACATTTATGAGTTTCAAATTTTAAAGGTAAATAAGAAAAGAAATAAAGGGCGAATATTTCGCACGGGTTTGCTAGTATTTATATAAATGTTTTCTTCAAAATACAAATACAAATGAGAAATCTATTATTTAAAAATTACTCGTTATGAATGATTACTCAAAGTCAAACCTTCTACATTAACGTATTCGGTATATTTCAATTAAGGTATTTACGTCTAATAAAAATATGAAAACTATTAATACACCCTAATTTATCGAAAACTGATATTTAAAACTTACAAAATAGGAAATAGGAAAGCATTGTTGAAAATGACACTCACAACCAATGTTAAATTTTGTTTTCAAACACTGCCATTTGTATTTAGACTGTAATTTGAGTTCTTTATGACAAAAGAGTTTTAAATTTGCGTTTGCAAATAAACCAAAAGTGAGAGGCAATTTCCTAAATGCAACAGTCGAGAAATTATGGATTGCCTAAATAGAAAAATTTCAGCAACTACTGATAAGTAATTGATTAACATAACATGAAATAAAAATGAAAGTATTATAAGTGAGATTTCTTTAATTACACTGCTCGGCATGAAAATTGACCCAACACCGTTTTTGCAAATTTTTATGTAAAATGACCTCCTGATTCCGAATATGACGTCCATCTTGCCCTATCATTAGCCGTTTTTTAGGAACGGCCCCCTATTTTTATCACTTTTCGGTGATTTTATAACTATAAATTTGATTTTTAGAAGGTGGGAGGATTATTTTAACTGTTAAATATCTTCTGAGGGGCTGCAGAGTTGGAAAATTCTAAAACATGAACATTTACGGTAAGAGGAAAATTTAGGGGGGAGGGGGATTTGCCACTGAAATTATTTATTACATTTCTTATATTTTTTTTTTAATCTATTATAACATTTATTAAACATTATATATATATATATATATATATATATATATATATTATTTAGGGGTTAAATTAATTCATTTTCCTTCTCCAAACCAAATTCATAGTCATAAAATTTCCGAACAGTGATAAAAATTGGAGAAAGGATAGTGTCCCTAGAAAACAGTGGGTGATTGAGAAAAATGGGTGTCATATTCAGATTCAGGAGGTCATTTTATATAAAAATCAGCAAGAATGGTATTAAAACTTTTTTTTTTTTTTTTTTTTTTTTTGCAGCGCAGTGTTTTTACAGGCCTACGAAATCGTACTTTTCAATTTTTTTCTGCACTGCGGTGGGTGTCTCTAATGTGATTTAATACACTGAATTCGGAAATAATTTTCTTTTCTGCGTACCACGTACGGAATTTTCACAAAGTAAGGATGAAGATTGGAAGAATTCATCCAGAGATTATAACAAAGGCGGAACAATTAATGTATAAAATAGGGTAAGTGCACCAGTGATTGACACTTTTAGAGCAATCTCTGATGTTTTTAATATTCTAGTCATCAGAAAATATTTTTAGAAATCTGAAGTTAGTGCATATGGTATGAAAGACATTCAGAACATCATGTATGTTAAAATGTAACATAATATTTGATAACAATTATTATTTTTTTTATGAATTTTTATTGGACACCCACTCAATGTTCCAGTAATTGTCACTGCCAGTTTTTCATTTTATCGGTAATTGGAACCCTACGTTCCAGTGTTTGACACTCATTTTACCAGTTATTAGCACTCTATGCTCCAGTGTTTGACATAAAATGTTGAAATTCTTATATGTAAAATATATGATTTTATTATTTTCCTCATTTATTAATCATTTCGGGATAGATATCAGTTACTGGAGCATGCCAATCACTGGAGCACTTACCCTACATTAAAATAGGATATTATTTACGCAATATCTTTTAGATGTTTCTCTTTACATCAAATTCCCCTTTAAATAGTCCTTTACCTTGTGCACGGCTAGTGGTTTGTGAAGGAGGGGAATTCTCTATGCAGCATCCAACAATAATCTGCTAACATTTTAACAGTCCATCTTCCCTGATACCTCCTCTACATTTCTTTGATATCTTGATAAAATAGGTTTCCTTATTTTTCCCTCACATCACCCAGAGCTTCCGGGAAATAATTTAAATGGGATTTGAAAAATTGGAGTTTTAAGTTAAACAATACCTTTTTTTTGTCACAATTCTACGTGATGGACGTTTTTGAATATTTTTTTCTCAATCAGCATCCAAAAATATCCCAGAAAAACACATTACCTTAAAGAAAAAAAAATTAAACGTCGACCTGTGTTAGTTTTAAATAAATTAAATGAACATTTAAAAATTGTTTTTAATTAAGCGATATCCATTATCAGAAATGGTAATCATCTGATACTGATTTCATTTTTTAAATACAAGCTTCAGTCTAGCCATACGTTACGGTGGTTAGCGTCCTTAACCCCCACGCGATAGGACCCATGTTCGAACCCTGGCTAAGGCATGGATATTTCGACTTGTGCCATCAATTTTGCCTTCTGATATTGCTCATAGGTGACGATGGCCGCCCATATTTAGAGCTCCTTCGCAAATGGGCAATAGTTCGGCGACCTCTGAGCAAATGTCTGTGGCAAATATGCCGCGTCATTGAAAAAAAAAAAAAAAAAGAAAGAAAAAAAGAAAAAAAAAAGAAATGCAAGCAGTAAATAATAACAAATTGATATTTAGAAAGGACGAAAATATTTTTTATAACGCATTAATACTTTGACTAAAAATCTTATTATTTTTATAAATTTCATAATTCACATATAGCAGATATATAGTATTGCTTTGGGTAATATATATATATTTTTAAATAGATATTATGCTTTAGAAAAATGCATTATATGAAAATTATCAAGAAAATTCAACACAAAAATATGTGGTTATGTTTCAGTTATTTTAATGTTACTATAGGGGTGGCTCGGAGAAATGCCATCACAATTTTGATCTTAAGCAAGGGAAATGTTTCCCCGTCTTCGGTAAATCTAAAAGCATTATTTTAGGAAAAATAAAAAATACGTTAAGTACATTTTTTTCTGAAACTAAATAGTATCAATAATATTGATAACAACAACAAAAATGATAATAATGTAAGAAATTTCAGGATTTTAATAAGTATTATTTGATAATATTACATCATACAAAAATATAAGATATTTTTAAAAACAAGAATAAGCTTTTTGATACGCTAACACAATTAAAACTAGTATGTTGTGGCCACCACAAGACTTTCTTCTATCTTTTCCTATACAAATTCACGCAGTAAGCAAAAAAAAAAAAAAATAAATAAATAAATAAAAAAATTCTAAGTTTTTTTTTTTTTTTTTTTTTTTTTTTTTTTTTGTTAAAAGTAAAAAAAATCGATAACTTTGTTTTAAATTATCACAGATTTATAGTTCAACCATTCGTTTTAAAGGTATTGATGAGACCTTTCGAAAGATACCCATCTTGAAAATTTACTCCCCTCGAGGGGGGACTTCCCCCCCAGGGGGGGTGGCGAGGCTCCTACACATACAAAATTTATTTCACAGTTGACTATCTCTATTATAAATAATTCTTGTAAATTTCATAATGATTACTAAAAAATAATTCTCTTTATGCACATTTATACAAAATTTTGTCCTATATCACCCTGTTAAAAATTTAGAAAAAGCGGGATGGCAACGCAACCTGTAAGACAATTTTTACCAAAAGTTGATAGGCACTAATTTATGTCAAGGTGCAACTACATACCAATTTGTATGAAATTCTGTGCAGTAGTTTCTGAGATACAGTTGCCACAAAATTTTGTCACACACACACACACACACAGACAGACAGACAGACATTTTCTAAAAATAGTCAAATCGTGTTCTACAGCTCTCAAACGTGTAAATCCATCAAAAACCCGAGGTCGAAAATTTTTACGAATCCAATACTTTCTCTATATTACATATAGAAGAAAGTAAAAATATGTAATTTAAATGAATTACGTATTGTATAATTTTATGAATAGGACTAAAAATAACTATATTATACTAAAGGAAACATGTAACAACTGAAAATATAATTATTCTAAAGGAATATAGACATTATTAATAAATAAAAACGCATTAAATAAATCTGTAAATAATATAAGATCTTTATCTAAATAGGTTTAAAGCTGATTTAAACTACACCCTGCCATATCAGGGAGTTTGAAGGACGGCAATGATCATCAAAAATCGTACTATTTGGAATGTGCGTTTGATCGAAATTTCCGCCTCACTTGCGTTAATTGAAAATAACTAAAATTTATTGCTTAGATTTTAAAGTCATTCCGTTTGGCAATCGATTTAAATGGTAAATTTTCAGAAGTAGTTTACTTATTCAATTGAATTTGTAAACAAATATTTTACAAAATTGTCATTTAATTATATATATATATATAATGTAAGATTTTAAATAAAGTTTGTTTGTTATCTAACTGCGTATCTTTGATTCTCAGAATTTAATCAATATCAATTTAAGGCGAGAAATTCTTTAATTCTTTATTTATTTATCACTTAAAGTTATGTGATAATATCTATACTCAACATGTATGCTTTAGAAATAAATGGATGTTATTGTTTTCATTTTACCTTATTTTGAATAATTATGCTTAAATGTTACAACTATAACTTATACAGACGGCTGCAAAATTATTCAAGTACTAACAATAATTTCTACTTAAAAGATGGGCACCTAACACTGTTTTGTTGAGGAAATATTTGTTGAGTCACGATCTTAGTCTTATACTGTTTACGAAAAAGTACGTTGATGATAAAAATTAGCGACCAAACTATAAAAAAAAAAAAAAAAAAAAAAAAAAAAAAAAAAAAATGGAAAGTGTAGATGTGAGCTTCAATAATTCTGCTGTCAACTGTACATGATATGCTATTCGGCCTGCGTCCGCCTAGCGTTTGTATTTTCAAATTAACTTATATCTAAATTTCGCTACTTACATATCATCCCGTAAAACCATATTCGCAAATTATTCGATTAATTGAAATTCAACTTCTTTTCTTAAAATCACAATTGTGGAAATCGAGTAATGAATAGCGGATAATTTGGTGCATTTTACGGGGGTCGAGAAAGGAAATTGCCGAATCATCAAGTTTCCGTTAGCCACTATACTCTGTTCACGGAGAACTGATAGCGAAAGTAAACATAAAGGGTTGCTGTTTAATTACCAGATTTTGCCACATTTACTTTTCTCGCTGAATGGGCGATTCTGGTTATATTGACGGCAAGTTAGCTTTTCCTAACTTGTAAGCGAATATAGTTTGTGACAGCTGGATAAAAACTATTCTCTGGGTTCGTTGTATTTATCTTTCCTTCCGAGGACATTATTCCATGCTTTCATTTTTATAATGGACAATATTCTTGTCACGTCACAGTAGGTAAAATCGCCGTACACGTGGCCGATAATTTGTAAACAAATTAGATTCAAGATGCCATTTTATTGCTACGCATAACATATTTCTAAATATTTCTCCAGTGAACCTTATCAGATATCTGTTGAAACAAGAGCAAAAGAGAAATGTAAACAACTGAATCGAATGATAAAGTTAAGACTATTCCATATTGTAAAATTGCAGAACATTTTATGTATACACACACACACACACACATACATATAATGAATAAAAGATTAATAAGAACATTTTATGTATACACACACACACACACACATACATATATATACATCAAAGCTTAAAAAATTAGAGTTTCAATCACTTTAATAAAGGAATTTATTAAATGGAACATCCATTTAAATTTGTTAACATCGCCACAGTTCACACGGCAACTTTTAATATTACATATGTTGATTAATATTAAAAAATATTACAAAAACTGGATTAAAAACAAAACAAAGGTATCACTATATCACTCTTACTTCAATTTCATATAATCTGTAACTCTTATGAATAATACTGCAAGATAAAAATTTGCAAGCCACAATGCTTTGCTATGGTAGAGTTGAGGATTGTTTGCCTATCCAGCTGATATTCTTGTAGCCTCGAACCCAAAGTGGAAATATGGTCCATTCTCATCGAACACCTGAAAAGGGAAAAACACCTCTACGAAATAACAAACGAAAAAAAGGAGTCGTTCGCTTGTCAGAGAGACGCCGTTTGTCTTCCATCGAACGCCAGATATTCAAGAGTATCGCCAAGATTCACGTTTCTTTATTTACTTTCGCAATCAATCCTCGGCGAACACAGCATAGTATTATTGTATACTAGTACAGTTAAACGCTAAGTAGCTTTACATCTGTTCTTTAAATTATCGTTTAGATTTACTTAATTTCTTTCAAATCACGGATACAATGTTTTTCTCAATATATTGCTGAAATCGTGAATTCGAAAATAATAATAATAATAATAATAATAAATAATAATAATAATTCACAATTAATATAAGATTGTTATTTTTCTCGAAATTAAATGATTTGTTATATTTATTCCTAATTGTAGGTATTTATATAATACATCTATATTTATTTTGACAGCATAGATGATATGTGTCAGTTATCTATAAATAATATAGAAATATTTCTTAAGGCCTACTGTACTTTTTATGTTTCTTTTTTTTTTTTTTTTTTTTTTTTTTGGCCCTCGGCATTATTATTTCTTGATTTTCAAGAGAGAAAAATATTCATATCAAATAAAGACAAAAAAATATAACAAATATCAATGTATAGATAGCAAATGCAATAATTTACATCGCAAGCGTATAATTTCGGAAATCGCAATATATCTGTTCCTTGTGATTAACTGAACTTATGTATCTTCCCTTTCAGGACACATTGAAAACATCTGACTTCATAAATTAAAACTAGTATATTGTAGTCATTACAAAGCTTTCTTCTATATATTTCTATACACATACACTCAATACAAATAATTCATGAAAAGTATTATTTATAAAAATTATCTTTCATGATGAACGCAAAGTATTTTCATTTCAAAGAAATACAATACTAAATATCCAATGAAAGTCAATTTTATTCTCTAGTAGCCGCCTTCCGCGACTAGCTGGTTCGCGATCCATAAAAAATCTGACTTTACGAAACCCCCGCTCGCTGGAGCCTACGACGCCTTTTTTTTTCTTTTAGGTGCTACAACAGCATATTAACATATAGTTCAAATAGATTTATTGAAAAATTTAACCGTAGTAACTTTTTAACCGTGTAGCTTTTTTGGCAACAATTAAATTTAAAACAAATATTTAAATGGCTAATATTTAATTGATATAGGTTGACAGACATTTTAATTATCATCTCCGCAACTAATTAAAATTTTTAAATTCTGTTTTCAGGAGCCCCTCGGAAAGGCTCCTGATCATCCGTATGTCAATTTTTGTACTCTGCGTCCAATAGGGTCTGAACGTATAGAAGAACAGACATACAGACAAACAGACAGACAGGCAAACCTTTCCTTTTATTATTATATATGACATCTTGTTTTCTTTTCTTTTCTTCTTCTTCTTCTTTTTTTTTTTTTTTTTTTTTTTTTTGGTTAAAAATAAAAATAAATGACAAATTTATTTTGTATTACCATTTTTACGATCCATCAATTCTTTTTTCTATATTTTACGCATGTATAATAGGGTGGAACGAAAAAACCAACTTCTGATTTTTAATTTGGAATAGCGCTGAAAAGTTGCCTTTTGGTGTAGATAAGAAAAATTAAAAATATGAAAACTATTGGAGTACGTCTTGAGGTGCCGCAAGGACATTAAAGTTTCATAAAATTGAAAAAAAAAACGATAAAACCAACTTCTGATTTTTAATTTGGAATAGCACTGAAAAGTTGCCTTTTGGTGTAGATAAGATAAATTAAAAATATGAAAACGATTGGAGTACGTCTTGAGGTGCCGCAAGGACATTAAAGTTTCATAAAATTGAAATCTTTGCTATATTTTAAAGGGTTTTTTTGCGGGTCTCGATTATAAAACAAAATATTTCAAATAGGCGTTTTATTATGAATGGAAACAGTTTTACTATTGCATTGGCATCAGGAAGCATGAGTCATCGCCGGAGCAGATGTTGTGAGGGAGAAGGGGGGTGGAAGGAGGCGGAGATTTGTCTGCGTGTACTGACACGTGACACCTGACAAGCTCAGAACAGGTGTCAGGCTTTGCGAAGTTCAGTTGAGTGGACGTCTCCGCACCGTTTAAGGTATATTTTGTTAGTTTTAGTTTGCATAATACTTTATTTTTGAGAATAAAAATGGCTCAGTCTAAAATAGTGAAGACAAGACAAATGTCGGAATGTCCCATTTTGGGGAAATTTGGTGATTTGTATGAAGTTGAACTGCCTACTTACGAATACATTATGAAGTGTTACTGTTATATTAGACATAACCTCAAAACTGCTTCAGAGAAGGATCCTACTGTAAGTGAAATATGTGACATTTTAGTTCCCAAAATAGAACAAATATGGTCAAAAGCTTCTATTCCCGTTGTTTCTAGCAAAAGAATTTTACAAATGATAAAAGCTTATCATTGTGAATATAGGAATTTATTAAGGTCTAAAATCAGAAAAGGGTCAGATAAGTTTGACTGCAACCTTGCAAAATTTAGAGAAGAAGCGAAACGTTTATTTGATATTGCTGCCTGTAAGTGTGCAAACTTTAATACTTGTACTTGTATAAAAGAAAAAAAAGTACCAGTTATGGAACAAGAGTTTCTGAAAGATCAACGTTCTAACAGGGCAATGGTTATAGGTAATATTGATAAAGCTACCACAAGCGCTTTGAGGAAGAAATAAGTCAGAAAAAGTAAAGAACTACAGAGAATAGTTAAGTTTAATCAAGAACGGACAAAAAACACCAGTGCATTAGAAACGGTTACTGGCAATAATGACAGAGCTGAAAGGCAGCATTGTTCTTTACCAGAAGAGGCAAACCAACCAGGTCCATCAAATATACAAGAAGTCACACATCTACCAGGGCCTTCAAAACTGAAAGAAGTGAAAAACACTCAAATGCGTATTAAATTGTCATCTGTAGCTTCCATTGCTGACCGTATCGGAATATCAGATAGAGCTGCTGCAGCAATAGCTAGTGCCGCTTTACAGGACTTGGGTGTAATCACAGAAGAAGACAAAACCAATGTAATAGACAGGATGAAAATTAGACGAGCAGGATCAACAAATCGAAAAGATCTCATTAATGACAGTCATTATCGTCCGATAACCGAAAATAGAGGATTGTTTTTTGATGGAAGAAAAGACAAAACAATTGTTCGAGAAAAGAAAGGAACTAAGTTGTACACAAAAGTTGTTTCAGAAGAGCACGTTTCACTAATAGAGGAACCAAACTCAAGGTTTTTAGACCACGTAACACCTAAATCTGGCACCAGAAAAGACATAGCAGACAGTATACTGCAGTTTCTTGAAGATAGAGAACACAACAAACAACTTTTGAACTTTACTGCTATTGGCTGTGATGGAATCGTTGTAAACACGGGACATAATAATGGTGTGATTTCTTTGATTGAAAAGGAAATAGGAAGACCTTTACAATGGTTAATTTGTATGTTCCATGCTAATGAGCTACCATTGCGACACCTTTTTTGTCATTTAGATGGTAAAGCGAAGGGACCCAATGAGTTTAAAGGCGAAATAGGTCAGCAGCTTGAAACCTGTGCTAATCTTCCTGCTGTTACTTTCATGCCAATTGAAAATAACCTTCCTCTTTTGGATAACAGAAATGATTTAAGTACAGATCAGAAGTATTTATTGGATATGAGTATAGCTGTATCAAGTGGAAATTGCCCACTAGATTTATCTTTAAGAAACCCTGGAAAACTTTCTCACTCTAGATGGCTGACATTAGCCAACCGCGTGCTTAGATTGTATGTGGCAACTGAAAATCCAACTGAAAATCTTAAGACTCTGGCTGAGTACATTGTGAAAGTGTATGCACCTGTGTGGTTTAATATTAAGTTAAAACCTTCATGTACTTATGGTTCCAAACATCTGTTTAAACTTATCTCATATTCAAGCTATCTATCAGACGACTTCAAGAACGTTATAGATCTGGTTATTCAAAGAAGTGGGTATTTTGCTGCCCCGGGAAATCTCCTTTTGTCCATGCTATGTGATGAACGCAAAATTCATAGAGAACTTGGTTTACGACGTGTTTTAAAAGCAAGAACAGAAAGTAGAGGGGGAGTCAGGAAGTTTAAAGTTCCAAAGATAAACTTCGATGCAAAGGATGACATCGACATGATCTTATGGCCTGAAAATGACGTAACTGAACCTCCCTTATTAAAACATGTTTCAAGTGACACTCTGAATGACTTTATACGGAAGACATTTGAAGCTGAACCAAATAGTAAAATGGACCCGGTTTTCGACTTTCCCCGGCTTCCTTGCCACACGCAAGCAGTGGAAAGAGCTGTGAAACTGGTGACCGAATCGGCTCAAAATGTCTGTAGTTCAATCGCAAGAGAAGGATACATAAGAGCAAAAATTGACTCACGTGAGAAAATGCCAAAATTTAATACGAAAAAACAGTTTAATTTGTAAATGAAGTAGAAACGAACATTTTGAAGCTGTAACATTTGCAATTTTTAAGAATACAGAAGTAAGAAATTTACAAAATTTAACATTACAAAATATTTTTTTTTTTTTAATTATATTTTGTAAATAATATTTTTTCCCAATTCTAATGTTTATATTATATATGTATTTGAAACGATTTTTTGTAACATTATATGTAGGAGAAATTCATAAAAAATAGTTTATCAAAGTTTATAATTTTTCAATTTTTGTACAAAATTTAAGCTCTTTGCGGCATCTCAAGACGTTGTAATATGGCAACCAAATTTTTAAAAATTCTTTTTTAACCTAAATGGCAACTTTTCCCCAGTATTTCCAAAATAAAATCTAAAAAAAAAAAAAATAATAATGGCCTATCAATGGCTAATCAATGTTTTTACAAACTTTAAGCTATTTGCGGCACCTCAAGATATTATAGTATCGCATCCAAATTTTTTTACTTCCTTTTGAGCCTAAAAGGCATCTTTTCCCCACTATTACCAAACTGATATGTAAAAAAAAATTTAAAAGGCCATTTTCGTTCCACCTTAATGTATAAGCCTGGGAAAGAGGTATTATTGTTTCCATATTTTTGTGATATGTATACAACAACTGTGTATAAAATTCTGAATATTTTGATCTATTTTATTCGATCCAACAACCTTTTTCTATCAAAAGAAGTGTTTTCATAAGACATCAAGCTTTATTTTCTTGAACTATCCCTCCACACCAATCCAATGTTCAATAATGCTGCTTATAAATACTTTATTTTTGAAGTTATGATGCACTGTTTTATACGTGGCGCGTCTCCAACTAGACTGAAAATGGATCTAACAGATCTGAAATACTCCCAACTAATCTTGAAATATTTGCCTCGAGGTATAAAGTAACATAAATATTAGTAGTATTATAATTTTTGAATTGCAAATTTTCAAACCGTTTTAACTAAAATAAAAAATTTCCTATAAATAGTAATTATGAATTTACAACCTAAAAATCTTTTAATTCGATTGGTAATAAGTAATTTTAAAGAAAAATAAACATTTAAAGTCTAAAACAGCTTTATCTGGTGTAATTAAGATGATTGTTAACTATATTTGATGTCATTAAATGTATAAATGTTAGAACGGGAATTAAGCAATCTTTACACGCGAAATATAGAGCAGTAGAGATATAGAATTTAATAAAACTACGATTAATTGGGTAAGGTGTTTGAATGTCAACGTTTAAAGGAAATACTTTCTAATGTAATCCTACTTAAATTGTATGTATTTTTTGATATATTTGGTTGGAATTTTCCATAATTTCAGCGTCCAGTAAACAATTTACAAATTTGAATAAATTGTTTCTTCATTTCAATTCTAAAAACTTTCTTTTAAACTAGATTTTGTTAGAAATCTACCTATTGCAATCACTCATTTTTTCTATCTGTCTATGTATATATACAGGCTGGTTATAATTAAACTGCCCCTATAGACAGCAACCTACACTGTTAAAAAAATGCAGAAAAAATACAGAAATTCTCTGTAATTTCAGAAAAAAAGTCGTAAAATACGTTTTGTCTACGTAATTTTTCCGTAATTTACGCCTTTTTTTCTGAAATTACAGAGAATTTCTGTATTTTTTCTGCATTTTTTTTAACAGTGTACAGCGCAAATGGGTGAATAGATTGCAACTAAATTTTGTATATAGTCTATACACGAGATGCGCTCACGGAATTTCTAAAAAAAAAAATTTAGTTCCAAAATGTTCGCCAGAGGGCGCCTTTTCCGGAAAACATTAAATTTAACACAATAAACGACCAAAACGGAATACAAAAGCAATATTAACAATTCAGAACAAGAATTATGATTAATAAAATGTAAAACCGGGAAACATCTGTCAGTTCTAGGAAAAAATGTCGAGACTTGCATGCTTGGGAAGAAGAGGAAGCTTTAAGCAAAACATGTTTTTTTTTTAAAACAGCGTATATCTTGATGAGGTGATCAGAAACTAGTCAATAAATGTTAATATTGTTTCTGTATTCCGTTATGGTCGTTTATTGTGTTAAATGTAATGTTTTTTCGGAAAAGGCGCCTTATGGTGGACATTTTGGATCTAAATTCTTTTTTTTTTTTTTCGAAAGTCCGTGAACACACCTCGTGTATAGTCTATATACCAAATTTCGTTGCATTCCGTTCACCCATTTGCGTTGCAGGATGCTATTTATAGGGAAAGTTTAATTATAACCGCTATGTATATTAAGACATGTATCACCCTTTTTCTATATATAGAAATAGATAAATATATGATAATTAATTATACATATAAAATGGAAAATCTGTCATCACTAAAACACTAAATAAATTCAAATCAAGAATAGGACAGAGAATTTATCGTAAAAGTATGGTAGATGCATTTCTTGCCTATTTTGGTCATATATGTTGTTTCAATGGCAATCATTTGAAAATTTCAATATCGCATAAAAAACGTATTTATGAACAGATATTCTTGAAACTCGATATTTACATAACCCATATCAAGGTTTAAAAAAACTTATTAGTCATTTTTAACTGTAATTATTTTTAAAAAAACGGTGACAATTGCAAAAGAACATATATATATAATGTCGAACGTGCCGGTTCACTAAGGAAGTCAGTGAAAGTTATTTAACGGTACACATCGATTTCAAGAGAGTACAGCAAATGTTGCTGTAAAATTTGCGGAGGCTCGAGGAAGTGTCTGTTGAAACTATTCTCTCCCAGCTGCTTAGCGCGCATCTGCACATGCGCTGTTTTTGTTTTGTTTTCTGTTCTGTTTTTCATCTGTGAGTCTGAATAAAGTATTGTGCTTGATAAGGCGTTTTTTACATTGCGTCTTAAAACTATAATATAATGATTCGTCTACCAAATAATGATTATAAAAGCTGAACCACCTCTGAACCGAATATTTATTACATGTTTTTTGGTGCATCGGCCGGGAATGATTTGAATTATTGAATAACATAAAGAAAAAGAAGAATATAAGGTAGGCGAATATTTTTGTTCTTGAACTTTTATGATTGAATTTTAAATAATGAATGAAGTAATAGTGAAATATTACACGAATAATGAATATAAATTATAAGATATAAGTGTGATATTCATGAGTAAAAATTTTTTAAATTATAAGTAATTATGGCTGATATAGAAATGCACAAGAAGCGTAGAACAATAATTCGTAGTTTAACCACAAAACTGATAAATAAAATAGAAGCTTATGTTTCAGAAATTTTAAATGATCCGGCTTCTATTTCTGAAAAAACGGAAACACTAAATGAAATGTTTGAACAATTAACGGTTAAATCTAATGATTTGAAAGAATTAGATCGGCTCATAGAACAAAAAGTTACTGATGCTGAATTTGAAAACGAAATAATCTCCGCAGAAGAATTGCAGGAAAAAATTATTCGTTATAAATGTAAAATTAACACTTGTAAAAAATCACTTTCGGTTTCTGAAGTTAGTGCTAACAGTGCAGGAATAAGAACAAACAACATTGAGCCGTTGACAAAAACAGAAGTAAATAATTGTTCTAATGAACATTATTCGAAAATTAAATTACCAGAATTGAACGTTTCAAGGTTCGATGGTCATCCTTGTAAATGGATTGAATTTTGGAATGAATATAAAACATCTATTCACGAAAACAAATTATTATCGAATGTTGAAAAGTTTTTATATTTGAAACAGTTACTTAGCGGAAACGCTGCTAGTGCTATTGCGGGCTATACGATTGAAGCTGAAAATTATACAGCAGCTATAGAATTACTTGAAAATCGATTTGGAAGGAAAGATTTAGTGATTAATGCGCATATGTCAAAATTATTATCGATAGAACAAGTGAAAAACATTAATAATCTACCTGCGTTAAGAAGGCTATACGATGAATGTGAAACACAAATTCGTAATTTAAAAACATTGAATGTGGCTTCAGGTACTTACGGTCAGCTATTATGCCCCATTTTAATTAAAAATTTACCTGATCAATTAGCCCTGGAATATAATAGGATTCGTAAAACCAAAGATTTTGATGTTACTGAACTTATGGATTTTGTTCGTGCAGAAATAGAATGTAGAGAAGCGTCTAACATGCTTTCAAATAATCTTAAATTTAAATCAAGTGTAAATTCTTATGATTACGAAAAAAGGAATTTAAAGCGCAACATTCCCACAGCATCAGCATTGCTTTCAAATGTAAAAAACAGTTGTATATTTTGCTCTAAGCTTCATGAAAGTACCAATTGTACTGAATTAGGTACTGAACAAAAACGCACTAAAGTATTAGCGCAAGGCTTGTGCGTGAAATATTTAAAAAGAAATCACAAAAGTGATCAGTGCTGGTCAAAAATAAAAAATTGTCAAATTTGCAAGAGTTCAAAACATTGTACTGCGTGTTGCGGCATAAATCTTAAACGTCAAAATGAAAATAATCTAATTTCAAACTCTGAGGCTATTATATCAACTTCCTATTTAAATGATTCAAATAATTCAGAAAATGTACTACTACAAACATGTTCTGCTTTAATTAATGAAAATGCAAAATCTAAAATGATTAGAATTTTAAGAAAAATTGTTTGTTTATTCGTTTGGCTCCAGACAGCCCTGTGAAAAATTATTCGATGTTGTCTGCATTAGGTTGACAAACAGAAAGGAACCAGAGAAGAGTATAGATATTGAAGCTTTAGTTACTGATTGCATTTCAGGTGCTCGAATTAGAGCTCCCACAAAACAGATTTTCCATATTTTGAAATTACAAACATTTGAGTTAGCGGATATACAATCAAATAAGCCAATCGATTTACTAATTGGTGCAAACTATTTTTGGTCGATAAATAATGGTGAGGTGATTAAATTAAATGATCACATATATGCGATAAAATCGTTGTTGGGTTGGTGCTTACAAGGGAAATTAGAAATATTAGAAAATAGAGTATCTGATTGCGCCATCAACTTTCTAAGTGTATTGAATATTGAATCATCCTGTGAAAATACTGAATTAACGAACCAATTAAAAGCTTTTTGGGAATTAGAGTCATTAGGGATAACGGATGATAAAAGAGAGTTATCTACACATGATGTTGATTTAATTAAGGAATATGAAACAAATTTAGAGTTTGTAAATGGGCGATATCAAACCTCTCTTTTATGGAAATCGGATAAACAAGGTTTAGAAAGTAATTATAGAAATGCTGAAAAGCGCTTCATTAAATTACGTGATGAATTAAAAAATAATGAATGGTTAAAGGCAAATTATTCCCAAGTGGTAAATGAATATATCAAAGAAGGAATCGTTGAAAAGACAAACAAAAGTGTAAACAAAACTTATTATATGCCCCATAGAGCCGTCGTGCGTAAGGATAAAGAAACTACTAAAGTTCGTATTGTCTTTGATGCGTCATCGAAGAGTAAAAATTGTGCATCTTTAAATGATTGTTTACAAACTGGTCCTAATTTGAACCCGAGTGTTTTAGATATGATTCTTAAATTTCGCAAACATAGAATTGCATTTTGTAGTGATTTAAAACAAGCATACTTACAAATTTCAATTGATCCTAGGGATAGGGATTATTTAAGATTCTTGTGGATTAAAAATTCTATTAATGAAGAGAATAATACTCAGATTTTAAGAATGACAAGAGTGCCTTTTGGCGTTGCTTGTAGTTCGTTCATTCTCTCAGAAGTTATTAAATTTCACATACGAAAGTATAAGGATACGAATCCCGAGGTTTTTAATATGTTAAATGAATGTTTTTATGTTGATGATTTATTTTTTGGATCAAATGATGTTGATAAAGTATTCCAACTTTCATGTGATGCAATAAGTGTGATGAATGATGCACACATGCAATTGCGAAAATTTAAGACCAATTCTCCAGTTTTGACAGATTTATGGGTGAAGAAAGGTATAGTTAAAATGGATGAAAATGTTGAGGACTCTGTTAATACTTTGGGTCTCATTTGGGATGCTAAACAAGATATTCTAGAACTAAATGTTAATTCCTTATTGGACATTTTACCTCAAATGAAATACACAAAGCGATTTATACTTCGACTTGCAGGCAGAATATATGATCCAGTAGGATTTTTGGCTCCTTTTGTAGTACGAATAAAGTGCTTGCTTCAAGAACTGTGGAAGGCGGGTTTAGGATGGGATGAAGAAATTCCAAATAGTATGAAGGAAGCCGTGAATTCATGGTATTCAGAAATTGAATCAATGCCACATTTAGGGATTAAACGACATTATTTTGCTTCATCTAGTATTGTGAATGATTTAAATTGTGAATTACATATATTTTCTGATGCTAACCCCCAAATCTACGGCGCAGTTGCCTATTTCAGATATTTTGATGATAAAGAAAATCCCAATTGTAGTTTTATTATGTCCAAATCTAGAGTTTCCCCGATAAAGAAACTGTCACTGCCACGTATTGAGCTTATGGGCGCATTAATAGCAGCAAGATTAGCTAAATATTTAATCAATTTATTTAAAATCCCCATGAACAAAGTTTATTTGTGGACAGATTCTTCTATTGTCCTTTTTTGGATTAGGGGTTCCGCCAATAAATGGAAACAGTTTGTTTCCAACCGTGTAATCGAGATACAGGAGCTTACTGACCCCGCATGTTGCAGGCATTGTAGTGGATCAATAAATCCAGCTGATAAGATCACTAAGGGTGCAAAATTAGAAAACTTATTAAATGATGAGAATTGGTGGTCTGGTCCTAATTTTTTGAAGAGATCAGAAGAGGAATGGCCACGAGTAATCTCGAAATTAATGCATGAAAATTTAATTGAGAAAAATGAGGAAGTTTTGGTTTCACCAAACGTCTGCGAAAACACCCTTAAAAATGAAACATTTTTTGACTTTGAAAAATTTAGTTCCTTTACGAAAATTGTTAGAGTTATGGCATGGATCATTCGGTTTGTTAAAAAGCTGCGAAAATCTACAACGGTGTTTGAAAATGACTTAAATAGTGACGAGATAAAAAATGCTGAAGAAATTTTGATAAAAAACATTCAAATCCAATCTTTTCCAAATGAATATGCAGCACTAAGAAATCAAAACGTAATTTCTAAAGATTCTAAATTGGCTGAACTAAATCCCTTTATAGATGATTCAGGTATTTTACGACTTAACAGCCGTTTACAAAATTCAAAGTTCCATTTTGAAGAAAAACATCCTATATTGCTTCCAGCCAAATGTAAAATCACCGAATTAATAATTAAGTTTGTTCATGAACGAATTGCTCATTCTGGAATTGCACATACCCTTAACACTATAAGAAGTAAATATTGGATAATAAGAGGTAGACAATGTATTAAGTCCGTATTGAGTAGGTGCACCGTTTGTAAGAGGTATAGTTCAAGACCCGGTGCACAAGTGATGGCTCCATTACCAACTGTAAGATGTTCCGAATCTCCACCATTCAACATTTGTGGACTTGACTTTGCAGGGCCTTTGTTCTGTAAAAATAGTGATACTAAACATTACATCCTTCTTGTGACATGTGCAGTCACTCGTGCGATTCATTTAGAATTAGTGAATAGTCTCACTACTGAATCCTTCCTACTTGCATTTAGAAGATTCATCGCAAGAAGAGGATTATGTAAAATAATTTACTCAGATAATGCACAAACATTCAAGAGAGCTGAGCAAGATTTACAGAAAATTTTTCGTTTGATTAACCACCCTGACTTAAAGGATTATTATGCATTTCATGGTATCCAGTGGAGATACATAATTGATAGAGGAGCTTGGTGGGGCGGATTTTATGAACGTTTAGTACGTACAGTCAAGACTAGTTTAAGGAAAACAATTTCACGTTCATCATTGACTATATGCGAACTAGAGACAATTTTAATTGAAATTGAAGCGATCATCAACTCGCGACCTATTACTTACGTTTATAGTGATTTTAATGAGCCAGTAGCATTGACACCAGCTCACTTTTTGGTGGGAAAACGGTTAACGTCATTGCCTCCTGTAAAGATTTATGATGAAGAAACTTCTAGTACCAGAGATATCTTGATTAAAAGATACAACTATCGTGAAAAGTTGCTGCAGCATTTTTGGAACAGATGGCGACAAGAGTACATTCTTAATTTGAAATCAGCGAATTCGATAATACCTGTGAAACGAGTTACCAACATAAAGGTGAATGATATAGTGCTCGTAAGTGATAAAAAATATCCTAGAAATATCTGGAAACTAGCTAAAGTGATTGAAGTCTTTACCGGACGCGATGATAAAGTTCGATCTTGTTTATTGAAAACAAGTACTGGTACCATAAAAGGACCAGTCCAGTTGTTACATTCGTTAGAAGTGAAATAAATTTGAACTGATAACAATAACTTTAAATTTTTGAACTTTAATCGCTTTAAAGAACTCTAATTCTATATTTAATATCTGAATTCTAATTTCACTATTGTTTATTACTTGTCTTTATTAATTTTTTGTTTATTTGCAGTAAAATGCTTGTTAAAATGAGAATTGTAAACATGTGAAAATTGTAAGTATATTTTTATTTTGTTTGGCTGTTTTTTTTTTTTTTTATGATGAACGTTAAAAGTTCATCGGGGGGGAATTGTGTTGAAACTATTCTCTCCCAGCTGCTTAGCGCGCATCTGCACATGCGCTGTTTTTGTTTTGTTTTCTGTTCTGTTTTTCATCTGTGAGTCTGAATAAAGTATTGTGCTTGATAAGGCGTTTTTTACATTGCGTCTTAAAACTATAATATAATGATTCGTCTACCAAATAATGATTATAAAAGCTGAACCACCTCTGAACCGAATATTTATTACAGTGTCACTGAGAAATTCGGAAACGCTCGAAGTTTTGCTGATGCAGAACAGGGATCTAATGCAGTATCATTCATGACATCATTTCTTCAGCCTAATGAAGGTTGTAAATTACAGTTGCAGTTTTTCGATTATTCAATATTTGTTGTTCAAGAGCATCAATAAAGATTTATATTCAGTATATTGTTCTACATTCAAGAAAAATTAAACAGTGGACTAAAGGGGCAAAGCAAAAGTAAGAGATTGCTGGTCATTCTATTTGTTTTACCGAAGTCAAAAAGTAGAAAATGTGGTCTTTATGCATGATGACCAGTGTCACATACGTAATTATCTGCTATGTTCCGGATACGTTAATCTTTGTGTGCCAGAAACGCAATATTAGAACCGAAAAACCGTTAGATGGAGTCTCTTTTACAAATGAGAGGTGATTCAGTATAACGAACGATTGTGTACAGACGCACAGCTATAAAGATAGATAAATACGCAATTGCCCACCAAACTTCATTGCAAGAAACACTATTGTATTTGGTTTCTCGTAACGAGTGAAAATATTCTGCTATACGACAGAAAATATCTAGTGGCAAAGTTTCCAGAAGATTCGTACATTATAGAAAAATTACATTGACAGAAATATTTAGCAACAGAAAAATACTGAAAATATTAGTACATGACAGATTTATTTCATACATTACACTGTATCAAACTCACATTAACTAAAATTCCCTGCTTTCACACTAAGATCGAACTAAAGAGTCTACGACACAGTAGAAAGCAAATTTATCTTACAGCCTTGGACACACCTTTCAATTTGCTACATAACATTTCCAAATCCTGATTTGATACCAAGATTTCTGTATGGAAAACAGAAAAAAAAAAATTACGTACCAGATAAAATGGGTAGCCATTGATACAGATTTTATCTGGATGTAGAAAAAAGTGACTTTTCACTGAGTGAGATGTAACTTTACTGCAAAATTTTATAGTTTTCAAAAACAGAAATTTTCTATAGGAAAATTATAGTAGTTTTCTTGTTTTCTAACATTTTTTTTTACGGTAAATGCATGATAACCACTGTCACTTCACATAGCAGTTAACATCATTTAAACATTAGCATTTCACATAGCTAACATTTTTCAAAGAATTTCAGTGACTTTTGAACTTTATTGGTGCAATAATATACATATTAAATAATTTTTATTTTAATATAAAATAAAGAACTTTCCTGAAGCATTTGCTGCAAAATTAACTACACTATTTCCCGATAGTAAATATGTTTTACATTTAAAGAAAATCTTACTATTATTTACTCGGATACACACACACACACACACACACATATATATATATATATAATATATGTACAATGTTCCCTAAAATATAATTGATAGTTCTTAGTTTAAGTGATGATATATTTAATGTTCAAATATCGCACATTAAATACCAACCCAAAGCAAGTTATTATTATTATTACTACTATTATTATTATTATTAACAGTGCGATAAATTACTTAATACTTATCATAAAACAAATGATTTTTTTTTTTTTTTTGCACCATCTAGAAATGTTAATATCTATATATATACATGTATGTATAAGACTTATTTTACTTATAAGATAAATAGAATACGTAAATGGAAATGATGTTCCAGAATATTATTTCATAAACATTTTTCTATCGATTACAGGAAATAGATTTGCTTATCAGCAGGTGTTGACCAATTGTGTCAGAATAACTTAACATGGTAAAAGAAATAGAAATAATAGCTGGATTAGGAACCTACAATTTATTTAT
Organism: Salticus scenicus; assembly: GCA_963930645.1. Taxonomy (NCBI): domain Eukaryota; kingdom Metazoa; phylum Arthropoda; class Arachnida; order Araneae; family Salticidae; genus Salticus; species Salticus scenicus. Next base: position 214,364,695 of record OZ005656.1, on the reverse strand, counting down.
TGCCATGCATATGATAATATATGATAATATATATACACATATATATATATATATATATATATATATATATATATATATATATATATATATATATATATTTGCACTTCTAGGCAACAACATTGGAAATGTAATGACAATAAATAAATAAACGATTTAAACTTGTAAGAACGCTAATTTATACAACTTTCATAATATCTGTACTGATAAGTATAAAGAATTTAAGTCCAAAAATGTCGATTTTGAATTAAGTACATAGTCTGACTCAGAATAAAATTCTCAATCGATTGGTATAAATGATTTAAGTCTATGTCATTTAGTCTTTGATAAAATCCATTGTTAAAAAAAGGTTCAAGTCAGAAATTTACCATTCATGTATGGTATAAAATATTTAATTCAAATTTTTCCCGTTATTAAATGAAGGTTGATAATCACTGAATGTTATAAAGGGTATAAGTCAACGAAATACCTTTTTCCTAGTCGATTCTTCTGATTTGTTTTTAGTTAGTTTAACTGTATTTTTCGTCTCCTGAAAAATCAAGAATATGGACTTAAATCCTTTATACTTATCAGTACAGATATATTTGTTTAGGTATATTTAATAAATTTTTTGTAATATCATTATAGAGAATAATTGTTTAAAGGTAAAGCTCGTGAAACTATACACTATAATTTTCAACCTTTCTTGTATATATATTTTATGTATTTATTATTTACTGCTCTTTTACTCAACAAAAATTAAAATTTAAAATTTCTTCTCCGCAAAAGTATCTAATTCACTAATATTTTTCATTAATAACTGATAAAATAATATTTACTTTTGAATTATATATATGTAGATTTTTTTTTCTTTAATTTCACATTAATCTAATTTCAAAATAAATAATCAAAAAGGTTTTTCCTGTAGTAATTTTTAATCACATATAATGATTCTCATCTAAAAAATTGTTTTTAATTTTTTATTTCTTTGAAGTATGATGCCGCAAAATTTAAATACCATAGCAGCTGTTGTTTTATACATTTACATGTTAAAATTATGTGTAAAAAAAAAAGAACCTGAAACTTCTTCAGATGTAATAGTTTTAGTAATAGAAAAATATACGTCCCAAATGAAATGTTCTAATTTATCCAACATTGTTGCTAGATTAAATGCGAAGTTAAATTTTAATTTAAGTCCTTAAATTACAAACACTTTTCACCATATATTCATTGAAGTAATTATCGTTATACAATAATATACCACAATAATAAAAACTTTCTCTTAAAAGGTTACATGGGTTTAAAAAAAAAAAAAATCGTTATTTAGATCATATTCCGGTTGATACATTAGTCACAGAAAAAAAATGTAATATTCTAAAAGCATTGATCGTAGCATTAGGCGATTTTCACTAAAATGCACAGAAATGAATAGGTTTATTATTTTTTACTTCCATTACACTACTACCGTAGGTAATGGAAGTATTGTATTCAAACTGAAAATTCGATATCGGGTTTTCACCTGATTTACACGTTTTAAGGTCCCCTGAGTCCAAAAAAGTGGTTTTTGGCAATTGGTTAGTGTGTATGTATGTGTGTGTGTGTGCATGTATGTATGTGGAGAATCTTCTGGCTATTATAGCTCAGAAACTAATAAAGATAGAGCTACGAAACTTTAGAATTGAAATACGTCTGGTGTACAGATGAAATTTCAAATTTTGGTGAAAATTGAAAAACCGGAAGTGGGACATCGGAAACCGGAAGTGGGACGTAAGTCCGTATCTCAAAAACGGCTCTAACGATTTTCTTCAAATTTGCTATAAACACTCTATTAGATGTCCTTTCGAATGATATAGTTGGTTAGTTCAGGAAAATTCAAAGGCGTCCTGTATAAATAGCTCAATTTCAGGCCTCGCAAAGGCGTTCCTTTAAAAACGGTTTTACGAATTTTTTTCAAACTCGCCATTTTAATTCACTTTTAAATATGCTTTTGTATGTAATTATTGTTTTCCTGTCAATAATTGAGTTTTACCGGAAGTGGGACATCGGAAACCGGAAGTGGGACCGTAAGTCCGTATCTCAAAAACGGCTCTAACGATTTTCTTCAAATTTGCTATATAAACACTCTATTAGATTTCCTTTCGAATGATATAGTTGGTTAGTTTAGGAAATTTGATAGGCGTCCTGTATAAATAGCTCAATTTCAAGTCTTCAAAGGGCGTTCCTTTAAAAACAGCTGTACGGATTTTTTTCAAACTCGCCATTTTAACTCACGTTTAAATATGCTTTTGTAAGAGCAATTTTGTTGCTTATTTAAATCAAAAATGTATATAAAATGTTTATAATGTGTGTAGTACTGGGTAATGGAAGTTGTGTGGCTGTTACACACCTAATTTTTTAAGTAATAAAAGATTTGTTGCCAAATTTGTTTAATTTTTCTCCATCAAGATGCACTTTAATTGTAAAATTATTTTTTTTTTATAGCGGCACAATATATTCAACAATGAAATTAGGATTACAAATGTTCAGTGTGACAGACGTCACTCATGAGAATGGCCGTTAGATGTTAAGCATTGGGAGTGTTTATAATGAAGCTAATTAAAAATGCTTTAACTCTTCACAATATCATGTTTTTTTTTATTGAACGGCTAACACAGTAATAAGTAAGTAATGTTTAATTTAAATATTCATTACCATCTGAAATTATAAACAACACGCAAAAATCAAATTAATCAGTTGGTTGGGTTGGGGTTTACGTTGTGGCGACGATCTGGGACACACCGCAAGAGGTGGTCGGGAGACATGCCACCACAATACTGACCCAATACGGAGAGGATGGCTTCCCCGGTTCAGTAACCCCCAGAAGAATAATTTTGATGGGAACATGGAGGATATTGCGGTCAGGACAGATTTTACGTGCACCAGCCCCCATTAGTGTACACTACGGTCTTCAGATTAATTAGTATTTGAAGTATAGCTTCATTAAAAAAGCGAATCTGTTTAAAATGTAATAGGTTACTGAGAATACACGCCATTTCTGAGTGAAAAATGAAACTATAATTTTTTCTTATATGTACAATCCACAATGTCATGCTCTTTTGCGCATTTCAGGGAAAATGGCGTAATGTCCTACATGTATATGTTACTATGCATATGATCATTCGACACCACGCATATGACGCTGTGACGCATATGATCATAGTGTCATATGGATTATGCGATCATGTCATAGTGATGCATAGGGTCAATGCTATTTGAATAATGCATATATATAGATGGTGACTTTTGGAATACCTGTTTTTTTTTTTTTTTTTTTTTTTTATCCTCGTCAGGTTTGTTACTTAAAACTTTAATCGCTTTTTTCAAAAGCACTGTTTTTGAATTCGACGATCACGATTTTTTAAAAATCTAATACGTAGTTCATATTGACATTTTGAACACTTCTTTAAAAGAGAATTGAGAAGTCATTGAAAGGAGCTTTTGTCTATCCAATTACAATTAGTTTTACACGACCATGCATAGTGTAATATGTATCGAAAACTGTATTGTTTTGCATAAATCTACCAAAAGTTCTGAGTTTTTTTTCTCTAATTCTTTGTTCAAGAACAATCAATACTTATCTAGCAGCATTTTTTTTTTCACAGTCATGAAACTATAATAAATAAAAAGAGCGAGGACACTTTCTCCTGAAGGGGCTCCAAGAATTGCATCTCATCCACAGAATTTTCAAAAATTTTTAATGGAGAAATTCAAAAAATTTGTAAAAATTTTCCTCCTTCATATGCTCAAAATTTTGAATAGAATAATTTCTTTTATATATATATAAAATAGAGTTTTTTTTTTTTTTTTTTTTTTTTTTTTTTTTTTTTTTTTTTTAACCTTTGAAATTTATGTAATATTTTAATATTTTTTTCTTATCCCACATAACTTAAAAGACGTAAATGTTTTAAAATACTGGCTGACATGATTTATAATGCTTAGCTTAAATAATGAGGTTTTTGGTGTGTAAATAATATCATACGCGCACACACATCCAATATTAAATAAAAGCATTTTTTTCTTTTAATTAAGAGTACAATAAATTACGATATTTACCAAAAAACAATTGCATTTCTTATAACATTCGGAAACGTAAAACACGTTAAATATATTCATTGCACTTGTCATGAACAGATTTTTTAAATGGAAATCATGTTCACAGAATAATATTTCATAAACATATTTATATCGATTGCAGGAAATGAATTTGCTTATCAGAAAATATTGATACACTGTATCAGCATAATTTAGCATGCTAAAATAATTAGAAATAACAGCTGGATTAGGAATATAGAATTTATTTATTACCATACTTATGAACATATATTATGCGTTTTTATTTTCCTTCCGGTGAATAAAATTGGAAATGTAATGGCAGTATGTAAGTAAGTGACTTAATCTTGCGTTAGAAACTTTTAACCAAATTACCTATTTACAGGTTTCATAGCATACTTATATATGTATATTTATTAAAATTTATGCGATATATTTATTAAAAATAATTGTATAAAGATATAAAGTTGAAAATTATTTTTGTATCGCAATAAAAATGTTAATAAATTTGACACAATATTTATCTCAAGTTTCTGAAAAATAAGAATAGTTTTGAGTTCATAAGTAAATAACACTAATCTGAATTTGAAAAAAAAAAAAAAAAAAAAAAAAAATCGAGATCTGATATAATTCTTGTTGAATCTTATGTAAAATTACTTCCTGAATCCGAATATGACACCCATTTTGACCAGTCACCCACTATTTTCTAGATACAACACCCCCTCCTTCAATTTATTTTCCTGTTCGATAATTTTATGACCATGAATTTGATTTGAAGAATGAAAAATAATTAATTTAACACCTAAAAACAAAAAATATAAAGTTTAAAAAATAACATTAATAACAGATTAAAAAAATATATGATATGTAATGCATAATTTTAGTGGCAAATCCCTCCCAAAATTTTTCCCTTATCGCAAATGTCCATGTTTTAGAATTTTCCAACTCTGTAGCCCCTCAGAAGATATTTAAAGGTTAAAATAATCCTCCCTCTTCCTAAAAATCAAATATATAGCCATAAAATCACCGAAAAATGATAAAAATAGGGAGTCATTCCTAAAAAACGATAGGCGATAGGGCAAAATGGAAATCATATTCGGATTCAGGAGGTCATTTTACATAAGAATATGCTGAAATTGTGTCAGAGGTAATTTTCATGCCGAGCAGTGTAATATAGATACTCAATCTTTATGTACTTTACATATTTACATACTAATCGTGTGTTTAGTGTGTTTTTTCCTCATTAAAAATTAATATAAGTAGTGTAGATTACTAATAATCTTTCATGAATAACTTATTAAAATTATATTTACATTTAAATACAGCTAATTAATTTTTTAACATTCCCGTTTGCGTTATTCTACAATTTCTAATTAGACTAATTTTAAAAAGAATAAATTAAAATAGATTTTCTGTAGTAATATTTTGCAGTGTACAGTTATTTTAATTTAAAAAATTGCTATTTTATTAAATATTTTCATGCACAATGCTACTAAATTTGTTTAATGTCAGAGCAGTTGTTGTTTCATAACTTGACACAAGGAAATCAAATATTAAAAGAAATAAACTAACTTATTTAACTGTTGTATTAAAAAAAAAAAATCTAAAGTAAACATGTTTAATTTATAAAATTGTCGTAATATTAAATATATAGTCAAATTTTAATTGTTATCCTTAAAATAGAATAAATGTGTATATATATATGTGTGTGTGTGTGTGTAATTTTTCATATTTATTGTTTTGAAAAATTTAGTATATCAAAGTAATATTTCATCCTACTTCAAACCTTCGCTCTATAATCAATAAAATATTTCATCAAAATGCTACTAAATTTGTTTAATGTCATAGCAGTTGTTGCTTTATAGCTTGACACAAGGAAAACAAATATTAAAAAAATTAAACTAACTTCTTTAACCGTTGTATTTAAAAAAAAAAAAAAAAAAAAAAAAAAAAAAAAAAAAAAACTCAAGTAAACACGTTTAATTTATAAAATTGTCGCGATATTAAATATATAGTTAAATTTGAATTGCAATACTTAAAATAGAATATATATGTATACATGTGTATATATATATATATATATATATATGTGTGTGTGTGTGTGTGTGTGTGTGTGTGTGATTTTCATTTTTTTTTTTTTTTTTGAAAAATTTAATATAACAAAGTAATATTTCATCCTATTTCAAACCTTCCCTCTATAATCAATGAAACTGTTGGAAAACTAAAGCAGCTGTAATAGTTCCTCCCACAAGCCCAGCAATAGCAGCAGAGCAACTCATCCTCTTCAGTTGAAGCGGGTTATATCGGAATGCCTCTGCTCCCGGTGAAGGTAGAAAGAATGTTCTGATCGTTAGGTCCGCTACTGTGCGAGTATAATTCGAATTTACTTTAATTTCTGGGCCCTCTGTACATAATCTGTATATAATAGCTTGTAAATAGAAATGTTTGTGTTCAGACAAATCTGTTGATGGAAGTGTGTGCAGTTTGATTAAAAGAAAATATTGAAATTATTCTATGTTCTATTTCAAGACTCCAGCCTGCTTTATTCTTTAAAAATTGATTGTGAAACCAATGTCTGGCGCCCCCGGGTTGGGCCTGGCGTCTTTTAAAATAGAATGATTAATAATTAAGAGGTAAGAAGATTAGATTTTTTCCATTTTGAAGTTTTTCATTGATGATCTGAATAAAAAAAATATTAAAACGAAACTTACGAAGAATATTTCATAAAAGAATGCATTTTATTAATGAATGTATTATATCATTTAGATAGTATTAGATAGTAATACAAAATGTATTGTTTATTGATATAATGAAAAAAAAAAATATTTTGAAGTTTATGATTGTCAATTGAAAGTTTGTAAAACGAAAATATTTTGGTTTTGAAGTTTATCTTGTGGTGATTTCAAATTTATGAAAACGAAATTTACTAAGTAAAATTTAGTAAAATAAATATTGAGTGAATATTGTATTATATTATTTGATAGTAAAAATGGAAATAATCAAAAGAAATAAAACTGCACACAGAGCTTCCTTCACGAGGGCATATAACAAGCTAGAAAATATACTAGCAGACAAAAATTCTTCGTTCGAAGAAGTAGAGATCAGTTTAGTTTTATTTAAACAAAAATCTGATACATTAGAACTAACACATAATACATATTTAGATAGTTTAAAAGAACAAGAATTTGAAGCAGAATTTGATTCTGTAGAAGAATATAGGGGAAAATCACTGAGAATTCAATTAAGAGCTCAACGCTTTTTAGAAAATCACAAAAAATTAAATGTAAAAGAAAGTAATATTGTTGATAATGATAATCAATTAGAGATTAACAAATTGAGTAAAACATTATGCCAGCGTCTTCCTGAAGTTGAACTTTACACGTTCGGGGGAGATTTAAAAGATTGGCTCACATTTTGGAATCAATTTAAGAATATTCATGAGAATAAAAAATTAAGTAAAGTAGATAAATTTCACTATTTGATTCAATCAACTAAAATTAAATCCGAAGCTAGAGAAATTGTTCAGTCATATCCCGTAACTGAAGAAAATTATGATTTGGCTATACAGAGCTTAAAAGAAAGGTATGGTCAAGAAGACCTTTTGATCGATTTTTATGTTCGGTAATTATTAAGACTTGTTCTTAATTCTAATAATAAGAAAAATGGTTCTTTGAGCGGTTTATATAATAAATTATCTACTCAGTTACGAGCGCTAGGCACTTTGGGTGTTACTAGTGAAATGTGTGGCCTAATTTTATATCCCTTAGTTGAAAGTTCATTACCCATAAATATATTACGTTTATTTGAACGACAGAGAAAAATTCTAGAAACTGAAAATAAAATATTGAGTCTTGATGCCATACTTCTGTTTTTAAGAAATGAAGTACAGTCCGAAGAAAAGATTAAATTGAGCAGAATAATAATACGCTTCCTTTGTAATACGCTTCCTGAGCGCGAACATAAAGGTTTAACAGCATATAAAAATGTAAAAGATAATTATCCATCCGCAATGGAACTAATTACACATGATTCAAAAAATAATTTATGTTCGTTTTGTACAAAAGATCATGAAATGCGATTTTGTAAGAAAGCATTCTATATCCCTTTAAGCGAGAAACTTTCAGTTATTACAAATAAGGGATTATGTCGAATTTGTTTAGTTAAGGGCCACGTAGCATATTCATGTGAATCAAACATTAGGTATCAGATTTGTACTAAGAAACATTTAAAATTTATGTGTCCCACATTGGAATCTAATAAAAATAATGAGGGTTCTAGGTCACCTTCGAATCACGATGAAGTAAAAGAAAGGTGTGTTGACACACTATTTACACAGAAAGAAACTAAATCAAAATCTCATGCTGCTAATAATGTATTTTTACAAACTTTAGTTGTAATGCTGCATGAAAAAAATGCGAAGCGCAAAGCGAGAGTTGTCCTAGATACAGGGTCTCAAAAGTCATATATATTGAAATCCACTGCAGAAGAATTAAATTTCGATTTTGTAAGAGAAGAAGAATTTTGTCATTCGTTATTCGGTGGAGAGAAAACAGATATAAATAAACATATATGTTACAAAATTTATTTGAGTAATCTTCATAATGATTATATTTGTAGCTTAGATGCTCTGATCAAAATGTTATTTGTAATGATATCTCTGCAATAACTCAAGGAAATTGGATACGTGAGTTAAAAAATAAAGGTTTCAATTTAACTGACATTGAAAATTCTGGGCCTATCGAAGTCCTTTTGGGAGCAGATGTCATGGGTAAATTATTTACTGGTAGACGAGAACAACTTAAGTCAGGTTTAGTCGCCATGGAATCGAAATTAGGATGGACTTTGATGGAAAAAGTCCCTCAGTCCAGTAGTTGTAGAGATATAAATATGTCTGTCATTAGTATGCTTTCACAAGAAGACATATCGGTTTCGAAATTATGGGATTTAGAACTCCTTGGCATTAGAGATCCTATAGAACAAAGTAATAGGGAAGATATTGAAAAGGTTGTTATAATACATTTTAAAGAAACAGTCAAACAAAAGCAAGATGGAAGATATGAGGTCCATTTACCGTGGAAAAATGATCATGCTTGCTTACCGAGCAATTATGAAGTTGCAGTACAAAGATTAGAATCTACTGTTAAAAAGTTAGAAAAATCTGGATATCGTAAAAAATACCATGATATTTTTAAAGAGTGGATTGATGATAGAATTATTGAAGAAGTTCCCATTGAAGAATTGGCACTTGCTAATTCTTATTACCTTCCTCATCGTCCAGTAATTAAGGAAACATCATCAATGACCTCTATGAAAATTAGGCCCGTTTTTGAAGCCTCAGCTAAGAAGCCTGGTTATCCATCCCTAAATGATTGCTTAGAGACTGTTATTAACTTTATTGAAACCATTCCTTCGATTTTAACAAGATTTCGCATATACAAAATTGGGGTTATTTCCGACATTAAAAGAGCGTTTTTACAGATAGTTCTGCACGAAAAAGATCGAGATTTCTTAAGATTCCTCTGGTATGATGAAAAAGATGACATAAAGGTTTTCCGTCATACCCGTTGTGTTTTGGGGGTAACCAGCAGCCCTTTTTTACTCATGGCAGTTATTCATCACCATTTGTCAGCTGAATCGTTGAAAATAAAGTATTCTGAAAAATTGCTGGAAAGATTGCGTGACAGTTTTTACGTGGATAATTGTGTGGCCAGTGTACATAACATTTCAGAATTAGATAACTTTGTGAAGTATGCCACAGATATTATGAAAGAAGGGGAATTTGATCTTAGGGGCTGGTAAAGTACAGCTTGTCCTGAAATCCCTTCTCAAGATTCTAAAACACAAGTGTTAGGCTTAATATGGGACATATACTCTGATACCTTAGAAATAGATTATCTCTTATATTATTAAAATCTGTACGCGTGTGTGTGTCTGTCTGTGTGTCTGTGAGAAACGGCTTGACGCAGATAAGGCTCCGCCGCTAAAGGTCGCACGGACTTCGAACAGGTACCGTCGGACAGAGAATTTATCGCAGATCTGGGTTATCTAATTTGCTAAACGATGCGACCCTAATTAGCAGAGACATTAATTAAAATGTCGACCATTGTCTAACGAAAAAACGATTCGAAATCGCGGGCAACGGCCATTTTGTTACAGAACAGCCTACCTCGAAAGAAAAAGCAAACCCAGGCAGCACATAACGTTGTTATAGCGTTGAAAATAAGTCTAAACAGTGGAAAATTAGTTGTAAAAACGTTAAAACAACGTTATGTGCTACTAGGGAAGAGAGAAAATTTCGGGGGATTTTGTAAAGCGATCCTGTTTGAACGGTTCGACATATCCAAAATACACCTGTACCAAAAGAAAGAGCATTTTTTACCGATTCTTACGGTACAATTTTTTTCTTTTTTAAATAAGGATTTTTTATATTTTTAAAAAATGTTTTAAAAGGGGTCGAAAATTTCTCTTTTTCGCGGTCGTCTTTTTCAAAACGCCCTGTACGACCCAGTAACTCTTCCATTTCTTAACAGCTGGTATATAAAGAAAGGCCATTTAATCCTCTTTCGAACCATATAAACATTTTTACAAAATACGGATTAGCGATCCATATTTTTAGATTTTACGAATTATCGATTTTTTCGCAAAACATTTTATAACTCAAAAGCGTTTAGAGATAAATCATTTCTTTTTTTTTTTTTTTTTTTTTTTTTTTTGTATATAGATCTCGCTTAAACATTTGAATTCCCAAAAGATTGAGAGAAAATTTCAAAAACTGAATGAGTTATAGATTTTTTAATTTCACGCTTGAAACCCATTGAAATAGAATATGCGACCTACCTTCGATGAGATTCTATTACGTGTTCATTGCCGCTTTTCGTTACCATGGGAACAAGTTCAAGGAAGAGAGATTTCTGCTTTCTCGACAAAAGCAAAGGAAAAAAAAAAAAGCAGCGATAAATGAGGTCACGTGTTTTGTTTCTGTGGTTTAAAATTGCAATATTCTAATACACGTAATTCAATTTCTCAGCTACTAATTAAAATAATTTCATAAGTAATACATCATTAGAAAGCTTTTTTGAATTGGAATCGAACAGTGGAATACAGAAATTTGTACCGCCATATGGCTCTGTAATATTTTCAAATTTCAATATTTCAATTTCTAATTATGACTAAATTATTTTTAATACATCATTCGAAAGATATTTTAAAGTACTTTTATATTATCGAAAATTTTCACCAGATTTACACGTTTTGAGGTATCCTGAATCAATTTTCTTTTATGCCGCTGTAATATTTTCAAATTTCAATATTTCAATTTCTAATTATGATTAAATTATTTTTAATGCATCATTCGAAAGATATTTTCAAGTTCTTTTAAATTATCGAAAGTTTTCAACAGATTTTCACGTTTTGAGATGTCCTGAATTCGTTTTCTTTTGTATCTCAGCTACTAATTAAAATAATTTCATAAGTAATACATCATTGGAAAGCTTTTTTGAATTGGAATCGAACAGTGGAATACAGAAATTTGTACCGCCAGATGGCGCGGTAATATTTTTTAATTTCAATATTTCAATTTCTAATTATGATTAAATTATTTTTAATACATCATTCGAAATATATTTTAAAGCTCTTTTAAGTTAGCGAAAATTTTTACCAGATTTACACGTTTTGAGGTGTCCTGATTCAATTTTCTTTTATGGCGCTGTAATATTTTCAAATTTCAATATTTCAATTTCTAATTATGATTAAATAATTTTTAATACATCATTCGAAAGATATTTTAAAGTTCTTTTATATCATTCAAAGATTTCAGCAGATTTACACGTTTTGAGGTCTCCTGAATTCGATTTCTTTTGTATCTCAGCTACTAATTAAAATAATTTCATAAGTAATACATCATTGGAAGGCTTTTTTGAATTGGAATCGAACAGTGGAATACAGAAATTTGTACCGCCAGATGGCGCTGTAGTATTTTCAAATTTCAATATTTCAATTTTTTATTATGATTAAATTATTTTTAATACATCATTCGAAAGATATTTTAAAGCTCTTTTAAATTATCGAAAATTTTCACAAGATTTACACGTTTTGAGGTGTCCTGATTCAATTTTCTTTTATGGCGCTGTAATATTTTCAAATTTCAATATTTCAATTTCTAATTATGATTAAATTATTTTTAATACATCATTCGAAAGATATTTTAAAGTTCCTTTAAATTATCGAAAGTTTTCACCAGATTTACACGTTTTGAGGTGTCCTGATTACGTTTTCTTTTGCATCTCAGCCAAATGAGTTAGATCGTTCAAAATTGGTATACGTAGGTTAATTAAGAGGGCCTGAAAGGGTGGAGAAGAAATAGGCGTGCACCGCGCGCGTATCCCTTAACTTGTGCGCGCACAGAGCGAACGGGACTGCGCTGCCGAAGGCAGTGGGGACCCGGTGCGAGTTTTTACCCGATCAGAAATGATTTTTTTTTAGGGGCACGAAGGGTCAGGGAAGGAATTCGCGCGCGCAGCGCGTGTATCCCTGAAGTTGTGCGGAAGGAATACGCGTGCGCAGCGCGTGTATCCCTTAAGCTGTGCGCTTTTTTTTTTAGGGGGCACAAAGGGTCAGGGAAGGAATACGCGCGCGCAGCGCGCACGGGACTGCGCTGCCAAAGGCAGTGGGGACCCGGTGCGAGTTTTTATCCGATCAGAAATAATTTTCTTTAGGGGGCACGTAGGGTCAGGGAAGGAATACGCGCGCGCAGCGCGCATGGGACTGCGCTGCCGAAGTCAGTGGGGAACCGGTGCGAGTTTTTACCCGATCAGAATTGATTTTTTTTTAGGGGGCACGTAGGGTCAGGGAAGGAATTGTTGTAAAATTTGTACCCTTTCCGTGTTGATTCTCAAATTTAAATTTAAATTCATTTACTACTTAAATATAATTTAAATTCACTTTATAACCTTTAAAGTTTAGGTTATTAATTAAATGAATTATAGCGTTTAGTGCTATTTTCTCTTTTGATGCTGCCATTTTAGTTAAAGATATATTAAAATTAAAAAGCTTAATGATGATTACTTTCAATTAAAAATTATATTCCTTATTAATAAATTTATGTTTAAGTCATTTGAAATAACTTTAATTACTTACCTCATATTTAAAAGCATATTTTATTAAAATTAACTTAAAGAAAAATATGTTTAAATCCTTTTACGGATTGTTCATTTCGCTACTTAGCGAGGAGATGTAATATTTTTTCAACTGCAGAGTCTCTTTGCTAAGCCCATAGATGGCGGCTGACTCGCAGCGTCGTGTTGCTATAGTTATGGGAGGCGTTCCTATTCTACAGCATCTAGTAGCTGTTACTTGAATCCGTTTCGTGACTATAAAAAGGAGGTAGGAAATATGTAATCGGTCTCTTAAGCTCTGAAGCCTTTAATCTTTTAAGCTTTTATGTTTTTTCAGTTTAGCTCAAAGTCATGAGCTGGTATTTCGATATAATTATAAACTGTTTAGTTTTCTTATGATTGTAAATTACGTTTTTGTGACTTGTTCGTTTAGTGAAAAGTAGCTTTCTATTTGAACTCAGTATGGCAGTATTTTTAAGGGTATTTAACCTCTCGTCAGCAACCTTTCTAAAATTGTTTCAGCTGATTTAATGTTATTCATCATTTTGTTTCAACTTTAATAAACTGTTTTAATTGAACTTTTGTCTTCAATGAATGCCACATATATTTATCTTCTTTATAGCTTTTAGAGCTGAGCAACTATCATTTCACTGCACTGCTAACTCTGCTAACTTGATATATGTGGAAATTGTTTTTTTCACAATAAGCGGTTATGGGCAATTTGGCTCGTTGTCAGCTCATAGCATTAAAATTTTGATAATAGTTTTTATGGCATTCTAAGTGTTTGAAGATAAGAAATTGAAATGGCAGTAAGTTTAAACCCCACGATTGAAAAATTACGGATGAATAATTATACTACGTGGGTCAGGACATTAAATTTATTTTAATTGAAAGAAACTGCTGGAATATAATATGTAAGAACGAAATACTGCCTGTTGAAGATGCTGAGGCCGGAATAACTTCAAAACAAGTGGAGGATTTTAAATCTCGTAGTCGAGTTGCATTATCAACAATATATTTGAATACATCGCCTGAAGTCAGAAGCATTATTGAAAATTGTGATTGTGCTATTGATGCCTGGGAGATTTTGAAGAAGACCTTTATATCAGACTCAAGAGCTCATCATATGGGACTGTTTACAGAGTTCATTAATTGTAGAATGTCTGAGAATGAAACGGTGAATTCTTTTGTAACCCGGTTATCAAGAATACTGGACCAGCTGCGTGAAATTGGTCATGCTATGGAGGACGTGTACTGCTGTTTCCAGCTCTTGCAACACCTACCATCCAAGTTTGAATCTGCAGTGCAATATTTGTTGCGTTGGAAGAACGACCAGTTCAAGTTCCAGAATATTGTGTCCGAGTTAACAGCGGAGGAATCGCGTCTACAGCTTCGTGAGGGTGATATTAAGAAAGATGCCAATAACAGTGTTCAGATACAGAACATCCAGCAAAAAGGTAAAAAGCCTTTAACTTGTTTTAAGTGTGGCCGTATTGGCCACTTTAAGAAAAACTGTTTTTTGAATAGTAATGTTAAATTTAAACCTAGAAATTTAAAGTATAACTCCAACGGTCGTGACAAATGCAAATCTCCCCCCTCCTACTACATAGCTCAAGCTAACTTTAGTAATTTAAGTGATGATGACAGCTTTATTTTTGATACTGCTGCTTCAAATCATTTTCTAAGAAATTTAGATCTTTTTGAGCATTATACTCCTGTGGAGGGAGAGGAGCTTTTTGTCGCGATCGATGGTATTAGTTTTCCTATTACTGCTAAAGGAACTGTTAAGTTGGATTTTGGTAAAAATGTATTGTATTTAAAAGATGTGTTATATTCCCCAAAGTTACGGAAAAATTTAATATCAGGTCCTAAATTAGATGTGAACGGTGCCACATACACTGGCGGTAAGGGTCGAGTGTCGGTGTTCGGTAAAGATAAAAGACATATTTTTACTGCTAAAATTAAAGACGGTGTTTACTATTTATATCCTAATGTTTCTAAAGTTAAAAAGGGGAGTAAAGTGAATGGGGGCACCCAGAAAATCCTTCAGCTTCTCTTGCAAAAGTTAATGAAATCGGGTATTGGCATGCTCGTTTTGGGCATGTAAGTCCTGATACTATTGTAAATACTAGCAAGAAGAACGGGGTAAGGGGCCTTCCTAAACTTAAGTTTAAGAAATTTTTTTGTGAGCCTTGTAGGATTAGTAAACAAAACCGTGTGTCTTTTAAGTCATCCGATGTTCATGGCGTTAGGTCACCGTTAGAGAAAGTATTTATGGACGTCTGGGGCCCAATTAAAGTAACTGGTAAAAATGGGGAAAGGTTCTTTTTGTCCATTATTGATGGATTTTCTAAAAGGGTTGCTGTTTATCCTTTAAAGGATAAGTCTCAGGTTTTTGGTGTATTCGAGAGACACATTGCACGGGCAGAACGTAGTTTGAATAAAAAATTGAAAGCTATTCGTACGGATAATGGTTCCGAATTTGTAAATGACAATTTCAAATCATTTTGTAGTAAAAATGGAGTTGTTCATGAGTTAACTAACACGTTCACACCTGAGCAAAATGGGTGAAGTGAGCGGTTTAATCAAACTTCTTTAAATTGTGTTAGAGCTATTATCACGGATAGTGGTTTGCCTTTTTCTTTCTGGCCCGATGCAATGTTGTATTTCGCGTACACTTGGAACCGTTTAATCCATAGGGGACAAACTAAGACTCCTTTTGAGTTATATACTGGGTTTAAACCATCCGTAAGACACCTAAAGCCGTTTGGATTAATTTCGTATGTAGGGATTCCAAAACAGCATAGAGACCATAAGCTTGAACCTAAGGCTAAAAAGGGAGTACTAATAGGTTATTCATTAAACACTAAGGGGTATAAAATTTGGTTGGAGAATGAGGATAAAATAGTTGAAACCATAAACGTAACGTTCTCAGATCAGCTATTTAGTAAATGCAGTGGAGCGGTGATGGGCACCTCAATGGAGGAATTGGACTTACTTCCGGAAAGTCCAGTTGATTGTCAAGTTTCCGATCCTGTTGACATTGTTTTCGGAGGTGAGCCCGATGATTCTAGTGACGAGCCCGTCGATGAAACTCCTGTAGATAAATCTTCTCTTAAACCTCTTTCTTCAATTACTTGGAATAGAAAACCCGTACCCAGAAAAATGAGTGACAGAGTTGACATCTTCTATTACCCGGACAACACTAAAACTAGATTGAGATCAATGAACGATGTCAAGCAATATTGTGATAAAAATAATTTAATTTTTGACTCTAATTTTTTTGATTTCTCTAGTAGTAATAAGTTCGAGGGGGTGGTTGATCAGCAAAACTCAGATAACCCAACTTCAAGTTTAACTCATAAAAAATCATGACTAGTTATCCCTATACCTAAAACATATAATCAGGCCGTTAAATCTTCAGAATGTGTTGAATGGAAAAATGCCATGGATGATGAGATAAATAATATGAAAACTCGTAAAGTTTGGCATCTGGTTAATTTACCGGAGGGGAAAAAAGTTTTGGGAAATAGATGGGTATACGCCGTTAAAAGAGATGAGCTAGGAAACGTTGCCCGCTTTAAAGCGAGGCTCGTGGCCCAGGGCTTTCATCAGATAAAGGGGGACACTTATGACGAGACGTTTTCACCCGTCGTTAATTTCTCAGTAATACGTTTCTTTTTTTCATTGTTGGTCTCATGTTATAAATGGCATAATGTTCAATGCGATATAAAATGTGCTTATCTTTATGCACCTTTAAAAGAAGAAATTTATATGTCTCAGCCAAAAGGATATGTTGTAAAGGGAGGGGAAAATCTTGTTTGTAAACTAGACAAAGCGTTATATGGCCTTCATCAAAGTGGTCGGCTCTGGTATTATGAGTTAAATAAAGTACTATTAGATTTAGGGTTTAATAAATTTAACTGGTGTAATTGTTCATATTATTTTGAAACTTATATTATTTTATTAGTTTATGTAGATGATTTAGTTTTGTTTGGTAAAAATCAATTTCAAATAGACAAAATTCTTAATTTATTAAAATGTAAATTTGATATAAAAATTTTAGGTAAAACCAAGAAATTACTTGGTGTAGAATTTAATTATGAAAATGATTCAGTACAAATTTTTCAGGAATTATATATTAATGAAGTGTATGACAGGTTTAAGTCGTTTAACATCCCTTTCTGCTCATTACCTATTGTAAAAGGCATTAAGTATTCGAAAAAAGATTGTCCTACTAATCAAAATGAAATTGATGAAATGTCTAAATTTCCATATCGGAATATCTTAGGATGTTTATCTTTCATTGCAAACAGGACACGACCTGATATTGCCTACGCAGTTAATATATTCAGTCAATTTCAAAATTCACCGGGGTTTAATCATTGGAATGGGTTAATTAAATTACTTGGGTATGTTTCGTGTACTCGAGATTTGAAATTAAATTTGAATTGTTTTAATCCATGTTTAACTGCTTTCTCTGACGCTGATTTCGCGATGAATAGAGATGACTTCGTATCAATGGGGGGACAAATTTTATTTTTGGATAATAGCCCTATTTCTTGGAAAACCTTTAAGCAAAAAAGTGTTTGCCTTTCAACCATGGAAAGTGAATTTGTATCCATGTGTGACGGGGTTAAAGAATTAATGTGGTTTGATAATATATTACGAGATTGTATTGATTTTAAATTAATTGCTATTTCATATGAACCACCAATACTTTTTGCTGATAACCAAGCAGCTATTAATTTTACGAGGTCTCCTATAGAGAATAACAAATCTAAACATATTAATGTAAAATTATTTTTCATCCGTGAATGGCTATTTGAGGAACGGTTTGATTTAAGATATGTAAATACTAAAGATAACTTTGCCGATCCCTTCACAAAGCCCCTTACTAAAGGTGATATGTCTAAGTTTGTAAATAAGGTATTTATTAAGTAAATGTATATAGAGTAAATTTAAATTTTTTTTGAACGTATAATATATATTTGAATTTTTTTGAAATTGGAAAATGTTTTTAGAGGGATATGTATGCATTTTCTTGGTGGATTTTTCCTACGTTTTCCATTGTGTAGTGATGTATAGTTTAGTTTAACTTTTGTATGAGAGAAATTCGTAGCGCTACGTGTAATTGGTTATGTGTATGTTATATAAATGTTTCATATATTTGTGAATATCATCGTTTTCTTATTTTGACAATGGGGAATGGGGGAAAAAAAAGGTTTCCTTGAAATGCTGTGCATATTTGCTCTGTATTAATATCTTGTTCTTTCTTTTAGTAGATATGTATAGAATATTGATAGTGCTACTGTTTTTTTGAAAGTGTGAGTTGGACTTGTGGACTCTTGATCTTATGATTTACGAGATCGACAAACCTTGTAGCTTTGTGTGAAGTATATTCTGTAGAGGACATATGTGAATTTCTCATCAAGTCACTAAATATTCAAGGAATTTTTTTATTTCTTTTCTAATAAAGTTTATATTGTAATTGCTGACGTTTGTGTTTGTCGAATCAACACGGTGGGGGGCCTTGTTGTAAAATTTGTACCCTTTCCGTGTTGATTCTCAAATTTAAATTTAAATTCATTTACTACTTAAATATAATTTAAATTCACTTTATAACCTTTAAAGTTTAGGTTATTAATTAAATGAATTATAGCGTTTAGTGCTATTTTCTCTTTTGATGCTGCCATTTGAGTTAAAGATATATTAAAATTAAAAAGCTTAATGATGATTACTTTCAATTAAAAATTATATTCCTTATTAATAAATTTATGTTTAAGTCATTTGAAATAACTTTAATTACTTACCTCATATTTAAAAGCATATTTTATTAAAATTAACTTAAAGAAAAATATGTTTAAATCCTTTTACGGATTGTTCATTTCGCTACTTAGCGAGGAGATGTAATATTTTTTCAACTGCAGAGTCTCTTTGCTAAGCCCATAGATGGCGGCTGACTCGCAGCGTCGTGTTGCTATAGTTATGGGAGGCGTTCCTATTCTACAGCATCTAGTAGCTGTTACTTGAATCCGTTTCGTGACTATAAAAAGGAGGTAGGAAATATGTAATCGGTCTCTTAAGCTCTGAAGCCTTTAATCTTTTAAGCTTTTATGTTTTTTCAGTTTAGCTCAAAGTCATGAGCTGGTATTTCGATATAATTATAAACTGTTTAGTTTTCTTATGATTGTAAATTACGTTTTTGTGACTTGTTCGTTTAGTGAAAAGTAGCTTTCTATTTGAACTCAGTATGGCAGTATTTTTAAGGGTATTTAACCTCTCGTCAGCAACCTTTCTAAAATTGTTTCAGCTGATTTAATGTTATTCATCATTTTGTTTCAACTTTAATAAACTGTTTTAATTGAACTTTTGTCTTCAATGAATGCCACATATATTTATCTTCTTTATAGCTTTTAGAGCTGAGCAACTATCATTTCACTGCACTGCTAACTCTGCTAACTTGATATATGTGGAAATTGTTTTTTTCACAATAGGAATACGCGCTCGCAGCGCGCACGGGACTGCGCTGCCGAAGGCAGTGGGGAATCGGGCCGACTTTTTACCCAATCACAAATGATTTTTTTTTTTTTTCTTTTCTTAACACTAAAAGTTACTGTTAGTGATTCATTAATTATAGTGATTCATTTTAAAATACTGACCCGCTAGCGGGCTTCGCCCGCTAGTCTCCTTATATTATTAAAATCTGTACGCGTGTGTCTGTGTGTGTGTGTGTCTGTGAGAAACGGCTTGACGCAGCAAAAACTGGGCCACGAACGGTCGCACGGACTTCGAACAGGTACCGATGGACAGAGAATTTATCGCAGATCTGGGTTATCTAATTTGCTAAACGATGCGACCCTAATTAGCGGCGATATTAATTAAAATGTCGACCATTGTCTAACGAAAAAACGATTCGAAATCGCGGGCGACCGCCATTTTGTTACAGAACAGCCTACCTCGAAAGAAAAAGCAAAGAGAGAAAATTTCGTGGGTTTTTGAAAAGCGATCCTGCTCGAACGGTTCGAGATATCGAAATACATCTCAAACAGCAGAAAGAGCATTTATTACCGATTCTTACGGTACAGTTTTTTTTTTTTTAAATACGGATTTTTTATATTTTTAAAAAAAGTTTTAAAAAGAGTCGAAAATTTTTCTTTTTCGCGATCGTCTTCTTTGAAACGCCCTGTACGACCGAGTAACTCTTCCATTTCTTAAAAATTGGTATACAAAGAAAGGCCATTTAATCCTCTTTCGAACCATATAAACATTTTTACAAAATACGGATTAGCGATCCATATTTTTAGATTTTACGAAACATCGATTTTTTCGCAAAACACTTTATAACTCAAAAGCTTTTAGAGATAAATCATTTCTTTTTTTTTTTTTTTTTTTTTTTTTTTTTTTTTTGTATATAGATCTTGCTTTTATAATTTAATTCATAAAAGATTGAGAGAAAATTTAAAAAACTGAATGAGTTATAAATTTTTTAATTTCACGCTCTAAACCATTCAAAATTTCTTACTTCATTCGAAAATGAATACCGTAATCAAATAGTGTAGGCGTACGTTGCATTACCATGACAACCTGTTCAAAGAGGTTCATTTCTCACGGAAGCGAAGAAAAGTAAAAAAAAAAAAAAAAAAAAAAAAAAAAAACAGCGATAAACATCTTGTATTTAACGAGGCCACGTGTTTTGGTTCTGCGATTAAAAATTGCAATATTCTAACACGCGTATTTCAATTTCTAATTACGATTAATTTATTTCTTATACATCACTCGAAAGATATTTTAAAGTTCTTTTATATTATCGAAAGTTTTCATATGATTTACACGTTTTGAGGTCTCCTGATTAGGTTTTCTTTTGCATCTCAGCTAATTGAGTTAGACGATTGAAAATTGGTATACGTAGGTTAATTAGGAGGAGCTCAAAGGGCGGGGAAGAAACAGGTGTATACCGCGCGCGATGCGCGCGAGATTTCACCCGATATACACGTTTTGAGTGTTCCTGATTAGGTTTTCTTTTGTATCTCTGCTACTAATTAAAAAAATTTCATAAGTAATACATAATTAGAAAACTTTTTTGAATTGGAATCGAACAGTGGAATACAGAAATTTGTACCGCCAGATGGCGCTGTAATATTTTCAAATTTCAATATTTTAATTTCTAATTATGATTATTTTTTTTTTATTCATCATTCGAAAGATATTTTAAAGTTCTTTTATATTATCGAAAGTTTTCACCAGATTTACACGTTTTGAGGTTTCCTGAATCAGTTTTCTTTTATGGCGCTGTAACATTTTCAAATTTCAATTTCTAATTATATTTTTTTTTTTTAGTACATCATTCGAAAGATATTTTAAAGTTATTTTATATTATCGAAAATTTTCACCAGATTTACACGTTTTGAGGTGTCCTGAATTACTTTTCTTTTGTATCTCAGCTACTAATTAAAATAATTTCATAAGTAATACATCATTAGAAAGCTTTTTTGATTTGGAATCGAACAGTGGAATACATAAATTTCTACCGACAGATGGCGCTGTAATATTTTAAAATTTCAATATTTCAATTTCTAATTATGATTAAATTATTTTTAATACATCATTCGAAAGATATTTTAAAGTACTTTAATATTATCGAAAGTTTTCACCAGATTTACACGTTTTGAGGTGTCCTGATTACGTTTTCTTTTGCATCTCAGTCAATTGAGTTAGATCGTTCAAAATTGGTATACGTAGGTTAATTAAGAGGGCATGAAAGGGTGGGGGAAGAAATAGGCATGCACCGCGCGCGTATCCCCTAACTTGTGCGCGCGCAGAACGCACGGGTCTGCGCTGCCGAAGGCAGTGGGGACCCGGTCCGAATTTGTACCCGATGAGAAATGATTTTTTAAATTTTCTTGGAGGCAGTGGGGACCCGATGGGAGGTTTACCCGATCAGATTTTTTTTTTTTTTTTTTGAGACACGAAGTTTGAGGGAAGGAATACGCGCGCGCAGCTCGTGTATCCATTAAATTGTGCGCGCGCAGCGCGCACGGGCTGCCGAAAGCAGTGGGGACCTGGGCCGACTTTTTACCCAATCATAAATGATTTTCTTTTTTCAATTTCTTTTCTTAAGACTAAAAGTTACTGTTAGTGATTCATTTGAAAATACTGACCCGCTAGCGGGCGAAGCTCGCTAGTGAAGTATTAAAATTTGATAAGACAGAAAAACTAACGAAACGAAAAATTTTGTCATTTATTAGTAAAATTTTCGATTCGACAGGTTATATTGCCCCAGCTTTAATTCAACCCAAAATTTTGCTTCAAGCCATATGGAAAACTAAAGAACATTGGGATGCGGAAGTTAGTGATGAAATTAAAAAGAAGTTTCTAGGTTGAGTCAAAAATTTACATGTTTTAAAAGATATAAAAATACTTAGATGGACTTGTGTGACTGAATCGTCACTTCTAAGTTTGCATACATTTGTAGATGCGAGCAAAGATGCCTATGCCGCATGCGTTTTTCTAAGATCTGAGTCCACTGATGGTGTAGTGAACATTCACTTATTGCAAGATAAATCTCGAATAACTCCACTGAAAAAAATAACAATTCCACGTTTAGAGCTCATGGGAGCTACAATAGGAGCAAGATTGTTCAAATCAGTTAAAGATGCTCTGAAAATGGAAAAAATAGAATCCTATTTTTGGACTGATTCATCTACAGTAATCAGTTGGATTAAGCGGCAAGAACAGTGGTCAGTTTTTGTGAATAATCGCATAAATGAGATTAGGAAACTTACTGATGCTGAGAATTGGTTCCATGTTTCCGGTGAATTAAACCCTGCTAATCTTGCATCCAGAGGATGTGGAACTAAACAGTTGTTAAAATCTCAGTGGTGGCTGGGACCAGTCTGGTTGAAGAATCCAAGAGAGCAATGGCCTAAGTCAGTCATAAATATCAATGAAGAAGAGATTGCTCAAGAAGAAAGAAGAACTGTAGTTTCTGCTAATAATATTGAGTTTGAGTCTGTTGTATCCCGATTAGCGAACAGAGTTTTAAAATTTTCCAAGATTGTTAAAATCATAGCTTGGATATTACGTTTTCAACCGAAATCTAAAGACTTAAGAAAATATCCAAATATTACATCTGAAGAAACTGAAAATGCTCAAAAGACACTTTTTCGTTGTGTACAGACTGAATGCTTTACAGATAAAGAAGGCAAAAGATCTCTCGTAAATTTCCAAACTTATAAAGATGATGAGGGAATACTAAAACTGAAATCAAGACTTACAAACGAAAATGAAAACTCTGATTTTATTTTTCCTTTGGTTCTTCCTTCCAAACATATAGTAGTGAAAAGACTTATCGAGCAAGAGCACATTGTCAACAAGCATGCTGGAGCGTCTGCTCTACTTGTTATTTTGAGAGAACGATTTTGGATTTTGAAGGGAAGAAGTATTATTCGAAATGTCATTCATGAGTGTAATATCTGTAAGAAGCAAAAGGTTAAACATCTAGAAGTACCGTTTCCTCCTCTTCCAGAAGATCGCACAAAATTAACAGCAGTTTTCCAAGTCTCAGGAGTTGATTTAGCAGGTCCTCTGCTCACCAAGTCCAAAGAAAAAGTTTGGATCGTACTATTTTCTTGTGCGGTGTTTAGGGCTGTACATTTAGAATTGATTCCATCACTTAGTACGAATGCTTTCATTCAGGCTTTATTAGATTTATAGCGAGAAGAAGACGGATTTCTGTGTTACACTCCGACAACGGTACAAATTTTACTGGATTAAATAATGCATTGAAGAGTTTGGATTGGACTGAGATTCAACGAACGTTTGAAGTAAAGGAAATTAGATGGAAATTTAACCCACCATCAGCCCCATGGTGGGGAGAGTTCTGGGAAAGACTTATAAGAATTCTCAAAGATTTGCTTCGAAAAAACTTAGGTAGAGCCTCTCTGACACAAGAAGAACTACATACGCTTGTATGTGAATGCGAATCTATAATGAACACTAGACCGTTAACGTACATATCTGAAGATCAAGAACTAAATGTGCTAACGCCTTCACTGTTCCTTCAAGAAATACGCACTCTAAAATGTAGGAAAAGAGGGAAAAAAAGCTAAAAAAACCCATAGAAATAGCATGGGACGAAAAGCAAAAAAACTCACAATGTCAAGTGTGTTAAAAAAAAAAAAAAAAAAAAAAAAAAAAAAAAAAAAACACGGCTCACACCGCAAGTGATATGAGGACAAAATTGACTAGAAAAACACATCGAAGAGCGGGAACCGGGCGGGCTGACTTGGATCAAATTGAGAAAACTGACGTTGTTGAAAGATGCAAATATATTCAGAGAGTAAGAGAATCTTTAAAGCAAAGATTCAGAAGAGAATATCTGGGTTTTCTACGTTCGTCGATCCCCAAAAGTCACGACACAGTTCAAGTGGGTGATATAGTCTTGATTGGCAGAGACGATAAGAAATGCTTATGTTGGCCCTTGGCAAAGGTCTTCGAACTCTTTCCTAGTAAAGATGGAATTATTAGACTGGTTAAGCTTAGAACATCGAAAGGAGTTTTACTACGACCAATCCAGAGACTCTATCCTCTTGAAATCACACAAAGACTTGAACAGCATGTGCCAAATCCTTCACCGAAAACAAACAAAACCACTAGTGAGAAGCCTAATGATGGAGTGCTACTTAAGATACATTTTGGCAGGGTAGTGAGACCAGTAAAAAGAATTGATGTGCATTTTTAACACAAAACTGCTCAAAAACTATAAAAACATTTTTTTTCTTTAAAAAGTGAACTCTAAATATATATATATATATATATTTTTTTTTTTTTTTTTTTGTATTTTTCTTTTTTTTTTATTACTAGATGTTTAATGTAGTTCATATATATATATATATTGGCATTTGTCAACCTTTCTATTAGTATTTTTCAGTGTCATATTTCTGTTGAGCATCGAGGTATAAAGTAACATAATTATTAGTAGTATTATAATTTCTGAATTGCAAATTTTCAAACCGTTTTAACTAAAATAAAAAAATTCCTATAAATAGTAATTATGAATTTACAACTTAAAAATCTTTTAATTCGATTGTAAATAAGTAATTTTAAAGAAAAATAAACATTTAAAGGCTAAAACAGCTTTATCTGGTGTAATTAAGATGGTTGTTAACTATATTTGATGTCATTAAATGTATAAATGTTAGAACGGGAATTAAGCAATCTTTACACTTGTCGAAATATAGAGCAGTAGAGATATAGAATTTAATAAAACTATGATTAATTGAGTAAGGTGTTTGAATGTCAACGTTTAAAGGAAATACTTTCTAATGTAATCCTACTTAAATTGTATGTATTTTTTTATATATTTGGTTGGAATTTTCCATAATTTCAGCGTCCAGTAAAAAATTTACAAATTTGAATAAATTGTTTCTTCATTT
The DNA here is from genome assembly GCA_963930645.1 of Salticus scenicus. Lineage (NCBI taxonomy): Eukaryota > Metazoa > Arthropoda > Arachnida > Araneae > Salticidae > Salticus > Salticus scenicus. Next base: position 214,339,080 of record OZ005656.1, on the reverse strand, counting down.
TAATTCTAAAAACTTTCTTTTAAACTAGATTTTGTTAGAAATCTATCTATTGCAATCACTCATTTTTTTCTATCTGTCTATGTATATATACAGGCTGGTTATAATTAAACTGCTCCTATAGACAGCAACCTACAGCGCAAATGGGTGAATAGATTGCAAATAAATTTTGTATATAGTCTATACACGAGATGCGCTCACGGAATTTCTAAAAAAAAAAAAAAAAATAGTTCCAAAATGTTCGCCAGAGGGCGCCTTTTCCGGAAAACATTAAATTTAACACAATAAACGACCAATACGGAATACAAAAGCAATATTAACAATTCAGAACAAGAATTATGATTAATAAAATGTAAAACCGGGAAAATCTGTCAGTTCTAGGAAAAAATGTCGAGACTTGCATGCTTGGGAAGAAGAGGAAGCTTTAAGCAAAACAGGATTTTTTCTAAAACAGCGTACTGTTATATTGATGACAAGGTGATCCGAAACTAGTCAATAAATGTTAATATTGTTTCTGTATTCCGTTTTGGTGGTTTATTGTGTTAAATGTAATGTTTTTTCGGAAAACGCGCCCTCTGGTGGACATTTTGGACCTAAATTCTTTTTTTTTTCGAAAGTCCGTGAGCGCACCTCGTGTATAGTCTATATACCAAATTTCGTTACATTCCGTTCACCAATTTGCGTTGCAGGATGCTGTTTATAGGGAAAGTTTAATTATAACCACCCTGTATATTAAGACATGTATCACCCTTTTTCTATATATAGTAATAGATAAATATATGATAATTAATTATACATATAAAATGGAAAATCTGTCATCACTAAAACACTAAATAAATTCAAATCAAGAATAAGACAGAGAAATTATCGTTAAAATATGGTAGATGCTTGTCTTGCCTATTCTGGTCATATATGTTGTTTCAATGGCAACCATTTGAAAATTTCAAACTCGCATAAAAAAACGTATTTATGAACAGATTTTCTTGAAACTCGATATTTATCTAACCCATATCAAGGTTTTAAAAAAACTTATTAATCATTTTTAACCGTAATTATTTTTAAAAACAGCGACAATTGCAAAAGAACACAAACACACACACACATATATATATATATATATATATATACATACATATCCCATACAGCACAGAATGTTTCAGTTATGTCGCAAAAAGCTTACAATCTTTCAAAAACGTAACACATTTAAGCATACTCTCTGATACCTTTCTGAAACATTTGCTCTTTTTCCTTTTCTATCTGTTAAGTGATTGTAACTTTTCTGTTACGTATCTGATTTTTTGTTACGATTGAGGACATTTCTACGTTTTTGAAACTAATCAGAAAGTAATCTGAACGTTTTTAAACGTTCCTGAAATGTTTATAATGTTTCAATGTTATATGATTGTCACGTTTCTGCAACATTTTGTGCTGTTAGGGATATAATGCCGAACGTGCCGGTTCACTAAGGAAATCAGTAAAAGTTATTTAACGGTACACATTGATTTCAAGAAAGTACAGCAAATGCTGCTGTGAAATTTGCGGAGACTCGAGATCGTGTCACTGAGAAATTCAGAAACGTTCGAAGTTTTGCTCATGCAGAACAGGGATCTAATGTAGTATCATTCATGACATCATTTCTACAGCCTAATGAAGGTTGTAAATTGCAGTTGCAGTTTTTCGATTGTTCAATATTTGTTGTTCAAGAGCATCAATAAAGATTTATGTTCAGTATATTGTTCTACATGCAACAACAACAACAACAAAAAAAAAAAAAAAAAAAAAAAAAAAAAACAGTTGACTAAAGGTGCAAAGCAAAAGTAATAGATTGCTGGTCATCATATGTGTTTTACCGAAGTCAAAAGGTAGCAAATGTGATCTTTATAAATGATGACCAGTGTCGCATACGTAATTATCTGCTATGTTCCGGATACGTTAATCTCTGTGTGCCAGAAACGCAATATTAGAACCATGAAACGTTAGATGGAGTCTCTTTTACAAACGAGAGGTGATTCAGTATAACGAACGATTGTGTACAGACGCACAGCTATAAAGATAGGGAAATACGCAATTGCCCACCAAACTTCATTGCAAGAAACACTATTGTGTTTAGTTTCTCGTAAAGAGTGAAAATATTCTGCTATACGACAGAAAATATCTAGTAGCAAAGTTTCCAGAAGATTCGTACATTATAGAAAAATTACATTGACAGAAATTTTTAGCAACAGAAAAATACTGAAAATATTAGTACATGACAGATTTATTTCATACATTACACTGTATAAAACTCACAATAACTAAAATTCTCCTGCTTTCACTCTCAGATCGAACTAAAGAGTCTACGACACAGTAGAACAACTTTATCTTACAGCCTTGGAATCACCTTTCAGTTTGCTACATAACACTTCCCAATCCTGATTTGATACCAAGATTTCTGTATGCAAAACAGAAAAAAAAAATGTACGTACCAGATATAATGGGTAGCCATTGATACAGATTTTATCTGGATGTAGAAAAAAAGTAACTTTTCACTGAGTGAGATGTAATTTTACTGCAAAATTTTATAGTTTTCAAAAACAGAAATTTTCTATAGGAAAATTATAGCAGTTTTCTTGTTTTCTAGTTTTATAAAAAAATTTTTACGGTAAATGCATGATAACCACAGTCACTTCACATAGCAGTTAACATCATTTAAACATTAGCATTTCACATAGATAACATTTTTCAAAGAATTTCTGTGACTTTTGAACTTTATTGGTGCAATAATATACATATTAAATAATTTTTATTTTAATATAAAATAAAAAAAAGAACTTTCCTGAAGCATTTGCTGCAAAATTAACTACACTATTTCCTGATAGTATATATGTTTTACATTTAAAGAAAATCTTACAATTATTTACTCGGATATATATATATATACACGCACACACACACACACACACACACACACACACACACACACACATATATATATATATGTGCAATGTTTCCTAAAATATAATTGACAGTTCTTAGTTTAAGTGATGATATATTTAATGTTCAAATATCGCACATTAAATACCAACCCAAAGTAAGTTCTTATTATAATTATTATTATTAACACTGCGATAAATTACTTAATACTTATCATAAAACAAATGATTTTTTTTTTTTTTTTTTTTTTTGCACCATCTAGAAATGTTAATATCTATATATATACATGTATGTATAAGACTTATTTTACTTATAAGATAAATAGAATACGTAAATGGAAATGATGTTCCAAAATATTATTTCATAAACATTTTTCTATCGATTACAGGAAATAGATTTGCTTATCAGCAGATGTTGACCAATTGTGTCAGAATAACTTAACATGGTAAAAGAAATAGAAATAATAGCTGGATTAGGAACCTAGAATTTATTTTTTGCCATGCATATGATAATATATATATATATATATATATATATATATATATATATATATATATATATTATTGCACTTCTAGGCAAGAACATTGGAAATGTAATGACAATAAATAAATAAACGACTTAAACTTGTAAGAACGCTAATTTTTACAACATTCATAATATATTTGTTTATGTATATTTAATAAAATTTTTGTAATATCATTATAGATAATAATTGTTTAAAGGTAAAGCTCGTAAAAATATACATTATAATTTTCAATCTTTATTGCATATATATTTTATGTATTTATTTATTATTTACTGCTCTTTTACTCAACAAAAATTAAAAACTAGTTGGCATAGGTGGACTCTGCTCAGTTACCCATCATATTTATGTTCTCATGAATTTCTAGTGCGAGACATATTATAGTCATGTTAAAAGAAATGAATTTGACCAAAGCTTGATATAGTGACAGAATGAAATCCCCGCCTAATAGCCTATCCACCGTTAACTTCTATATATATATCTTATTTTAATCTATTAATTTATTTTATCAGGGTCAATTCCGTTCTTTAGTTTTCATGCTACTATTTCCAATGTAATAATCCTCAAAATTCATATTTATATGAAAAATTTACAATTTCGCTATGCAGATAAAATCGTAAATTACGAATGATTTACGAAATTTTCCTATTAGAATATTTGTATTCAATCATGTTCAAACAAATATCATGAATGTAATTTTGAAGTTGTCTAATGTATTTATGATCCTCAAAATGGAAATTTATGCTCAATTTTGACTTATTCTGACATGTTAAGTAAATCGTAAATTCCAAATAACTTACGAATTTTTTAAATTGGAAAAATCATAGTCTATGATATCCATGCCAGTATCCTGTATAATATTTCGAAAGTGGTTTGACATCTTTACTATGAAAATATCACTCAAGATTGACGTTTATGTGAAATTTGGCTCTATGCTGCCATGTTAAGAAATTCGTAATTTTCCAATAACTTAAGAAATTTTTATATTGGAAAATTCATAGTCATTAATATTCGTGCTAGTGTTCTAAATAATATTTCAAAAGTAGTCTGACATTTTTACGATGAAAATATCTCTCAAAATTGACGTTTATGTGAAATTTTGCCCTATACTGCCATGTTAAGAAATTCGTAAATTTCCAATAACTTGCGAAATTTTGAAAGTAGCATATTTATAGTTACTAATGTTCATTTTGGCATCAAAACGGATATTTTAAAACTGGTCTGACGTTTAAGTGAATTTTTGTCCTATTCTCCCATGTTAAGGAAATCGTAAATTTCTCATAACTTACGAAGTTTTTTAATTCGAATGTTGCAAAAGAATAGGGTTCTTGCCAGTATCGAAAGTAATATTTTAAAACTGATCTGACCTCTCTGCGATCATTTGTTCGTGAGATATCGTGTTAATAGACTAACAAACTAACGGACTAACACACTGACACACTAACGGACTGACACACTGACACACTAACAGACACCCTACAGACAGACACCATACAAATTTTGTCATTTTCGGATTCCTTATATCTGAAAACGTGTAAAAAAGTCAAAAAACCGAGGTCGAAAATTTTCACGATTACCTAAGTTCCCCATACCTATAGTATGATGGGGAACTAATTAAAATTTCTTCTCCGCAAAAGTATCTGATTCACTAATATTTTCCATTAATAACTGATAAAATAATATTTACTTTTCAATTATATATATGTAGATTTTTTTTCTGAAATTTCACATTAATCTAATTTCAAAATAAATAATCAAAAAAGTTTTTCTGTAGTAATTTTTATTCACATATAATGATTCTCATCTAAAAAATAGTTTTTATTTTTTTATTTCTTTGAAGTATGATGCCGCAAAATTTAAATTCCATAGCAGCTGTTGTTTTATACATTTACATGTTAAAATTAGGTGTAAAAAAAAAGAACCTGAAACTTCTTCAGATGTAATAGTTTTAGTAATAGAAAAATATACGTCCCAAATGAAATGTTCCAATTTATCCAACATTGTTGCTAGATTAAATGCGAAGTTAAATTTTAATTTAAGTCCTTAAATTACAAACACTTTTCACCATATATTCATTGAAGTAATTATCGTTATACAATAATATACCACAATAATAAAAACTTTCTCTTAAAAGGTTACATGGGTTTAAAAAAAAAAAATCGTTATTTAGATCATATTCCGGTTGATACATTAGTCACAGAAAAAAATGTATTATTCTAAATGCATTGATCGTAGCATTAGGCGATTTTCACTAAAATGCACAGAAATGAATAGGTTTATTATTTTTTACTTCCATTACCCTACTACCGTAGGTAATGGAAGTATTGTATTCAGTCTGAAAATATCGGGTTTTCACCTGATTTACACGTTTTAAGGTCCCGTGAGTCCAAAAAAGTGGTTTTTGGCAATTGGTCAGTGTGTATGTATGTGTGTGTGTGTGCATGTATGTATGTGGAGAATCTTCTGGCTATTATAGCTCAGAAACTAATAAAGATAGAGCTACGAAACTTTAGAATTCAAATACGTCTGGTGTACAGATGAAATTTCAAATTTTGGTGAAAATTGAAAAACCGGAAGTGGGACATCGGAAACCGGAAGTGGGACGTAAGTCCGTATCTCAAAAACGGCTCTAACGATTTTCTTCAAATTTGCTATAAACACTCTATTAGATGTCCTTTCGAATGATATAGTTGGTTAGTTCAGGAAAATTCAAAGGCGTCCTGTATAAATAGCTCAATTTCAGGCCTCGCAAAGGCGTTCCTTTAAAAACGGTTTTACGAATTTTTTTCAAACTCGCCATTTTATCTCACTTTTAAATATGCTTTTGTATGTAATTATTGTTTTCCTGTCAATAATTGAGTTTAACCGGAAGTGGGACATCGGAAACCGGAAGTGGGACCGTAAGTCCGTATCTCAAAAACGGCTCTGACGATTTTCTTCAAATTTGCTATATAAACACTCTATTAGATGTCCTTTCGAATGATATAGTTGGTTAGTTCAGGAAATTTGATAGGCGTCCTGTATAAATAGCTCAATTTCAAGTCTTCAAAGGGCGTTCCTTTAAAAACAGCTGTACGGATTTTTTTCAAACTCGCCATTTTAACTCACGTTTAAATATGCTTTTGTAAGAGCAATTTTGATACTTATTTAAATCAAAAATGTATATAAAATGTTTATAATGTGTGTAGTACTGGGTAATGGAAGTTGTGTGGCTGTTACACACCAGATTTTTTAAGTAATAAAAGATTTGTTGCCAAATTTGTTTAATTTTTCTCCATCAAGATGCACTTTAATTGTAAAATTATTTTTTTTATAGCGGCACAATATATTCAACAATGAAATTATGATTACAAATGTTCAGTGTGACAGACGTCACTCATGAGAATGGCCGTTAGATGTTAAGCATTGGGAGTTTTTATAATGAAGCTAATTAAAAATGCTTTAACTCTTCACAATATCATGGTTTTCTTTATTGAACGGCTAACACAGTAATAAGTAAGTAATGTTTAATTTAAATACTCATTACCATTTGAAATTATAAACAACACGCAAAAATCAGATTAATCAGTTGGTTGGGTTGGGTTTTACGTCGTGGCGACGATCTGGGACACACCGCAAGAGGTGGTCGGGAGACATGCCACCACAATACTGACCCAACACGGAGAGGATGGCTCTCCCGGTTCAGTAACCCCCACAGGAATAATTTTGATTGGAACATGGAGGATATTGCGGTTAGGACAGATTTTACGTGCACCAGCCACCATTAGTGTACACTACGGTCTTCAGATTAATTAGTATTTGAAATATAGCTTCATTAAAAAAGCGAATCTGTTTAAAATGTAATAGGTTACTGAGAATACACGCCCTTTCTGAGTAAAAAATGAAACTATTATTTTTTCTTATATGTACAATCCACAATGTCATGCTCTTTTGCGCATTTCAGTGAAAATGGCGTAATGTCCTACACGTATATGTTACTATGCATATGATCATTCGACACCACGCATATGACGCTGTGACGCATATGATCATAGTGTGATATGGATTATGCGATCATGTCATAGTGCCGCATAGGGTCAATGCTATTTGAATAATGCACATATATATAGATGGTGACTTTTGGAATACCTGTTTTTTTTTTTTTTTTTTTTAAATCCTCGTCAGGTTTGTTACTTAAAACTGTAATCGCTTTTTTCAAAAGCACTGTTTTTGATATCGACGAACACGATTTTTTAAAAATCTAAAACGTAGTTCATATTGACATTTTGAACACTTCTTTAAAAGAGAATTGAGAAGTCATTGAAAGGAGCTTTTGTTTATCCAATTACAATTAGTTTTACACGACCATGCATACATGCATAGTGTAATATGTATCGAAAACTGTATTGTTTTGCATAAATCTACCAAAAGTTCTGAGTTTTTTTTCTCTAATTCTTTGTTCAAGAACAATCAATACTTATCTAGCAGCATTTTTTTTTTCACAGTCATGAAACTATAATAAATAAAAAGCGCGAGGACACTTTCTCCTGAAGGGGCTCCAAGAATTGCATCTCACCCACAGAATTTTCAAAAATTTTTAATGGAGAAATTCAAAAAATTTGTAAAAATTTTCCTCTTTCATATGCTCAAAATTTTGAATAAAATAATTTCTTTTATATATATATATATAAAATAGAGTTTTTTTATTTTATTTTATTTTTATTTTTTTTTTTTTTTAACCTTTGAAATTTATGTAATATTTTAATATTTTTTTCTTATCCCACATAACTTAAAAGACGTAAATGTTTTAAAATACTGGCTGACATGATTTATAATGCTTAGCTTAAATAATGAGGTTTTTGGTGTGTAAATAATATCATACGCGCACACACATCCAATATTTAATAAAAGCATTTTTTCTTTTAATTAAGAGTACAATAAATTACGATTTATTGTACTCTTATTGGTAATGTTATTTACCAAAAAACAATTGCATTTCTTATAACATTCGGAAACGTAAAACACGTTAAATATATTCATTCACTTGTCATGAACAGATTTTTTAAATGGAAATCATGTTCACAGAATAATATTTCATAAACATATTTATATCGATTGCAGGAAATGAATTTGCTTATCAGAAAATATTGATACACTGTATCAGCATAATTTAGCATGCTAAAATAATTAGAAATAACAGCTGGATTAGGAATATAGAATTTATTTATTACCATACTTATGAACATATATTATGCGTTTTTATTTTCCTTCCGGTGAATAAAATTGGAAATGTAATGGCAGTATGTAAGTAAGTGCCTTAATCTTGCGTTAGAAACTTTTAACCAAATTACCTATTTACAGGTTTCATAGCATTCTTATATATGTATATTTATTAAAATTTATGCGATATATTTATTAAAAATAATTGTATAAAGATATAAAGTTGAAAATTATTTTTGTATCGCAATAAAAATGTTAATAAATTTGACACAATATTTATCTCGAGTTTCTGAAAAATAAGAATAGTTTTGAGTTCATAAGTAAATAACACTAATCTGAATTTGAAAAAAAAAAAAAAAAAAAAAAAAAAATCGATATCTGATATAATTCTTGTTGAATCTTATGTAAAATTACTTCCTGAATCCGAATATGACACCCATTTTGACCAGTCACCCACTGTTTTCTAGATACAACACCCCCTCCTTCAATTTCTTTTCCTGTTCGATAATTTTATGACCATGAATTTGATTTGAAGAATGAAAAATAATTAATTTAACACCTAAAAACAAAAAATATAAAGTTTAAAAAATAACATTAATAACAGATTAAAAAAATATATGATATGTAATGCATAATTTTAGTGGCAAATCCCCCCCAAAATTTTTCCCTTATCGCAAATGTCCATGTTTTAGAATTTTCCAACTCTGTAGCCCCTCAGAAGATATTTAAAGGTTAAAATAATCCTCCCTCTTCCTAAAAATCAAATATATAGCCATAAAATCACCGAAAAGTGATAAAAATAGGGAGTCATTCCTAAAAAACGATAAGTGATAGGGCAAAATGGAAATCATATTCGGATTCAGGAGGTCATTTTACATAAGAATATGCTGAAATGGTGTCAGAGGTAATTTTCATGCCGAGCAGTGTAATATAGATACTCAATCTTTATGTACTTTACATATTTACATACTAATCGTGTGTTTAGTGTGTTTTTTCCTCATTAAAAATTAATATAAGTAGTGTAGATCACTAATAATCTTTCATGAATAACTTATTAAAATTATATTTACATTTAAATACAGCTAATTAATTTTTTAACATTCCCGTTTGCGTTATTCTATAATTTCTTATTAGACTAATTTTAAAAAGAATAAATTAAAATAGCTTTTCTGTAGTAATATTTTGCAGTGTACAGTTATTTTAATTTTAAAAATAGCTATTTTATTAAATATTTTCATGCACAATGCTACTAAATTTGTTTAATGTCATAGCAGTTGTTGTTTTGTAACTTGACACAAGGAAATCAAATATTAAACGAAATAAACTAACTTCTTTAACTGTTGTATTTAAAAAAAAAAAAAAAAAAAAAAAAAAAAAAAAATCTAGAGTAAACATGTTTAATTTATAAAATTGTCGTGATATTAAATGTGTAGTTAAATTTTAATTGTAATCCTTAAAATAGAATAAATATGTATATATGTATATATACATGTGTGCGTGTAATTTTTCATATTTATTGTTTTGAAAAATTTAGTATATCAAAGTAATATTTCATCCTACTTCAAACCTTCGCTATATAATCAATAAAATATTTCATCAAAATGCTACTAAATTTGTGTAATGTCATAGCAGTTGTTGTTTTATAACTTGACACAAGGAAATCAAATATTAAAAGAAATAAAGTAACTTCTTTAACCGTTGCATTTAAAAAAAAAAAAAAACTCAAGTAAACACGTTTAATTTATAAAATTGCCGTGATATTAAATATATAGTTAAATTTGAATTGCAATACTTAAAGTAGAATATATATGTATACATGTGTGTATATATATTTATATATATAAATGTAATTTTCATATTATTTTTTAAAAAATTTAGTATATCAAAGTAATATTTCATCCTATTTCAAACCTTCACTCTATAATCAATGAAACATTCCATGCCATATATCTTAAACGATTTAAATGCTTTGTATATAGTTGACATATCATTTATATTGCATACTTCAACTGACGCAATATGTCAGGGTTAAAAGGTTTTTTTTTTTTTTTTTTTTTTTTTTTTTCGCAACTGTATTTTCCTACAAAAAAGTCTACCCTAAGAAATCACAACAATAACTGTGAAAATTTGATGAAAATTTTTGTATAGAAATACCAGTAGCAGAAAGAGTGTAACTCTTTCATCCCTGGTATTTGACAGTTTAGTAATATCTCAAACACACATAACACATAAATCTAATATTAATTCAAAAAAAATTTTTTTTAAACAATGGGATCTATTAAACAACATATACCGCAAATAAATTAAATTCTTTTGTAACGTACTGCAGCGTGAAATTTATTGATTTCGTTTGTCATCAACAGTTTCCTAGATAAATATTATGTTCTGAGAATATCTAATACACACATTTCAATCTATTCCTTGAAATAGACTTACTTATTAACAAATGTTGACCAATTGTGCCAGCATAATTTAACATGATAAAAGAAATAGAAATAGCAGCTGGGTAAGGAAGATAAAGTTTATTTATTGAATTTTATTGAAGATATTTGATGCATTTTATTATCATTTTTGTGAACATGTTTAATTTATAAAATTGTCGTGATATTAAATTTATAGTTAAATTTTATTTGTAATCCTTAAAATAGAATAAATATGTATATATGCATATATATATATATATATGTGTGTGTGTGTGTGTGTGTGTGTAATTTTTCATATTTATTATTTTGAAAAATTTAGTATATCAAAGTAATATTTCATCCTACTTCAAACCTTCGCTCTATAATCAATAAAATATTTCATCAAAATGTTACTAAATTTGTTTAATGTCATAGCAGTTGTTGTTTTAGAACTTGACACAAGAAAATCAAATATTAAAATAAATAAACTAACTTCTTTAACCGTTGTATTTAAAAAAAAAAAAACTCAAGTAAACACGTTTAATTTATAAAATTGTCGTGATATTAAATATATAGTTAAATTTGAATTGCAATACTTAAAATAGAATATATATATATACATGTATATATATATATATATATATATATATATATATATATATATATATATATATATATATATATATATAAATGTAATTTTCATATTTATTTTTTAAAAAATTTAGTATATCAAAGTAATATTTCATCCTATTTCAAACCTTCCCTCTATAATCAATGAAACATTCCATGCCATATATCTTAAACGATTTAAATGCTTTGTAACTATAGTTGACATATCATTTATATTGCATACTTCAACTGACGCAATATGTCAGGGTTAAAAGGGTTTTTTTCTTTTTTTTCGCAACTGTATTTTCCTACAAAAAAGTCTACCCTAAGAAATCACAACAATAACTGTGAAAATTTGATGAAAATTTCTGTATAGAAATGCCAGTGGCAGAAAGAGTGTAACTCTTTCATCCCTGGTATTTGACATTTTAGTAATATCACAAACACATTTAACACATAAATCTAATATTAATTCAAAACATTTTTTTTAATTAACAATGAGATCTATTAAACAACATATACCGCAAATAAATTAAATTCTTTTGTAACGTACTATAGCGTGAAATTTATTGATTTCGTTTGTCATCAATAGTTTCCTAGATAAAAATTATGTTCTGAGAATATCTAATACACACATTTCAATCAATTCCTTGAAATAGACTTACTTATCCACAAATGTTGACCAATTGTGCTAGCATAATTTAACATGATAAAAGAAATAGAAATAGCAGCTGGATAAGGAAGATATAGTTTATTTATTGAATTTTTTATGAAGATATGTGACGCATTTTGTTATCATTTTTTGTGAACAAAAGGGAAAGGCAATGAAAGTAAATAAATAAACAATTTAATCGGATCTTACAATTTTTTTTTAACTAGAGTTAGTACAAAGTAATATCATAAGTTCAGAGACCTATAAAATTTACATATTCTTCGACCACATTTCATGAATCCATGGAAGCATCTGCGCAAGTGCTAACTCAACGATTCCAATGCTAGAATAGGGGTGACAGTTATTTGACTCAAAGAAAATGAACAATAACAGAGCGCGGAATTACTGGATGTTTTCCAAATTTCAAACTTTACTTCAAGCTGGCATCCCTCCAACATTTTGGACGCGTCCTCACTGCTAGTTTTAGGACACGTGGCTGCACTGTATATTCACAGCAGTTTATATGGTTTTGCTTTCTAAAGAAAAAGCAATAGTTTCGAAAATCACTGATAAGTTAACATTTGGCGTTGTAGTGAAGACAAACATAAGAAATTTGCGTTTAGTGTAGAGCGATCATAAAGAATGAAAAGGAAATGATGGAGGACTTTTATCATTTATTTAGAAATCCCTTTCGACAGCGTTTTGCATTAAGGCTTCTATATATACGAGCTGGCGCATCAGACATTTTGTTGCCTTAGGGTTGCCACATGTACCCAGCGCGTTTCTCTGATAAACAAACCACAAACATTTTTTTTTTTTTTTTTTTTATCGTCTTACGTTACTTTAGAGTAACTTATTTTTTTATATTTCATAATTTTATCTAAGTAAACTACGATATGGAAGTTTGTTTAACGATAAACTGCTATAATCATTCAAGAAGTGAATATAAAATGTTCATAGACCTTCTATTACTGTGTATTTGAGTTTTGGCGACATTTTGTAAAAGAAACAGAAACCGCCCTAACAACACATCGCACATCCATAGGATATCCTCAGAATAAAATGACATCCTGAGAATATACCGTGAAAAAAATGTGTTTTTAGGAATATTATTGTTGATTATTGCTCTTATCTTGACCGGATTTGCTTCAGATCAAGATTTCTTAAAATCATTAGGGAAGCGATAAGGACGCCAAGCGGGAATGCTGTGCTCTTCGGAGGCAAAAAAAATGGCGGTGATGCGCCGGCCTATTATTTTATTTAGGGGCTCTATGTTGTATTAGTCAAGCTACTTTATCGTCATAGCGAAAATATAAGTGATGCCGATATTCTTGAAAACATTGTGATATCATAGTTGCAGCAACCTTGTGATGTTTATTTGTTGGGATATCTGAAAACCATTATGTATTTATAACATTTCCTGCTATTTCCACTTTAATGGATTTAAACGAAGAAATTCCTAGATGATGTCAGTTTTCCATGAAAATCTCATATAGAGGAGAGTGGGGATGAATGGGACATTTTTCATGTATTTATTAATAACGTTCACCATATGTAATGCAGAATTTTATAACATTGCTCATAAGTACACTTCAGTAAACAGTTACATATAAACATACTAACTTTAATAAAAAGTTATAATTTTTATTAATAATATTTTTTTTTTTTTTGCATGCATGTGCCCATTCATCCCCATAGGTGGGGATGAATGGGACAGGAATGGAGTTAACAAAAAAAAGAAAATAAAATAGAAAATAAATAAATTTTTAAAGTTAAATTGGCTTACGTGATTTTATTACGCACTATGAAGTTACTGAAATTAACATAAACTGATGTATTGACTCAAATTAACATCAAAAGGCAAAAGTCCTTTGGTTCGCAGAGTTCCTAGTGCTCTATGCTTTGGTAATTTAATATTATAAGATCTAATCTAAAAATAAATAGGTAAATAAACACTAGAAAGATATAAATCATTATAATAGAGTACAAATTATCCAGAAAAATTTTTGTTTCCGACTGATCGGTAAAAATATGCATTCTATTCTGTATTGCATTAATAATCACCAGGATTTATTTAATTAGCTTGATTTAAATTGTGATTTTAATCCAATTATTATTAGTTTATTTATTTATTTTTTCAATTATTGATATTATTGATTTAAGTTGCATTGAATATTCTAACTTATAATACTTTTAATCAGAATTATTATAAGCAAACACCAGAACAATTAATTTCAATCTATTTTTCTCTAAATCTATGCTACTTTTATAATTACATGTTATAACTATTGAGCGACAGGTTATAAAAATATTGAAAATCTATTTACGATTTGTTTTAATATATTTCTTGTGTACAATTTTAAATTAGCACATTGTGGGGAATGTCTCATTCATTCCCATTCAAGCTGTCCCATTCATCCCTACCACCACATGATCATATAAATTATGAAATAGGCCTAAGGAACAATTGTCAGTATCCTTCTTGAATATCATAAACACAATAAAAGATTATGCCTTTTCAGCATATATGAGTTATATTAACTTTAAGCAAATAGTTAATTTTTAACTACTATCTAATTGAATCAGTAAAAACTTACTCTGGCAGCAGAAAAATACACTTTAATTTTTTTCTGCCCTTCAACAGATAGCACAATTATGAAACGTCACTCGATAAATGACCTCAGTACTGCAATATATCAGAAAAATTGTCAAGTTTCTAGTGCTTGCAAAACATAAAAATTTTACTATTGTCCCATTCATCCACACTCTTCCCTACCGTATGAAGTTGTAGAAACATCAGATTAGTGATCGAATTTACCTAAATTTTTAAGCGACAATGAGCGTTATTTATTATAAATAGAGAAACTGTTAATTGCTCTTTCGATTGTCGATTGCTAATTCATTCACTATATAAATTACGCTTTAAGCTCCAATGTTTACCTTACCGGCGACTTTTATAAATAGAAATCAAAACTGCATCTTTAGTGCATGTAGACAATTTTTTATTACATTGAGTCCATTACACTAAAATTTATAATGTCCTAAACACTTCGCTTTATTTTATGTCCACCATGTACTTTATCTAATAAGATTTATTATGATATAGTTGTTTATGTATATTTATTAAATTTTATCTAATACCATTACTGAAGATATTTATTTAAAGATGTAAAACTTGCAACTTATTTTCGCTGCACCTCAAACACGTCCGAAAATCTACGATGATGTTTATATAGAGTATCTGGAAATTAACGATAGTTCCAAGTTGAATTTTAAATTAAATATTTTACAATAGTTCTTCTGTAGTCATATTTAACAGCCTTTAATAGTATGGTATGATACGAGAATCAAGGCCGATTTACTACACTAGGGTCCAAGGTCTGAGGGTGAATGCTTTCCGTGGGGTCTTTTTAAGGGTTCCTAGCCCGTACTCGAGCATGTTTCGGAGAAAAACACGGAAAACTCCAAACGGCTGGGCCGACGATCGCGACCTGGGATCAAACCTGGTTCTCAAGTCAACCAACTTTGAGAATAGAACCGCTCGGCCGCTGGTGGGCCTACAGCGTTTAATGATTTTTATCAAAAGAGAGTTATTAAACCTTTTTTATTATTATATTTTTAATAAAATAGATCAATTTTATAAAAAAAAACACCACAGAACTAGCGTTTAAACATAATAAGTGCAAAACTCTGAATAAATACCATAAAATGTAAGTACGCCCAACAATGCGCGTTGCAAGTTCTTGCATTTTATAATATTTATTCAAAGTTTTGTACTTATTAGACTTACTACTTATACCTTGTACATATTAGACTTTTGCGTACTTACTTTGTTTTATATTTTAATATTGTACAATTAAGTCTTGAAAGAAATAAACTAAATCTTATTTAGCTGTTTAAATTTGAGTAGAAAAATATTTCTTAAATAAAAATACTTCAATTTATTTAAAGATTGTTTCTTTATTAAATGTATAGTTAAAATCTAATTTTCATTCTTAAAATATAATCAGATTTTATCATGTTCATTATATTGGAATCTTTATCGTCAAAAAATAATTTTTCATTTATTTTAAAACCTTCCTTTAATTAAGAAAATAAAGAAAAAGAAAAAAATCTATGCCACATAACTTACGCCGCAAATGTTTTGAAATTATATTTGGTATAATTTATATTACTTTTCTCAATTAATGAGATATTTGTTGTTTAAGCAATATCAAGCGCACACAAATCAAACAATAACTGAAAACAATGTATTTCATTTAACAATGTGAAATATTACATGATATTTACCGCAGAACTAAAGAGTTTATTTTTATAACGTACTGAAACGTGTAATAGGTTAAATATATTTATTCCACTTATCATGAATAGTTTCCTACATGAAAATGATGTTCTGAGAATATCTTATGCGCATTCCCATTGATTTCAGGAAATATATTTACTTATCTGCAAATGTTGATCAATTGTTTCAGCATAATTTAACAGGGTAAAAGTAATGCAAATAATAGCTGGATTAGGAGGACAGAACTAAGTCATTGCGAAGCTTATGAACATATGTGATGTATTTTTATTATACTTCTGTTGAACAAAATTGGAAATGTGGTGACAGTAATTAAATAAATGTCTAAAGAATAGATTATAAATTTTTAACTACAAGTTACATATATATATATATATATATATATATATATATATATATATATATATATATATATTACTTAAACATATAAAACTATTAGACTGCTTTTAGCGATAATAATTTTGATCTGAAATTGTAGTTTCTATGTCTTAATTTTTTAACGATCAAGATTATATTTTAAATGAACAAAATTATGAAATTTGTTATTACTTTGCAAACATATATATGTAAGAAAAGTATTGTAATCATGTCAAAAATCCGACTTTGAGATTTTGGCGTTACTATACACGATTTGAGGTTCCCTTAATTTTTTTTTACTATTTTTACGATGATGTATGTATGTGCCCTGTAAATATAAGTGTCTGAAATTCAAACACAAATAAGGAGCAAACACTCCAACCGTGTTTTCTCCTTCAGACACAATCTTTCTGACAACATAAAAACTAACAGATTAAAAAATAACTGACTTGAAACCTAACTATCGTTTATTTAAATGTATTACTAGATACTAGGAAAATATGAAGACATATCTAGGAAGATATGTATACATACTATTTTTATGTTATGTACAAAGAAAAGTCACTAACTTTTTTTTTTTTTTTTTTTTTTTTTTTTTTTTTAAGAAAACACGGTTTGGATGTTTGCTCCTCAAATGTGTCTAAAATAGGGTGTTTAATTTTAAGATTTTATAGTCCAAGCGGCGGCTGCAAAAAATTGACTTGATAAGGTACGAAGCTGATTTCTTTCCTATAGATAGAATTCATTGTTACAATGCAAATCAAATCTAATGGGGTTGCCTGGTCAATGCCGTCAAGTTTAAGAAAAACAACCTCACTTCCGGTCACAATTTAAACGATTTTCGAACCCCAAAAGGTATGAAGATGAAACCGGTGCTAAAATGTAGAGATTAATATGCTCTTTAAAATGACATAGGGTTGCATGGTCAAAGCCGTCAAGAAACAGAGGTTGCCACGAAAATAGGGGACGTATTTTACGATTTATTTATCCAAGTAAAAAGTGATTTACCCAAGTGTAAAGATGAAACCGGTGCTAAAATGTAGAGGTTAATATGCTCTTTAAAATGGCATAAAGTTGCCTGGTCAAAACCGTCAAGACCCGGAGGTTGCCTCGAAAATAGGGGTCAAAATTAAACGCTTTTCGAACCCCACAAGTGTAAAGAAGAAACCGGTGCTAAAAATGTTGAGAATAATGTACTTTTAAAAATGGCATAGGGTTGCCTGGTCAAAGCCGTCAAGAAACAGCGGTTGCCACGAAAAAGGGGGGCGTATTTTATGATTTATTTACCCAAGTAAAAAATGATTTACCCAAGTGTGAAGATGAAACCGATGCTAAAATGTAGAGAATAATATGGTCTTTAAAATGGCATAGGGTTGCCTGGTCAAAACCGCCAAGAAAAGAGGTTGCCACGAAAAGTGTGTGCATGGGGGGGGGCGAATTTTCGTGGTTTTCTTACCCTAACATATTTAAAAATGAAACCGTTTATAAAATATAGAGAATAATATTCTCTTTTGAGTATCATAGGGTTGCCAGGTGAAAATTTCGAAAAATAGTGGTTGCCTCGAAAGAAAAAAAAAAGCTAATTTTGAAGGGTTTTTTATACAATGTGAAGAAAAAATAAAAAAAAGTATTTAAAAAATAAAAAATAAAAAAACTGTAATGAAACTGTTCTAAAATTTCCCATAAAAACAACGAATTCATAGTAAAAATTAAAAATGTAGCATGCGGATACGGATAAGAAAATACGACCGCAAAAGTTAATAGAAATGAAGATAATAATGCCCAAGAAACTCATAATAAAAAATTCTGTTAGTATACAAAATAAATTAATTAAATAAAATGAAAAAAAAAAAAAAAAAAAAAAACCTCTTATTTCAGATTTGCAGCAAGATTTACAAATTTCAATTTCATAAATTTATTCATTGTTATTAAGAAACGCGAAAAATGTATCAATTTTTTTAAAATGTTTTTCGCTTTCTTTGTACCCATAATTAATTTGCAGAAGGTATTATTGATTATTTTAATTAGAAATAAAAAAAATTAATTGAGAAAATTTTCTAAAATTGACAAATTCTTAATATAACAAAATCGGCACAACCCAATATTTTCGTATAAAATTCTACAAAGCAGTCGCATACAAAGCAGTCGCTTCAGGGAATTATCTTCTCAATACTTTGACACAATTTGAATATTTTATGTATTGAAAAATGGGGAAAAAACGAGCTCGTGAGCTGAAATTAGTTTTATACAGATTAGAAAAAGAATGGCCACGCATAATAATTTAATTTTCTTTATGCTTTAAAATCTCTTATATCATTAAACAAATAAAATAAACGAATATTGAAATTCGCTTCCTTTTCTAAGCTGACCGCTATACCTTGACAGGTTTGAAGCACAATCATAAGGAAATTGAAAAGTGTTGTATGTTCTACATTTAGCTAGCAATTTCGTCTTTTAAATATTAATCATTTCGTGTTTAACCTTTTTAAAATAGTCTTCATGTGTGTTTCACTTTGTGTTAAACACCTTTAATATTTGTTAGCTTTTTGGAGACTGACCGCTATTTCTTTACGAATTTTACTAGGCAAACATATGCCATTTTAAAATAACTCCTACGCTGTACATTCTGAAACCAGCTACACCTTTCAAATATTCATATAATTTCATCCTTATTCATTTTCTTTGTTAATGCTATTCGTATTTTTTTACACTTCGTTAAGAAATCTTCAAAACTCGCCTATTTTTTTCTGGTTGACTGCTTTACTTGACAGATTTGACCTATTTTCGAGGCAACCTCCGAGTCTTGACGGTTTTGACCAGGCAACCTTATGCCATTTTAAAGAGCATATTAATATCTATATTTTAGCACCGGTTTCATCTTTACAGTTGGGTAACTCACTTTTTACTTGGGTAAATAAATTGTAAAATACTTCCCTTATTTACGTGGCAACCTCTGTTTTTGACGGCTTTGACTATTCAACCCTATGCCATTTTAAAGAGCATATTAATACCTACATTTTAGCACCGATTTCATTTTTACACTGGTGGGGTTCGAAAATCGTTTAAATTTGACCCCTATTATCTAGGCAACCTCTGAAACTTGATGGTTTTGACCAGGCAACCCTATGCCATTTTAAAGAGCATATTAATCTCTACATTTCAGCACCAGTTACATCTTTACACTTGTGAGGTTCGAAAAACATTTAAATTTGACCCCTATTTTCGAGTCAACCTCCGGGTCTTGACGGTTTTGACTAGGCAACCTTATGCCATTTTAAAGAGCATATTATTCTCTACATTTTAGCACCGGTTTCATCTTTACACTTGGGTAAATCACTTTTTACTTGGGTAAATAAATCGCAAAATACGTCCCCTATTTTCGTGGCAACCTCTGTTTCTTGACGGCTTTGACCAGGGAACCCTATGCCACTTTAAAGAGCATGTTATTCTCTACATTTTAGCACCGGTTTCATCTTCATACCTTTTGGGGTTCGAAAATCGTTTAAATTGTGACCGGAAGTGAGGTTGTTTCTCTTAAACTTGACGGCTTTGACCAGGCAACCCTATCAGATTTTCATTGTAACAATGAATTCTATCTATAGGAAAAAAATCAGCTTCGTACCTTATCAAGTCAATTTTTTGCAGCCGCCGCTTGGACTATTAAGAAGTGTCTTATTTATTTGAGACACTTGAAGTATCTTAAAAGACACACCGTTTCACGCGCTTGAAGTGTGTGAAATTCTACCATCTTTAATTTTGTCTACAGTGAATACTTTTCATAAATAAATAAATAAATTGCGTGTTATACTGTTCAGCTGTGTTATACTGTTATACTGTTTAGCTCTACATAATAACTAAAGCTATGACAACCGAGTGGACGTCATCCTCATTTAACTTTAGATTTAGCTTAATTAATGAAGTAACGACAAAGTCAGATATATAAAATAAATCAAAGAGATTTTATTTAGAGCTTAAAGAAAAGGTGGGCGTTGGACTATAATCACATACAACATCTTTGTAAACTTAAAGGGGTAGCCTTCATAAATATTCTAACTTTAAATAGATAACCACAATTAATCTCAACTGCTTCAACTTAACTTCGTTAACTCTCACGACTATACTCGTCTTTCATAAGTGGGAGGATTCCCTTAACCAATATACTACTAGACTGACTAACTTCTACTATAGCCGCTCTCTACTAACTTCTTCAACCTCCTACTACTTCTAATTCATTATCACTAACTCTCTGCCTACTCTAAGCAGCTCGCTAAGCAGCCTCCTTCTCTGCTTCCCCCTCCTAAGCAACTCCCAACTAACCTTTTCTCTTCTGTACCTTCTCCTTTTATACAAATCACTTTCCAAAATATTAACATATTACAATTTCGTTCATCCTAGGAACTAACTCCATTCATCAACTGAATCCTAACTCTGCACATTCACGTGTTATCCGTAAAGTGCGAACTTCATTTGTAGCGTTACGCTAATTTAACATTACCTCACAGTTCCTCCCCAAAAGACAAAAATTTCACGGAAAAATTCACAACGGGTTTTTACTCGTGCAAATTTTAAAATATTGTTAAGCTATACAACTGAAAAATAGTTGCAGTGACTTACTGCTAAAATTAAACTGCATAATACTTTCGAAAAAGAGGGGGGGAAACTTAAATTAAACTCAATAATACCTTAGAAAAGGAGGAGGGGACTTAAATTAAACTGCCCAACAATAACTATTTGCTTTGAAAAGCTAATAGTGGGGAAAAAAAATTAAGAGCGCTGGGCTGAAAAACCGTCCACTTAAAAAAAAAAATTTGATGAGAATTTTAAGCTCTCTCTAAGGTGCTTTACGACGGAAAACCCTTTGCGCTCAAAATTAGTGAAATATAGGCCAATGTTTTACAAAAGGGTTTACAGGCACCTCTTTCCTTAAAAAAAAAAAAAAAAAAAAAAAAAAAAAAATGGAAAGGAAAACTTAATTTTAAACTTGTAACTTTAAGAAACAAATTTTATTGAAAACTTGAAATGCAGTTAGCCATCTGTAGACCAGTCTAGGCCCAGGATCATCGGCTAGGAAAAGAAAAGTGCATCTAAAAGAAATTTTTTAGTTCTTTACTATCAGATGTATCTTGAAAGGCATCCACTGCTGGCATGCGTCCAAGAAACTCTTTCTGCTTCCGAAATCCAAAGTCTTTGGCAAATGTCCAAAAATACCTCATTCCAAAAATTATCAGTCTTCATTTCAAAAGTAACAATTGAAGAAATCAGAGTGTATGTTCGGATTAGCGACTTGACATGAGGATCATAGTATTTCTAAAATACAAAAACTCTTTTTACAGTAGAAATAAAAAAAATAGAAGGTACACTTGTAGATAGATAAATGACATATTAATTTTATAGATAAGCAATATTCCCACCTAGCTATTTGCATACGGAAAAAAAAACGAAATTGTTAGTTTATTAAAGTTAGTCGTTAAACACGAATTTACATGCAAAACAGCTAAAAAAAATTCTCTTTACCCCATACGAATAATACATACATAGAACTTTTAGTTGAATACAAAAGTTTTAACAATAAAAAATATTCATTTTATACATTTTATACGACATTTAGAGAAACATAGATGGAGAATATATAAAAATGTTCAAAAAGTTTTTTCTAAACTGCCGTTGATGGCTATGAATAAAAAAACATTAGAGTTCATACATATAGATCATGTAAAAACTATAGAAGGGAAAATATATACAAATGTTGAAAAAGGTTTTTACCAAAAACTGCCGTTGATGGCTACAAATAGAAAACATTAGAGTACATACATATAGATCATGTAAAAAACTAGAGGGGGGAATTTATATACAAGGGTAAGAATTTTTTTTTTATCGTACTAAGCACTGCTGGTGATGGCTATAAGAAAAAAAAGATTAAAGTACATACATGAATATATTATATAACAGAAAAAAAAATTATGATATTTAAACAAAACATGAAGTTTCCGGAGGTGAAAGTTCATGCTTCAAGTTGAAATTTAGATTTTTGAAATTTTAGAAAGTTCATGGCTTTCAGATGATGGTTGAAGGTCCAAAACTCTTTACTACATGTCGTAGATTTTAGTACAGCTCTGATAAATCAATACTTGAGAAAAACTAAAATAATGAACGATACGACCTGACTGAGGGTTTCCGCTGTAACAGCATGAGTATTAAACATGTCAGAAGTGCTAGTCCTTGCACTCGTCGCAGACATCACAGGGCTGGAGGCTTGTAGAGCGGAGTCCGGCATCGGAGAGGCACTTTTCTGGGACGGACTCGAGCCCGGTACCTTGTGACTGTCCCTAGTTCCTGGAGAAGGTTCCTGTCGCTCTCTACTCGTTGAGGTCGAGGTCCTGGGGGGCTTACAAGCTTTAAAATATTGTAATGCCTTAGTAAAAATAACTTTTTCTGTTACTTTTGCGTTTGAACTAGTGGCACAGTTATCGGACTTTTCTGTTCGATTTACGACATTATCGTTGAACTTATGTACTAGATGTGCAGAACTAGAGTCAGTTAACACTGCATTTTGAAATGTATTACTTTCATTTACATTAACTACTAGGTTTTCTTTTAAAGTATTTACGAGATATTTAGAAGCACAGTGGTTTAACTGTTCATTTTCTTTTACCACAGTTTCTGTGAAAAAAAAAAAATCGGTCGACTTGACTGTTTTTAAATGTAAATTATCAGGAGATGCATTTAAACCACTAGAAAAGTTTGTTGGCTTAATAGTTTCAAAATATAAATTTGAGGTATTGGCGGAAGGATTAGCCGCAATATTTAATGATTTGTCACTTTCGCTCAGTTCAACGGTTGCAGCCGCCACATTTATTTTACTTTCCCTTACAATCTCCGTCGCTATGCTAAATAAATTGTCGGATTTTTTATCCCTATCCAAAGGCTGAATAGCAGACTTAAGTTCGTCTGTCTTGCTGTTTGAAATCAAAGTTTGCTTGGTTGCTTCGACTTGCGTTTGACTTTTGCCACTAGAATTAAAGGTTTCATCGCTAGTTTTAGGTTAGTTTAAAGTACTCGAGCTTGCTTCCTGTGACTTAATAACTTGTTGTGGTTTTTCCACATCCCTTATAACAACTTTCCACTGACTTTTTTGAGGGGGAGGGGTGGAACGTTCATGCTCCAATCTTAATCTATCATACCGAGTAGCGAAGAGACTGATAAGTCGAGTTTTCAAATCCTCATAGGTTGGATTTGGGACAAGTGAATGGCAGGCGATTAAATCGTGCCACTCTCGTGGTTCACCTTTTAAGGAACACCTTAACCAACCATATTTTTCGGCAATATCAATTTTATAAAAATCAAAAAAATATTCAAGCTTCTCAAAAAATTGAAGCACACTAGTTGTGCCATCAAAAATTACTGGCTCGGGGTGGGATTCGAACTGATTTGGCGCCACTGTGAGGAATTCGACGCCATCATTCTGTGAACTTTAGATTAATTAGATAGTAACGACAAAGTCAGATATTTAAAATAAATCAAAGAGCTTTTATTTAGAGCTTAAAGAAAAGGTGGGCGTTGGACTATAATCACATACAATATCTTTGTAAACTTAAAGGGGTAGCCTTCATAAATATTCTAACTTTAAATAGATAACCACAATTAATCTCAACTGCTTCAACTTAACTTCGTTAACTCTCACGACTATACTCGTCTTTCGTAAGTGGGAGGATTCCCTTAACCACTATACTACTCGACTGACTAACTTCTACTATAGCCGCTCGCTACTAACTCCTTCAACTTCCTACTACTTCTAATTCATTATCATTTTTTCTCTGCCTACTCTAAGCAGCTCGCTAAGCAGCCTCCTTCTCTGCTTCCCTCTCCCAAGCAACTCCCAACTAACCTTTTCTCTTCTGTACCTTCTCTTTTTATACAAATCACTTTCCAAAATATTAACATATTACAATTTCGTTCATCCTAGGAACTAACTCCATTCATCAACTGAATCCTAACTCTGCACATTCACGTGTAATCCGTAAAGTGCGAACTTCATTTGTAGCGTTACGCTAATATAACATTACCTCACAAAGCTTAATACATATTATTATCTAAAACATTATGTGTAGAGGTTTAGAGTATTGTTTTTTTTCTTTTGTAAAATGAATATGAGAAAATGGTAGACTATATATTTTAAACATTATTTTAAAAACTGGTATTTACAAGGAAACAAACTATGTACATGAAAACCAAAAAAATTGTTCTTTTACAATTTGAAGAGTAGGGAAACATTGCGGAAGAACAATTTTTTTTACACTGGAAAAAAAAATAATAATAATAACAATTATGCACAAATTGTTCAAGATCGTTTAGTTACAAGATCGCTTTCTTAGCTAGAAGTTACATGCTTTGTTTATCTATATATTTTTTGTTTTTTTATATATGAGAAATTTAAATAAAAATTAACTTTGCTTTTTAATTTTTAACCGAATAAGTTTCGCATCTAAGTATTTTAAATAAGTTAACTACTTATATATTATATAAAGTAATATTAAATTTATTTTATGTTAAAAAAAAAAGTTATGCATGCTGCTTAAAGTAGATTCCATATGGAAAATTTGTTAAGTAATACAAATATCTGAATTACTAAGTGTTTAAACTTTGAAATATCTAAATTTCTGTGCCTAATTTGTAAAATGTGTGAATTTTTATGTGTCTAAACTATAATATACCTTAATTTTAGACATATTAACTTTATTAAGACACTTATCTTAGCTCATTTAAAAAAAACACTTATGTGTCTTAATTTCAGACAGCACATGTGACTGAAATTTTGCATACTTATGTGTTTCAGACATTTATGTGTCTTAATTAGTATTTCAGATACATTTCTGTCTGAATTTAAGACGCTTCTATTTACAGTGTGTTTGAAGGAACACAATAGCGCCTAAATACTTTGTTCGAATTAGCTAAAAGTTGCTACATGAGTTATAGGTCATCATAGCACGAAACCTATTGATTTCGGCAAATATAGGATTTACAGTTTGTTTGTTCTTTATATAGCGACACAAATAAAAATTCTTTATCATTATGTCCTATGGGACCAAATTTTTGAAGTCCTTTAATGTTTAAATTCCTTATTCGATTGAGCTGAAAATTTATGCACATGTCATAGGTCACTGTCGCACGAATTTTATAGATTTTGGATTTATACCCTTATAAAATTTCACAGGGACATTACGAAAAATACTTTATCATTATGATGTGTAGGATCAAATTATTTGAAGTGCAATAGCGTAAATTTAAACAATTGAGAAAAATACTCAAACATCCTATTATAATTTTCATTTTTGTTTATTTATCGACTTGTATTGTTTTAATTTAATTATAAAACCATTAATTACTTGATATACAGAAACATCAGTGGATTCACTCCAGATTTTTTGTCGTAATGTTAGACATATTTAACATATATTCAACATACTACATAGAGAAAAATACTCATATACACTTTTAAAAATGTAACCTTTCGTGTATTTAATGGCTGTTCTTATTTTAATTTATTTTATACAACCGTTAATTACTTAATGTGCGAAAAGTCAAGTGGAGCCACACCAGACTTTTTTACTTTCCGAACACTATAGTGAGGAAAGTATTGTAATCATGTCGAAAATCCGAATTAGAGATTTTGATGTTTCTATACATTTCGAGGTCCCCTGAGTCCGTTTTCACTATTTTTACGATGATACATGTATGCTTGTGTGTATGTGTGTGAGTGAACACGCTAGCGTCTAAATGCTTTGCTTGAATGAGCTGTAAGTTGGTACGCATGTTGCAAGTCACCGTACCACGAACCCTATTGGTTTTGATGAATCTCTCTTTGATGAATCTATAAAATTCTTTATCATTAAGGCCTATGGGACCAAAATCTTAAAATTGCGATAGCATCTAAACGCCTTATTCAATTGAGCAAAAATTTATACTCATATTATAGGTCACAGATACTCAATCTGTATAGATTTTGGAGAATCTAGCGCTGATAGTTTTTTTACAGGGACACAAAGAAAAATTCTTTATCATTATGACCCGTGGGACCAAAATCTTAAATGTGCGATAGCATCTAAACACCTTATTAATCTGAGCAAAATATTTGTACACATGTTATAGGTCACAGTTGCACCAACTGTATAGATTTTGGTGAATTTATCACTTACAGTTTTTTTTACAGGGACACAAAGAAAAAAATTATCATTTCGGCGTATGGGACGAAATTTTTAAAAGTGCGATAGAATCTAAACGCCATATTCAATTGAGCTGAAAATTTATATGAATATTATAAATCACTGTTGCACTAATGTAAGCATTTTTGTGAATCTAGCATTTATAGGTTTTTACAGGGACACAACTAAAAATTCTTTATCATTATGATCTATGGGCTCAAAGTTCAGTAGCCTTAAATAAAACATCGTGTAATATATGAATAAAAATACTCAAGCACTCTATTATGGTTTTCTCTCTTTTGTTTGTTTAACAACTGCTCTTTCTTTGCTTTATCGACAAAACTGTTAATTACTCAATGTTCGGAAAGTCGAGTAGAGTCACTCCATATTTTTTATATTTCAAAAGAGGAAAATCATATTTTAAAAGAAATAAATGAAAGTACTTTAAACGTATATAATTCAAGTAAACAAATAAAATTTACAAATAATAATAATAATAAATTTATTAAACATCATTATTAATTTAAATGCGTAGCTAGTTATAAAGTTTTATCCTTTAAATACAAAATTTTCTCTTATCAAATGTACTTAAATAATTAACACAACGAAGTAATACTTCATGATATTAATACCATTCTCTTAATAAAAAATACTTCCACCCCCGTATCATTTAATGACGTAAGCATTTTGGAACGACATTTCATTATTGCATAAAAATTATTTATTTCTTCTTCTTAACCTATGATTTTCTTTTGGGAAATCTAGTAGTATGTCCAATTTGATTAAAGAATCTTCTTTACAATCAAAGAGATAAGGCAATATGATTGAATAAACATTTTCTGTCTATTGATATAATACACAGAAAATCGTTACCTATTCACAGATTAAATAAATCTAATTACACTTATGAGTAAGTAATATTATTATATCTCGATAAATATTATTATTACTAATTTTTTTTTTTTTTTTTTTTTTTTTAAGAATTTTAATAATTTTTTCTCTAGAGTTCTTTTTTTTTTTTTATAACTTTCCAATAATATTTTTATTAAAATTGATTATTTTATTACTAGTATTTTTATACATGTTTTACACGTTTATGAATTCATACGTTTTCTAATGCCAGTGGTTCGTTCTAAATTGTGCAAAACACTAAAAAATTAGTTTTTTTTTTTTTAACTACGTATATTAGTATTGGTAAATATGCTTCATTTCCATAAATGTTTCTAACTTTCGATTTTAGACGTCTTGTCAGATATCTCAAAAAGTACTGGCCGTATCATCTTGAAACTTAAGGGCTGTATAGAATATAATATGAATCATATACAGGGTGATCAATTTAAAAGAGTACCCGTTGAATTTTTCTTATTTCCCTTAAATATGACGGATGTGGCAATTATTCTAAAGCTGAATTATAATTGTTTGAACCGTGTTTATCTGTGGGAGACAATTTCCAACACGGTTGGACTGTTACAACTTTATTTGTGAAGTAAAACAGAAATGGAGACGCACAATTTTTTTGCTCCTGTAATAATTTTATTTATGAAAAACAAAATTTAATTAATTTTTCTTTCACATTATCATTCCGACATTACACTTACATTATGATTATCATTTTTACATTATAATTTCAAAGGCTTTTCTAGAGAAGTCCTGCAAACATCGATAAATTAAAAACGATCATGACTGAAAAAATCTCGTCAATAACACCGACAATGCTCCGAAGTGTGTCAAAAACCTGGTTTGACGTGTTCATGTTTGAATTCAAAATGGTTGCGAACAATTTCAACATTTTCTATGAGGAATGATAATGTAAAAAAATTTTTAATTAAATTATGTTTTTCAAAAATAAAATTATTACAGGATTAAAAAATATTGTGCGTCTAAATTTCTGTTTTTCTTCACAAATAAAATTGTAACAGTCCAACAGTGTTAGAAATTGTTTCACGAACTTAAAAAAGGTTCAAACAATCATACTTCAATGTTAGAATAGTTGCCACATCCGTCAGATTTAAGGGTTATAAGAAAAACCCACGGGTACTCTTTTAAACTAATCACCCTGCATTTCAGTGAAAGTTTTTCCCCATGAGAAAAAGGGGGTTCAGTAAAAGATTAAAGAAAAATGAAACTCTTTAAAATTACACTCTAAAGAGTAATATATGAAATGCGTTTTGTTGTAGCTTGTAATTGTGATGCTTTTGTGTGTTAACTGTATGCATGTTTATAATCCAACCATACATATTCAAAAAGCACTTTTCGATTATAGAACGATCGTTAATAAATCCAATGAAAGCTTCGTTTGGAAAACCTTACTGTATTAGGCACAGCATAATGAAACAGATTGATAATAAAGGGAAAAAAATATATTAAACTATAGGAGTTTACTCACATTTTTATTTTAATTCAGTTAATAGTAATACAGTCTTCGTTGATTATAAAAAGCAGTGAAAAACTCCTTATCATTTTCCATATTTTTAAAATAAACTGAAATTCAGTTCATTCTATCGTGTGCATTTTTTTTTTTTTAATTTACACGATATTTGTTTGGGGTTTTTATTTAAGTAGTTGAATACATTTGACAATTAAATTGTGCAAATGAAATTTCGTTAAAGCTTGCACATTCATAAAAAATAATTTAGTAAAATCTCTCATATTTTATTAGATATTCACTATGTCCGCATTCTTATTACAGTCCGCATTCTTATTACAGCTGTGTTTAATGTAGTTTTTCAAGTTTCCCAAAGATGGTTTTGCATTAGGTTTATACCCTGCGTGTTATAATTTAAAAAGTGATAACTTTTTTTTTTTTCTTTCTTTTAGGCCCCTTATATCCCTGTGCACGTATGTGGTAGCTCCATAAAAACGTATACAGTTAATATAAAGAAACCACATAATCACATGCTACAGACAGAATGCATTTGACGCATTACTTTTTACAGGGTGATCCAAAATTTTTTTATTTTTCTTTGTATTTTTATAGGTTTTTCATTTTCTTTCCGGACAAAATTTTCGCAGAGATATATAATGCATAACGTGTTCAACAAATTAATAAAGTTTCGAGATGATTCATCCAGTATTTTTTGATATATTTGACAAAACATCTGAAATTGAAAATGTTCTTCATTTATAGAAAAGTAGTGTAGTATAAACAAAAGAAGACACTTAATACGTTTATTAACATTCGTAATATTTATTTATTATGAAGAATTTAAATTCATCCTTTATTTTTTTTTTTTTTAAGAAAAAAACAAAAAAGTATATTAAATGGATGTTTTTAGTTACTTATGTTAAGTATTTAAATATATAAATAATAAAAGTTTCTTTTCTAACAAGGAAACATTCAAAAAGTGTCGTCATCAAAAAATATTGAAAAAAATATATGTGATTCTACTCTTCATAAAACACCAGAAGATGAAAAAATTATCGGCTGGAAAGAATTACAACGACCACAAAAAATTATCAAAATTAAGCATTTTTGGCGATTTAGCAATGTTAGGCGATGAGTTTGCTAGCACTGAAATTGCTGTGTACGAACAGAACCGTGTTTTGTTTCTCCGCCGAGTACTCAAAATCAATCGCCAAATATGCTTAATTTCGATAATTTTTCGTGGTCGCTGTAATTCGTTTCAGGCGATATTTTTTTCACTTTCTGGTGTTTCATGAAGAGTAGAATCACATATATTTTTTCAATACTTTTTGAATACGACATCTTTTGAATGTCTCCTTGTAAGACTGGTGATAGACTCTTTGGGTAAAGTATAAATTTATTATAATGCTGGTGAAGATTGTGAAAATTAATTGTCACGAATAACGACAGTTTGCTACAATAACTTTTCCTTTAACAAAACTACTTCCTCTAGCATTTAATACTATAGATAGAATTTAATGATAGAATCGACATTTAATCCATATATTCGAATTTTACGCTTTTTTATTCTAACTGTACTTTAAAGTCCCATCAGAATGTAAAGAATATAAATACCCCAAAAATTGGAAACAAAAATTATTTTCATGAGAAATAAATAAGCAGATTTATAATTTCATAGCAATTATTTACAATATAATTGCAATTTAAAATACAATGAATAAAAATATCATTTACGCTTCTATTTGTTAAAATATTTTCAGCATTCTTTATAGTTTTCTAACATATTTTTCTAATGCTGCAATGCAGCAATCTTTTTACAAAACCATTTGTTTAAAAATAAATATAAATTATTAAAAACATATCTGAATTTTGCTTAAATATTTGGAAATAATTCAATTGATGATGCATTCTAATACACAATGAAAATTAAATCCAATTACAATAGATTTGTGTATTTATAGTAATACTAGTAATTATACAAAAATTCAAAAATATAATTAAAAAGATATTAAACCATACTTATTTTAGATAAAAGTGTATTTTTTATTGAATAAACTGTTAACATACATTCTACACGATTACGTTACTTTTTTATTTACTGACTTCAAAAAAGAAGGAAGGTTCTCAATTCAAACCGTATGTTTTTTTTTTATGTTTGTTAGGACATAACTTCTGAACGGATTCTCCGATTTTGATAATTTTTGTTTTGTTGAAAAGGTCTTGGTCTGAAATAGGTCCCATTGTAATATATTTACGATCTAAAGAAAATACAGGGTGCCCAAAAAAATCAGTCCCAACTCTTTTAATTGCTAAACGGCTGCAGCTATAGTGATAAAAATGGTATGTAAGTATAGAAAAGTGGCCATGCAGTACAGGGTTAAACCGCTTGTAGCGCCACCTGGTGGAAAATAGTCGAGTTAGTATTCCTATGTTGAAAACGGTTCTAGAGAAAAAAGTGAATTACAAAGTTGAAGAGTATCAGCGATTTAGTACAAAAAGGTAGTTTAGACATTCATGCTAGCGTTCCTATCTTGGAAACGGTTCAAGACAGGGGGAAAAAGTGAATTATAAAATTGCAGAGCATCATCGATTTAGTACGAAAAGATAGTTTTGACATGATACTAAAAATACAATGCTAAAAATGTGCATTAGTTTGTTCGCAATTTCTTACACTATGCACACTTGAGCTACATTCCACACGTTGTAGCGTAGATGGTCAGACATACGCTATATAGTTCAAAATACGGTTACTTGATAATTTTTGTTTTTTTGTAAAGATCTTGGTCAGAAATAGGTCCCATTGTAATATCTTTACAATCTAAAGAAAATAAAACGCCATCTGGAGAAAAAAAAAGCGGAATTAGTGCTCCTATCTCAAAAACGGTTCAAGATGGGAGAAAAGTTAATTACGAAGTTGTAGAGCATCATCAATTTACTACAAAAAGAGAGTATTTAGACATTATTGCTAGAAATAGAAAGCTTAAAACTTGCAGTTGTTTGTTCGCAATTTCCTAAAATGTGCACACTTGAGCTACGTTGCACACTTTGCAGCGTAGCGGATGACACGTATACTCTGTGGTTCAAAGTACTGTTACTGTAAGGGGTCACATCTATTAGCGCAAAGTCGTTTTCAACCAACTTCAGAAAGGAGGGTGTTCTTAATTCGAGCTATGTGTTGTTGTTGTTTGTAAGCATATAACTTCGTAAGAGATGCTCTAATTAACCGACTTCAAAAACGAG
Source organism: Salticus scenicus (assembly GCA_963930645.1). Lineage (NCBI taxonomy): Eukaryota > Metazoa > Arthropoda > Arachnida > Araneae > Salticidae > Salticus > Salticus scenicus. The sequence continues at coordinate 214,306,324 of OZ005656.1, read as the reverse complement.
GAGGTTCTCAATTCAAAGCGCATGTATTTTTGTTTTTGTTTGTTAGCTCATAACTTCTGAACGGATGATTCGATTTTGATACATTTTGTTTTATTGTAAAGGTCTTGATCCTAAATACGTCCCATTGTAATATCTTTACGATCAAAAGGATATACAGGGAGCCCAAAAAAGTCTGTCCTGACTCTTTTAACTGCTGAACAGCTGCTGCCTAGTCATAAAAGTTGTATGTAGGTATAGTAAAGTGGAAATGTGCTACGCGATTCAACCGCCTATAGCGCCAGCTGATGGAAAACAGTGAAGTTAGCGTTCCGATCTCGGAAACGGATCAAAACAAAGAAAAAAAGATAATTATAAAATTACAGAGCACCGTCGATTTAGTACGAAAAGATAGTTTAGACATTATTGCTAAAAACAGAACGCTTTAAACGTATATTTGTTTGTTCACAATTTCCTATTTTGTGCACACTTAACGACATTGCATATAATGCAGAGTAGCAGGTGGCATTTATGCTATGTAAAATTCAATGTATGGTTATTGTAAGCGGTCACATCGATTAACGCATAGACGTTTTATACTGACTTCATAAAGGAAGAGGTTCTCAATACAAACCACGTTTCTCATTGTTGTTGTTGTTGAAATTTGTTAGCTTTTAACTTTGTAAGAGATTATTTAATTTTAATACTTTTCTTGTTGTAATGATCTTGGCCTAAAATAGGTTTCATTATGATTTCATTAAGATATAAACAAATTACTGGATACTCACAAAAGTCTGTTCTCACTCTAACTGCTGAACGCATGCAGCTACACTGGTAAAAGCAGTATGTAAGTATCGATGTTGAAACTTCTGTCCGTCAGCTGCAATGCATATTTTGCTCTTTGTTTGAACTTTACACTGCGCGTGACGCGTATTCACTGTAAAGTTCAATATATATGCCTAACAAAATTTTTAGTTACGAATACCGCGTATCCGTTCTTTACATTTCTAAAGACTTTTTAATTTAACGTATGCTCAATCAATAGATAGTTTATTCCTCATATCTGATAAAGGCAAGAAAAGTGACACAACTGAAAAATGCAGCATTTGAAAAAAATCACCTTAAATATAACTTGACTAGAATAAAACTGGCACAACTGTCTCTCGAGTGGATAACTTTCTATATCGAGATGTAACTTTTTTGTTCACACTGGGTGCATTTCATGTATTTTTGAGTGACATAAACCATTTTCTGAGTTAAGTCACTTTTCTTGGAAGTTGTGATTTGTGAAGCTGCCGTCGAACGCCTTTTGATGTTCTGCTATATGAATAAGTTTTCTCTGAAAAGAGAAAAATAAAATCTTTTTGTAAAGAAAAATAAAACCGACTCCAAAAAGCAACTATTATTCAAACAAGTAAAATAAATAAAAATAAATAAAAATTGGATATGAAATAAAACTGTAAATTGCGCCTAAAAATATAAAATATTTTCCTTCGCCAAACAACCTATAACACTACAATAAATCATAACTTTGAAGTCGGCGCAAAATTAAATAAATATTTATAACTTTATTCAATACAAAAATCAAGTCCTATTCAATATACACATCTCACATTGTCACCTGCAAAACGCACCCGAGAACTACTTTGATTCAAGAAAACAAATAAGATTTTGTAAGCAGCTAAATTTGGCGAATATATGCTGGTATCTGACGTCCTTGGTGAAAGAAAAATCGCAAAATTATCTGACAAACATATTTAATTTCTTTGGGATATCATGATTGTTTTGATAAGGTATATTAAGAGAGTAATCAAGATTATGAAACAATACATCGTACAATATATATTATGAAAATATACATCTAACGTGTATATTTTTGCATTACGTTTTGATCGCCAAATCCAAAAGCCACCAAGGATGATAGTTATCAAAGTTATACCAAATTTGCAAAGGAAACTCTAACTTCGTGGAAACATAAATACCGCATTATAAAGAATGCTCACTGTTCTATGCAGATGCTACTAATGGACCAATTGTATATAGTGATAAAATAATAACGGAAACATGAAAATGGATCATTCGAGACAACAGCATTTCTAGCTACCGATCTAAAAACAAACCTATAAAAACTAATTAAATTTTATTTAATTTTGCGCCGACGTCAAAAGTTATGATCAATTATAATGTTATAGGTTGTTTGGCGAGGGAAATTATTTTATGCTTTTAGGCGCAATTTACAGTTTGAATTAATATCCAATTTTTTCTTTTCTTTCCTTTTTTTACTTTTTTGAATAGTAGTTGCTTTTTGGAGTCGGTTCTATTTTTTTTACAAGAAGATTTTTTTTAGTTTTGATATTTAGACTACTTCGTGTGCAATACACCAAACAAACCAATAAATGCATCTTTTATTTCCTGGGTGTTAACATTTTAAAATATCATAAATACTTTCTATCCAGATACTGTTATAACCAGATATTTATACGTTCATAAGAAGAATGTTGTCCGTTCTTCATATGTAGTTTAAATCTATTTTAAGGCATTTCTATCTGCTATACAGAAGTAAAACTTTTTTTAAGAACATGTTTGCACGTTTGGAAGTGGTTTAGTTACATAAAGTTTGGCTATTGCAGTCCAAATTTGAAAAAAAAAAAGTGCATTAAAATGTAAAGCAGAAATAGAAAACTTGAAGATAAAACGTTTGAATCTTTTCAGGAGAAAATTCCTAGGTGGATTTTGAATACTTTGAAGAATATATATACATTTCTTAGATATACTTCCTCAGAAGTTAGGAAAGGTAGTCTCAATCATTGAAATTTATTTTATGTTTTCAAAAATAGAATTAATGTGTAATTAATCTCATATTCAAGCATGAATAACAAATAAAACTAAAATAATTTTAGGAATTTCCATGACATTTCATAAAATATGAATTTAGATTTACGAAAGATTTACATTTTATAAATTTTACTAAGTATCAATTAATTCCTCTACTTGATGAAATAACAAATTATTATTTTTTTTTTTTATTATTAAAAAATATAACAAATAGAAAATAAATTTAGAAATAGAAGCTAAAATAACTTGTTAGGTATAGCCTTGATATAGAGGTATACAATTAACAGGCCTGAATATAGTTAATTTTTACTTTCCGAACATACATATGTAAGGAAAGTATTGTAATCATGTCAAAAATCCGAATTCGAGATTTTGGTGTTTCTATACGTTTTGAGGTACCCTGAGTTCGTTTTCACTATTTCTACGATGATGTATGTATGTGTGTGGGTATGTATGTGGGTATGTATGTATGTATGTGTGTATGTGTGTGGGTGAACACGCTAGCGTCTAAACGCTTTCTTCGAATGAGCTGTAAGTTGGTACTCATGTTGCAAGTCACCATAGCATGAACCCTATTGATTTTGGTGAATCTAGCACTTATAGTTTTTTTACAGGAACGCGAAGAAAAATTCTTTATCATTATAGCTTATGGGACCAAATTTTAAAAAGTACGATAATGTCTAAATGCCTTATTAAACTGAGCAAAATATTTATACACATATTATAGGTAATAGTTTCATAAACTGCATAGATTGTGGTGAATCTATCCCTTATAGTTTTTTTTTTTTTTTTTTTTTTTTTTTTTCAGGGACACAAAGAAAAATTCTTTATCATTATGGCCTATGGGACCAAATTTTAAAAAATGCGATAGCGTCTAAACGCCTTATTGAATTGAACAAAAAAATTATACACATATTATAGGTCACAGTTTCACGATCTGTATAGCTTTTGGCGAATCTAGCATTTCTATTTTTTGTTTTTACAGTTACACAACAAATAATTCTGTACCATTATGGCCTATGGGGTGAAATTATTTAAAGTTCGATAGCATCTAAATACCTTATCCGTTTGAGTGGAAAATTTATATACGATTAATAGGTCACCATCACACAAACTGTAAAAATTTTGGTGATTCTAGCACTTAACGAGTTTTACAGAGACACAAATAAAAATTGTTCATCATTAAGACCTATAGGCTCAAATTATTTTAAATGCGACAGCGACTGAACTCCTTATTCAAATGAACTGAAAATTTATATACATGTTATACATCGCCATCACACGAACTTTATGAACTTTAGAGAATCTAGCTTTAAAGGTTTTTTTTTTTCTTTTTACAGGGACAAAATGCAAATTTTTTTATCATTGTGCATATGGGCTCAAATTTTAAAGTGCGATAGCGTCTAAACGCCTTATCTGATAAAGCTGAAAATTTCTATAAATATTATAATTCACTGTCGCACTAACTATAAGAATTTTGGTGAATCTAGCATTTGTAGGTTTCTACAGGGACACAATGAAATATTCTTTATCATTATGACCTACGTGTTCGGTAGAATAGCGTTAAGTTAAACATCGTGTTCTATATAAAGAAAAATACTCAAACATCCTATTATAATTTTCTCTTTTGTTTATTTAACATTTCCTTTTACTTTACTTTATCTACAAAACCGTTAATTATTCAATGTTCAGAAAGTCGAGTGGAGTCACTCCAGATTTTATTAGGTATACATTTAAGTTACATTATTGTACAGCTATCAAACAGAATTAAAAAAAATCAATCTCGACTAAATTTGTGGTACATTATCGTGGAAACATGCAGTTGGTGCCTATCGAACGTTGATAACGTTTAATAATTAATTCAATATTTAAATTCGATAAGAGGGATTATCTATTTTTTAAATTTGCATCAACTTTAAGTTTTAGATTTATAATACCCATTTTTGACTCCATATTTGGTATTTTTAGATTAAGGTAGTTCGAAAAAAAGGAATAGATTACATACGTTTAATTAATTTTTTATTCAAACGTAAGTGTATTAAGGTCTCTTCCTTACATTTAAAAAGTTAAATTAAGATCTCACATAGATTAGTATTATACTCATTCAGATAATAACCGGAAAATAAGTAAGATAATTTTAATTACAAAATAAAATAATGCTAATTAAGAATTTATGTGTGCATCAAACATTACTTGAATAACTATTTTAATTTCCAAAAATGCAAGATTATAGATGACACAGATGATAAAAAACGACGACCCTCCCCCCCCCCCCCCCCTGCAACAGTAATAAGTTATGAAGTATCACTGTAACTCGAAAATTAATTATATGAATGAAACTTTCAAAACTTATACTTTTGATAATGACTTCTCGACTTCTGCAAAAATTAATATAGGCAATAATTCCTAATGTTTTAGAATATGAATTTAGGAATAATTATTATAACTGAGAATTCCTTTTATTTAAAAATATGCAAGGAACATGTTTGGGTCACTTTATACTAACACATAAAAAAATAAAAAAATAAATAAATAAATTTCAATATAATAATTTTTTGGGAATGCATGAAATAACACTTGTCACATTAATTTACCATTCGCAACCCCGAATTTCAACAGCTTATTATTCTATGAAAAATTGAGATAAATGCATAAACTATACCACTTGAGCTTATTTGATCCAAGAAAATCCCAAAATATTGTCAAAAATTGATGTTGCCATTTAAAAAAATGAAGGTTGTGCAAGTAATTATATATGGACGAATCGCTAAGCGAAATCTAAGTACATCATTAACATTATAAATTAAGCGTTATTACTCGATCGATCGACACCAGTCGATAATCGATCCAGATAATCGATCGACACCAGTCACACATTTGTATGATAATTTGGGGATAAACTAATCATGCTCTTTTTTTTTTTTTTTTTTTTTTTTTTCTGACTGCTCATACATAGTTCTATATTCCCGTTGTCAATAATTACGGAAAAATGCTAAAATATATATAAAAAAAAAAAAAAAAAAAAAAAAAAGGGGGGGGGGGTATGAGTATTATTTCTGTATCCGACAGCTTTTTTCCGAGTATTCCAAAAAACCATCCGGAAATTTACAAAATCTCTGAATGGTCGGGATAACCCTTTATAGAAAACGGAAATTTGGTATGTCGTTTTCCCGTATAATTTCCGCTGTGTTTACAGAAACATGCTCACGCATAGAAACATAAGCACACACAGAAATTTAATTAAATTTTGCTAAATATCATCAAGCTAATATTGTAGCAAAAATTCTTGGATTGTCCGTTAATTTACTTATAATATTTTAAAAATTACAAAAGTCAAAATTAATATGGTTCTACAGTATTATTTATTTCATCACAATTTATGACTTTTTCAATAGTAATTGTCTCATTATTTTTTTCACAGTTTTTAAAATTTTTAAATTTAATAATCTCGTTAGTTTTTTTTTTTTTTTTTTTTTTTTCACAGGACACATTGTTTACTGTTAGAATGAAAAATCTCACATACGGATTGATTTAAGCTCTAAGGAGTGATATTTAATTTATACATAAAAGGATTAAGTCATAGGCATCATTAATAGCTTTAGTTTATGCTATTACGAAATGAATCATATATTTAAGAAGAAAAAAAAAGTGTCGTCACAATTTATGTTCTAGAACCTTGGATTTAGTAAAATAAAGACTGGTTTATTAGAGAATTTAAGAATTTCTCGCCATACAAAAGATTCAGAACATTCTCAGAATATTCAGAATATTATTTCACCATTTAGAAATGTGTAGACTAGAAGTTCTCGATCATTTCGTCTGTTCAGTTTATTGGCGTGCCTTATGTGAATAGCACGGAAATCTATATTTATAGTTAAGGGATTTAGAAAATGGCTACTTATCCATTCTAGATGCAGGCGGTATATATATATATTTTTTTTCTCAGTGTAATGCGCAAATCTGAAATTCATTCTACAATGAAAGCAAATCTAAATTCGGTACTTTATGAAATAAATAAATAAATAAATAAAGTTGTTATTCTATCAATGCATTTTTTCTCCTCAATATAGTTTCTATACATTTCCCCCCAATATATATGTGTATATATACATTACTATGTATTACTAAATACATGTATATATACGTATATTACTTGCTTTAAAACCTGATTAAATTCTGAGGCTTGAAGTTTCTTAAGAAGAGATTTATAGTAAAACTTATATTGTGAATTTTGTTATTAGAATTTAAAGAAAAAAGATTAAATAAAAGAGACACTGGTCTAAAACATTTGACAATATTAACATATAATAACCTTTAAAACTCTGGGTGAAAATGGTCTTAGAACAAATTAAATAATCACATCTATAAAGAATATTCTACGTACAAAAATCGAATTTTCCCTTAACAATTGCTTAAAATGAAAACAACAGTCAATGTTGTACCATAAAATTATTATTATTATGTGTATTTACACTTTTATATGCGCAGATTGTGTATTAATCTTCAATTATAATATAAAGCTTTCAGCTAATTGCAACCCAACAATATATCCCTCGATTAAGGCTGCTTAAATTATTTTCTTTGTTATTTTATTCGTAATTCTGTTAAAGATATTATTCAGTTAATTATCAAATTAAGTTTAAACGCTTGGATTATTATTATTTATTTAACAGGAAGCGTAAATTTAAAAATATATAAATCGAAATTTAAGCTTTACATGAAAATCTCATTAAGATAATAAAGTTTGATGCTTTCAAATACGCTTCTTCTGATTACTTAATTTAAAAGATGATATAACTGAGATTAATTTAACGCGCTGAGACTACTGCTAATCGTTTAGGAATACATCGCTATAAATTTAAGTTCCATCATTTTCAAAGCCATTAATAACATGGATTAGAATATAGATCATAGGAAACATTATTGCCATTAATTAACTAGTTGTTTTGCCGAGAATAATTACGTGTAATAATGCAAGATTAAATATTTTTACTCATTTCTAAATTCATATATTTAAGTTTTTTTTCCTGATTGAAAAACGAGGGGAGGTTGAAAAAATTCTGTCTTTGCCTTCTTAGAGTCCAAATAGAAGAATAAATTTGTTAGAAAATGAAAGCTAGGTGTCTTGATATGTACTAATTGTACAAATATCAGGTCACTCTGATATTTACAACTTTTTCATTTGTACCGAAATGTTAGAAAGATTAATCAGAAGAAGATTGTTGTAGGGTTTAAAGCCGATTGATTACGGTCCTGGGCCTGGGGGTAAAATGTCCTCCATAGGGATCTTTTTAAGGGGTCCTAACTCATATTTACGCAAATTTCGGAGAAAACCACTGAAAATTCCGAACGACTAGGTCAATGAGCACGACCTGGAATCGAAAATGGCACGTCCATCTACCAAATTTGAGCACAGAACCGTTCGGCCGCTGTTAGGCCGAACAGAAGGAATGAGTTGAAACATCCAAAGGTTTTTAAAAAGTTAAAATCAAAAAACGATGAAATGATTAAGAAAATATTATAAATTTAAGCTTCCGTCAAAATTTTCATGCATGCGATTCATACATTTTACTGTAAATGTACCAAAAGGAGGTAGTGTCTTAATATAATTAAAATCACAATAATTTTAGAATGGTGGTGCTTTAAAAAAATCTCCCAAATGAAAAACTGCCATTTTTAAAAATGGTGTTATTTATAAGAAGTCGCTCGATGAGAAACCTGCATTTTCATAAATAAAATCGCTACTTTTCGTTATGACTATATGGGACTTTTGTTTAACAGCGATAGAATAGATAAACAGTAAGAATTTGCTGCCATCCATAGCGGTTAGTGTCATTACGTCTCATATGATATGGCCCTGGTTCGAATCCCGCAAAAGGAATGGAAGTTCTGTCCTTGTTAGGGGTAACAATGGCCGGTCGTTGAGTGTCCTTTCACAAATAGCCATCAACTCAGCGATTACCTCGGCCAAAGCTCATTTGCAAGTACCGCGATATAAGAAAAAAAAAAAAAAAAGGGTACGAAACAGCTTTTTTCATAGAATAATAACTTTTCAGTTTTTAAAGTATTGCGATCCAGGATTATGTTTTACAAATAAACTATTTAAGAAAAAAATAACTTGTAGCAAACTATATCTGTTCATATTTTCAAGGCATGTTAATAAATATAAGAATAAAAAACTTTTTATTTAAAAAAGACACTTTTGAGACTTTTTATTTAAAACAGTAATTTGTAATAATGACGTGCTAAACGGGTAATGCTTTTAGTATTATATTTATATAAGTTAAAAAATGCTATCAAGGTAAGAAAAAGAAGTGAGAGTAGCACACTATAGTATTATTTTAAAATTGTATAAAGATAAACAAAACAAATTCTTTTATTTTTAAACCCCTTCTTTATAAAAGTACTAGGTTTGCGTTTCTTAAACATAGACAGTGTATATAAGACTTTTAAATTTTAGCACCTTTCAAAGAACGCAATACTAAAAAGAAATAAAAACTTGCAAGAATCTTTAAAATTTTGTTACGAAAATTTTTACTAGTAAAACGTGTATAAAGAATATAAATATTCGTTACGCAATTTTTGATATTTTCTAACTTGCATATAAATAACGTTTTATTCACCTACACGTTTTGTTAAATGTGTATATAGAGTGATGTTTTTCGCCTGCGTTTTTCATTTATTTTATGGTTGGATGTTACAGACTTTTCTAGAAACTTTGAAAATAAGAATTTTAAAATGAGACTAATATTTTCTCAAGTTTTAGTTTATTTTTATAAAAAAATAAAATTAAATTAAAAAGTATATATATATATATATATATACTTTAAGTAACACAGTAATATTTTTTCCATACGTAAAGAATTAGGACGAATTTATGTCCTGTATATATATAAAAGGGCAACTTTGAATTGCTATCAATAAATATAATTAGTTAGAGTCTTAAAACAACAACTTTTAAATAAATATTCAGTTGTTTTGAACTTTATTATATACAATAATAATTGAATGATTTTTGCCTCGGAAAAAAAGCGTATTTGTTAAATGATAGGTAATTATAAGAAAGCAAATTACCTTAGATTAAAAAAAAAAAATCTGGAGTAATTCCACTCGACACATTGAGCAATTAACTGTTTTGTAGATAAAGTAAAGTAAGAGGAGTTGATAATTAAACAAAAGAGAGAAAATTATAATAGGGTGTTTGAGTATTTTTCTCCATATAGTACACAATGTTTAATTTACGCTACTGAACTTTGAGCCCATAGATTATAATGATAAAGAATTTTTCGTTGTGTCCCTGTTAAAAGCTATAAATGCTAGATTAATTAAAATGCTTATAATTAGTGCAACGGTGACTTATAATATTCATATAAATTTTCAGCTATATTGAATAAGGCGTTTAGACGCTATCGCATTTTTAAACGTTTGATCCCATAGGCCATAATGATAAGGAATTTTTCTTTGTGTCCCTGTAAAAAAAACTGTAAGTGCTAAATTCAATTCACCAAAATCTATACAGCTCCTGTAACTGTGACCTATAACATGTATATAAATTTTTTGCTCAGTTTAAATAGACACTATCACTTTTTTAAGAATTTGGCCCCAAAGGTCATATGATAAAGAATTTTTCTTTGTGTCCCTGTAAAAAAAGCTGTAAGTACTAAATTCACCAAAATCTATACAGCTCGTGCAACTGTGACCTATAACATGTGTATAAATGTTTTGCTCAGTTTAATAAGGCGTTTAGACGCTATCACACTTTTAAAAATTTTGCCCCATAGGCCATAATGGTAAAGATTTTTTCTTGGTGTCCCTGTAAAGAAACTATAAGTGCTAGATTCACCAAAATTAATAAGGTTCGTGCTACGGTGACTTACAACATACGTACCAACTTTCAGCTCATTTAAGCAAAGCGTTTAAACGCTAGCGTGTTCACTCACACACATACACATACATACACACATACATAAACACACACACATACATACATTATCGTAAAAATAATGAAAACGGACTCAGAGGACCTAAAAACGTATAGAAACATCAAAATCTCAAGTTCGGATTTTTGACATGATTACAATATTTCCCTCACTATAGTTTTCGTAAGTAAAAATGTATATATCATCGTTTATTTGTGAAACTATGCATTAAAAAAATAAATACATAAATAAATACAGCATATAGTTTTTTACACCATTGAAATCACTATCGACAAGTATACTAAAGAAAAATTAGCTATGCATATTTTAAACGACTGCTATATTTCTAAGGAATTGAAAAAACAATTTAAAATTATTAATCGAATATTTAATTAGTTATTTTCACGTTTAATACTCCCAAAAATAAATACATTTAATGATTTATCTTTTGTAAAAAGAACGTATTTGTTAAATGATAGGTAATTATATGAAAGCCAATAATCTTAGATAAAAAGAATTCCTACCAATGTCTATTTATGAAATCATTGTGAAATCATAAATTATTGAATAAAATTGTCAAAACGTATTCTCTACGTATAACCATATTCTTGTCTCTTTGAGCCTTTTATAAAAATTTGCATATTATCAAAGTTTCATTATTGCTATTTTAATGCTTAGTAATAAATATTGAGAAAATAATTTTCTTGTAAATTCATCATGATTTCGAACAATAATTTCATAAATAGTTTCATAAAATACTTTTAAATACAATAAACAGTTTTTCAGATAAGATATCCATATCTAGATGGTGAAACAATATTCTGAATATTATAAACCTTTTGTATTGCGAGAAATTCTCGCTTGATTTTCTAGAATTGGATAATAATCAAGATTATAGTTACTGAAACCCACCTCTTATATTCGCATTCATTTGCAGAGATTTTTAAATAACTTTCACCTCGAGAATATAAGCAAACACTCTAGATTTCTAATAGGGGATTCTGGATCTCGCTTTCATATGGGACTAGAATTTATAAGGATGACACGGAACTATTTTTTCTAGAGCAATAATTTAGATTCTATATGTCAGTTACAAAAATTTTTCTCAGTGTAGATCGTAGCCAGTTGCCCATTGTAAGACCTTAGCTAGTTTCCAGTGTTCCATTGCTAGATCGGGGCCACGGTAGCCCAGTCGGTAGAGCGTCAGCCTCGTAATTGGAAGATTGCGGGTTCGGTACTCGAGCCGGCCAAAGACCGTCGTGTACACTGATGGTGGCTGGTGTACGTAAAATCTGTCGTGGCCGCAATGTCCTCCATGCTCCCATCAAAAATTATACATCTGGGTGTCACCGAAGCGGGAGAGCCATCCCTTCAGTGGAGGATCAAAATTGTGATGGCATGTCTCCGGATCACCTATAGGGGTGTGTCCCAGACCGTTGCCAATTGCTCATCTGCGCAGCACTAGTGCGACGTAAAACCCAACCATCCATCCATCCATCCATCCATTTCTAGATCGTAGCAAATCGCCCATTGCCAGACCGTTGCATATTGCCTGACCGTTTTGAGTTACCCAATGCAAAACTCTTGAGCAACCTTTTAGCCACTCAACATCAACAACAATGAATCAGGTAATTTCACTAATTAGGAATATTAAAACTTTCTACAACAATTTTCACTTTATTCGTACAAAAATAATAAGCACTTAGTATTTCTATTATAAAATAGTGGTGATAAATCTGGTTTAAAAATTCAAAATGTTTGCAAGTATGCAAATATGAATTTTTCCCGTGCTTACAATTTTAGTAAAGAAAATAGATTAGTTCAAAATCTTTTTGGGAGAAAATTGGTAAAATTGCATTTGATTATTTCACTTTTGATTTACAAAAAGTTCTTGAATGATAGAAAACATACTTCACCACTAAAATCTAAGTACTAATTTATCGAGAGTTTCTATAAATATCAATCAAATGTACTTTACCTCTTAGTTAAAATTCTTCAAATTAGACAAACTAAGAGTCAATTCACACACAAATTAACTGGAAGTGTACGTGATTTATTTAAAACATTTTTTTTTAAATCTTAATTGTTTCTATTTCTTGTACACTTCAATCCTAAATATCGCTAAAGAAAATCTTTATCATTTTCCATTCAGAAGTATAAATTAGTTATGAAGTTAAAAATGCACTAAAGAACACGCGTAAAAAAGTAACAAATAAAAAATTTCGTAAGCAAATACCATTAATTTAAATAACTCGCAGCAATTGTGGAAAGAAAAGCACAGCCCAACATTAGACAAAAACGCTTTGCTGCTTTGATGCTGCACTCAATCTTTTTTAACCTGAAAAAGGGACATGTTGATATTCCCATTTATAAACAATGTTCTCTCTATATTTGAAATTTCAAATATAAACATTTGACTATTTTTAAAAGATTTCGAGAAATCTAATCTATATATATTTAATAAATGCGGACTTTAAAAGCAAAATTTTCAATACTTTGAATGATAAGTAATCTTAGAAAATATACATAATAGGATGCTTTTATGTATTTCATTTATAGATCATATAAATTATTTTGTGTCATTGAAAAAATATCCTTTAAATCTACATTTTTAATCTGCATAATCATTGATAGAGTAGTAAATGCATTTTTTATGCACTAACCACTCTACAGCCGTGTTAATAACACAATGAAGATTATTTTTAATATGGCGTTTATCCTTCTTGAAATAAAATAATAATAACAACAATAATGATGATAATAATAATAATAATAAATGTATAAATGAATAAAAAATCTTTAAAATAAAGAGACATATTAAGCCACAAACGTAGAATAAATGTAGTGAACTTTAATTCCTAGATTTGTTGAAAAATGTGTGAAAGTACCATTAAAGTTTCTAATAAAAAAAGAGAAGCGAAAAGAAAAAGGAATAGTTTACAGTTATTTTAACTGATGGAAAAGAAAACGAGCATTTCGGAGACATAAGGAGATATCTTAGTGATAAATTGTCCGAAATATTAAAGAAAAGTAAAGATTAAACTTTACCACGATAAAAATCGTTAAAGCGTCAGAAACTTTGATAAAATTTAATGTGTTGAATGTTTCAAAAGTTTCTTTTGTAAGAAATGTTTCTTAAAACGTTAAGCTTTTTCTTTAGCACCATTCTACCATTAAAAATTTATTCTAGTAGAAAAACGATCTAAATTTTATTTATCTTTATTAAAACTAAACATTACTTTTAAATACAAGTCAGCCTTTCTAAAATATTATATTTATTATTTGATTTTAACAATATTCTTCTATTTAATTATCACATGTAAGAAAAATATTTAGAATAATCTTAGGTATATTTTGTGTTTAGAAATAATACATAATGTATAAATAAATGCATATCTATCACATTTCTTTTGTCAAAGCACTACAAAAATTAAATAAGTATCACCAAACCTAACACAAAATACGTGATTTTGTCGAAATTTGGATATCAGTTATGGAATATATCGCTGTGATGATATATTTCACAATAAAATCATTAGACGACTAAGACCTTTTGTTTGAAGTGGATCCCGAAACATTAAGACCATTCATAACTAAATTAGAATTTGAATCTGGCACGTGACAACTAAAAGTCAAAACGCTAATATTTTGGCGATCAGATACACTTATCAGTTATTTATAGCTCTTAATATATCTGGATATTTTGGAGTGGCCCTGTAAATCTTAATGCTAATTATACAATAAACCCCATACTGTAAAAAAAAAAAAAAAAAAAAAACTGTTAATAGTACAGGAAAAATCTGGCAGCTGGGGTGCCAGTATTTCTCTGTCAAATATTCAGGACAAAACTGTATTTTTAACAAAAAACCTGTTTGATTTACAGGATTCCTGTGTAAAATGTATGTCAGTGATACAATTTTACGGTTTTAAACTGTATATTTGACGGAGAAATACTGGCACTCCAGCTGCCAGATTTTTCCTGTACTTTTAACAGTTTTTTTTTTTTTTTTTTTTTTTTTGTGTGTGTGTATGTGTGTGTGTGCGTGCGTGTGCGTGCGTATGTGTTTAAGAAAACCTATTTTCAATTTCATTAAGATTTGTGCAAGTTATAATTATTAAAATATGGTTTATAGAAATACCTTTCACAGAACGCAACGCTTTGGAATACTTTCGGGTGGCTCTGTATTCAAACGAGTAGTGGTATTTAATTTATTTTCATTAGGGCTAATCCGATGGTGAACTTGAATAATATATACCAGTTTAAAGAAGTTTTATTAATATTTACGGGAGTTAGAGTGCGAACAGACAGACAGACAAACCGAAGTCATTACCACTTTACAACCTTGTTGGAAAGTGTTAAGAAGTTGACTGTAACATTTTAAACTTGTCAAAAATTCCTAAAAACAAGTTTCGAGAAACTGATGTTAAAAATTTCTATTTTAACACACATTTTCTATTCTATTTGCAAATATAAAAACTTTCTCAGCGTAGAATGATGGGAATTGAAAAATTATTTTTGCCGCACATTACTACTCTGTTATGTAGTTTCATGTATTAGTAAAATTAAAATGACGAATTTTTCGTCCAATTTTGACATTTTGAAAGTCAACTGTCGCCTTATCTCAATTGGTTAAGACGTTTAGACATTATCGAATTGAAATAATTCTAGTCTATTGGACATAATGAATTTTTCTTTGTGACCCTGTAAAGGAACTTTAAATCTTTCACGCATCAAAATTTACACAAATGGTATGGTGTTATATAATTTACCTACCAATTAATTATTAGTCCAATCGAATAAGGTATTTGGATGCTATAGCACTTTAAATAATTTGAGTCCTTAGATAATAATGATAAAGGAAAATAAAACCTATAAGTTAGATTCATCAACATCTATACAGTTCATGCGAGGGTGGCCTATAACACATCTACCAACTTTCAGTTCAAACGACCAAATGTTTAAATGTTATTGTGTTCACACCTGCGCACACCCATGCACACATACATACATCACTGTAGAAATAGAAAACGAATTCAGGATACCACAAAATTAGATACATCAAAATTGAATCGTCAAAATTTTTTTCATGATTAGAATATATTCCCTACATAATGTATATTAGGAAAGTAAATATCACTTTTTTTTTTTTTTTTTTTTTTTTTTTTTTACATTTTGCTTTAAAATTTAATTTGTTGTTAGTTAAATAATTTAAAATAAAAACTTTTATATATTTCACATTAAAAAAAAAAAAATCTCCAAGTTATTTTTTTCTCTTACAAATGAATAAACAAAATTTTTTATTTTTGAATAATAATTTCTGCAGATATACACCATCGTATGTTCCATTTACAGCTGAGAATAAATCAATACTGCAGCAAGATATTCTACGGTTAAATTTAATTAATTCACAAAGCAGACGTCAGTGATCTTTTAATTTTAGAATATTCTCTGGGGACACTGTAAAGGAATAATGAATTGAAGCGTGTAAAAAGAAAATAAATCACTTCGCTTGATGGTAGAATATGTACAGTTAATTTCAGAAAAAGCTTGTTAGAAACACCAAAACCTTTTTGTTACTTGTATAATATTTTAATTACATTATAAGCTACCATTTATTTCTCATGTTATTAGAATGCATTATGCAAATAGGCAATGACAAATGTATGGAAACAGAATTTATTTTACACTGAGAAAAAAAATATACCGCCTTTCTCTATAATGAACAAGTGGGTATTTTCTAAATCTCTTAATTAGAAATATAGATTTCCGAGCTATCCGTATAAGGCACGCCAATAAACTGAGTAGACGAAATAATCGAGAATTTCTACTCTACACATTTCTAGATGGTAAAACAATATTCTGAATATTCTGAATCTTTTGTTTTACGATAAATTCTCGCTTGATTTTCTAGAATTGGGTCATAAACCAAGATTATAGCTGCTGAAACCCGCCTCTTGTAGTCTCATTTATTTGCAGAGTTTTTTAAATAACTTTGCCCTCGATAATATAGGAATGCGCTCTAGAATTCTAATAGGAGGTTCTAGAACTCGCTTTACAAGGGGACTAGAATTTATAAGGATGACATAGAACTATTTTTACTAGAGCCGCAATCTAGATTCTCAATGTCAGTTACAGAATTTTTTCTCAGTGTATGTTTTCAGATTAAAAGTCTTAAAATATATGTTAATGTAAATAATGTTATTGAACTTAAAAACATTTTCGGCATTAATGAACTTTCAATGACACATCTGATTACTCCTAAAGCAATATTTATTCTTCTGTAAACAACCAAATTACTTTTTTATTTACAATTTCGTTTTGGATTATGTTAAATCAGGGTTCGTACGGGTCTTACCTTTTCCCTGAGTCTTATACCGGTAATTTTGTAGAACGATTTAAGCTTTAAAATAAGTCTATTCTATTAAGTTGAATTTTATTGTTTCAGAATACTGGCGTGAGACTCAGGGGAAAAATAAAGCCCGTACGAACCCTGTAAATCGTATTTCTCTATATTTCTACTCTTTCGTTCTACTGATAAGTTGAGCTTTTTCCAATGCTCTGATAGAATCACTAACAATCGAATAACTTAATAACCTAAATAAATACTATGTTTCATATTCCAAGAAAAAAAAATAATTCATTTGTGAAAATTAATGCATATAGAGTTAAAAATAATTAGTTGCACTAAAGATGGATGAAATCAAAAAAGAATTACAACAAATGAAAGAAACTGCTGCTGTCGACTTGGCCATAAAATTAAACGGAGGTAAATATAGCCTATGTTACTTGCGTGATGATTACCAATTATATTTTGAATAAATTTATAATTGAAATATTGTGTCTTTTGAATTTAATTTAAATCAAAATATTATAACAATAAATGTTTATAAATTTAAGTTTTAGTTTATAAAGACGAGCGTAACCTAATATGCAATAATAATAAAGTTACTGTAATTAGTATGTACTATATTAATAAAAATGTTAAAACAAATATCTATTTACAAACTTTTTGAAGTATTTTACGTAAATTTTGGTATATCTCAGCGAGAAATAATTTTTATATATAATTTATAAGTTATGAATTGTACAAATCACTTATGTAATATTTTTTTTTTCTTAAATAAGATAAAGCTAGTAATAAATTATAGTTAATAAAGGATTGTTATTTTCTATTGAAGGAATAATCTTCTAAGTTTGTATGATTTTTATACAAGATAAATTAAAATGATGTATAACATGCTTTTTCTATGAAGCAAAACTGACGTAAAATTCTCTTGAATTCTCTCAGTGAATCTAGATTGTACATTTCATTTCTTATACGTGGGGGTATTGCAAAGTTTTAATTATTGTTAGACAACCACTGAGTTATCTAGACAAAATAGATTCTGCATATTAATTGATGCTGATGTACATTATATTGCACATACTTGTCAACCATCTCATTAATAATCGCAACACTGTTGCACTCCTTTAAAACACGCCCCTTTTTCCCACACCACTTTATTTTTAGAGTAAATTTCTCCAAATGTAGTTACGATTAAGTAAGAATAAAATTATTCTAAAAAATGACTGCTGTGATAAAAAATAGGCGGTACTAAAAATGTTACGATTCATAATGAGACGATTGGATGGTATGATTGCAAATTACATCAAATAATACTGACTTATTTTGTTTCAGAAAGTTCTAGAATGAAATAACCCACATCCTGCACATCACATAATCCGATGAATTGGTACGTAAAAGGTTTAATTATTATTAACAAGGAAACATTCAAAAGGTGTCATCCTCAAAAAGTATTGAAAAAATATATATGTGATTCTACTTTTCATAAAACACCAGAAAATGAAAATTTATCGGCTGAAATGAATTACAGCGACCACAAAAAATTATCAAAATTAAGCATATTTGGCGATTTAGCGCTGTTAGGTGATACGTTTGCTAGCACCGAGATTGCCGTGTACGAACAGAACCGTGTTTTGCTTTTCCGCCAAGTACTCAAAAACAATCGCCTAGCAGTGTGAAATCGCCAAATGTGCTTAATTTTGATAATTTTTTGTGGTCGCTGTAATTAATTTCAGCCGATAATTTTTTCATTTCCTGGTGTTTTATGAAGAGTAGAATTCCATATATTTTTTTCAATATTTTTTGAAGATGACACCTTTTGAATGTTTCCTTGTAAGAAATAATCGAGAACTAGATAAGTAATTTTTTTTCTTGGTACTGAATTTCTTTATGAGAATAATTTTTAAATTACAGCTAATCACTTTTTTTTTCTTTTTTTAGGAAGCCGTGGATTGAAGTAACCCACACTTGCCATATTCTTTGATGACATCTTTCAAAAGATCAAGAAGCGCTGGAAGATATATATATGTATTTACATTGTTTGCATACTGTTTATTGAAATGTATTGTTTACCATTGAAAAAAAATATCCTTATAATACATTTATTTCATTCTGAAAAAATGTTTAAAATAATTCAGAACAATGCATTACTTAAAACACTTTTCATTGATAAATTAGTATTACTTGTTCAAAAACTTTAGTTAAAGCAGAACTATGAGAATGGCGTACAAATAATAATACTAAGTATTTTTCTTTTTTTTTCCGGATATTGCAGACATTGAATTATAAAATCTAAATTTATTATCTAAATTGTTAAGTATATGACTATAATAAATATTCTTTAAAACACAGCCATTTTGATAGAAAAATCGAAATGAAAAACGTTTAGAAAGTTTTAATGAAAGTTACAAATTTTTAGGAAGTTACAAAATTTGTGTATTTTATAAAAGACAGTTTTGTATATATATAAAGCGATTTATCCGATTTTATACGCAAAATATTCAGAAGAAAATCGTGATAAACATATTGGACTGAAAACAACATCCTATTTAACAAGTGGTTCTGTACATAACGATTTTATGTATTGAAAATTGACCAAATACTTTAAAACTGGTAGCAATTCAAATTACTGTTGTAGAATAGTGTGTGATATTGATTTCTTCAAAAATATAAATATTTATGCGAATTTGTTCTTACAAAAATGTAAAATAGAGGAAATTATATTTATATTTTTGTCGTTTTCTATATATGTTGAAAGAATAACAGTTATTGGAATTTTATACTTATTTTTGTGCTTTTGATAAAAAATGGTAGAAGGCATTTTTTATTTATTTATTTTATTTTAAAAGTTTTATTTCTTTATTTTTTAATACAGGTTCAACATTATTTATTCATTTAATTGGTTTAAAAAATAAAAATAAAAATATGCGAATGTTTAATTGAAAAATATGGAGCTATATTTAGTATTTTACAAAACAAAATCTTGGATATACATGAAATTAAAAGATTTATTGTTTGTTTGTGAGCGTTAATTTCAATGTAATTTTGTATTCATAAAAATAAGTTTTAAAGAGGCAAAAAATTAACTGATCGTTGAAAAAGATTAGAGTATGTATTTTAAACAACTGAACTATTTAAATACAATATGAAATATTCTGCATTCTTACAAATGATAATTTTAAAGAAATGGAGCGAATAATTACTAAAATAACCACAGTTACATTTCTTACCGAATTATATAATGAATTATACATTATAACAAATCGAAATCAAATTGTGTTATCTAATTTTTATTAGATTATTATTTTTTTTTTTTTTTAATTTAAATTATTTTTACTGTTAAGGATGAAATTCATTTTATTCGGAAATATTCTAATACATGCAATCAAAGGTATGTAAACAACTTATTATATCAGAAAAAAAAGTAGTTTTTTTTTTTTTTTTATTACAATTGATTCATTAATTAGATAAGCAAATAGAATTCCTCATTTATACAGAGTGGTTATAACTTCCCGTATAAACAGCATCCTGCAACGCAATCGGGTGAACGGAATGAAACGAAATTTGGTATATAGACTATACACGAGATGAGCTCACGGAATTTCGAAAAAAAAAAAAAATTAGTTCCGAAATGTCTACCAGAGGGCGTCTTTTCCAGAAAAACATTAAATTTAACACAATAAACGGCCAAAACGGAATACATGAACAGTATTAACCCTAAACAACATAAAACATGCAACGTCTGCAAACGTGTTATACCCTAACCTGTTTTGCATAAAGCTTTCTCTTATTCTCAAGCATGCAGATCTCGACATCCCCCCCCCCCCAGAACTGACAGCTTTTCCCGGTTTTGCATTTTATTACTCATAATTCTTGTTCTAGATTGTTAATACTGTTTCTGCATTCCGTTTTGTTCGTTTATTGTGTTAAATTTAATGATTTTTCCTGAAATGGCGCCCTCTGGTGGACATTTTGGAACTTTTTTTTTTCGAAATTCCATGAGCGCATCTCGTGTATAGACTATATACCAAATTTCGTTGCATTCCGTTCACTCGTTTGCGCTGTAGAAGTTTAATTATAATCACCTGTATGTTTATTGATGCACATATCGGGATCATATTTAGCTTAATTTAGTTAATTCCTTGCAAGAAGAAATCTCAGATCGATAATTTATTTCTCCTCGATCATCATAATTTATGCATTAGAGCATGGAATTTTTAAATGGGCTTTACAATTGTACTTTGTTTAAGGAGAATATATTTCTTCAAACGTAAAAATCATGCTACTGTTACAATAAGGAAGGAAAACTTAATTCCAGAGAAAGGAAATAAATGAGACATGGTGCTAGATATAATTTTCTAAAAAATGGACAACAGAGAGAAAAGGGTCTATTAGAAAAGAGCGAAACATAGCAAAAACATTTAAAAAACGACATAAGTGATACAATAGTTACAAATGAATGGATATAACAAAACAATATATTAATTCTATAACTGAATATTAATTGTTGCATTTGGAAAAGGTAATTTAAATTTATTTGTAAATAAAATAATAATAATAATAATAATAATAATAATTAAAACAAAACCCTTTACATAGAATGCATGTGCTCCATTCTCGGTGCATTAACCTCTATTGATATAAACCAAAAACGGAAGGGAATAATAATTTCCCTTAGTTTTAGAAAGTTTTTATTATAACATAATTTATAAAAATATTGATTAAATCATGTATAATAAATACAAAAATAATAATAAAAAGATAATAATAATAAATAAAAAAGCATGTATTGATAATAAAATATTAAAATTTTCTCCAAATTTTTAAAAATTGTAAATTTAATAAATATATGTAACGGATAAATATAATTTAATTACAAGAATCATAACTATTAATAGTTAATTAATTTCAGCATGCATTCTTTTAACTGTTTAGGATTAAGTAATTGTCACTATTCTTCATTTGAGAAAAAAATTAAATTATATTGCACTACCAGAGTTGCAAACATTTTAATTTATTTCGGAGCTTCTTCAGACTCGTTTTTATTTCATACATTTTTTTTTTTTTTTTAAGAGTATATTTTTCTTATTTTATCATAGTTATATAATGGACAAATTTGTTTTATAAATAAAGGGGTGCGAATTAAAGGCGAGGCTAAAAATGCTTCTGAATAAATTAAAATATTGGCAAAAGTTTTGCAAGATTCGCAAACGATCAGTTTTTTTTTTAGATTAAAAATTTGATCTCTTGCTGAAATGTACTCAAGCACTGGAAATGTGCAGAACAGTGTTTCTTTCGTGTTTTTTTAGTGAAGATTAGGTTAAGACAACAATTAGGGCGGCGGCAACAAATTGATCATAATCAATAAGGTTTGCACACACCCTGTATCTTTAAGAGGACGAAATGATCTGCAATTGTAGAATATGTTATTACGGATCCTGTACAAACATCTTATGTGCTTGTGTAGTAATAGAAACGTAAACAAAAGTGCATAGAAATTTATTTTAAAGTTTAAAAAAATCAATATATATATTTTTTAATTTATAATACAGTTTTGAACAAAAAATACAGTCATTTTTAGATATATTGAAAAACACTTTTGTAAAAACAAACGACATTCGAATTCAAATGTATTAAATATCTCATGAAATATGCAAATTTTTATGAAAAGTGCTTTAACTGTAAATGTGCAAAAGATTTAAAAAAAAAAAAAAAAAAAAAAAAAACTTTTTTTTTCCTTGCATGCGTTGATAGTCAAATGTGTAGATTGCTAAGAAGTTAGGTAAGATCTAAATTGCTTGTTAATTTTATTTTATTCCGGATTATCAAAATGATGATTATCTCTGATAATAACCTATAAGTTTTTTTTTTTTTTTTTTTTTTTTTTTTTTATGAATAATCAATTTTGTTCAATAATAACTTACTCAAGTCTTATCTCTTAACAAATTTAACATATTGGCACCAAAAAATGCCAGATTGGTTTAAAAATAAGTATTATTATTTATTTATTTTTCTATTTTTTAGGGGTATTCTTCTTAAATAAAAATAAAGAAAGAAATAAGTAAAGAAAAGAAAGAAAAAAAAAGTTAAGTTAAAATTTTCTATTTTGCAAAGCTTCCAATTCTACAATGAATAACTTTCATTGATATTATAAGCAAAAAGCCTTACTGCTGTATATTTGTTTAATTTTCGTGAACATTTAAACATATCTAGTATTGATCGAAAAAAGTTTAATAGTGGAAACTTCGATTGAGTTTTTGAAACAGGTAGGATAGTACAATTACCTTCCGAAACTGCTTGCACAACAATCTAATTGATACATTTCATTTGTAGATTATAATCTGCAATTATGTTAGTATTTCGAATCTTAAAAAAAATGTAAAAGAACAGTTTCTTATTCTTTTCCATCTAATCTTTATTATTATTATTATTATTATTATTATTATTATTATTAAATTCTGTTTAATGTATAAAAGAAAAAAACATTCACTTTTTTTTTTTTTTTTTTTTTTTTTTTTTTTTTTTTTTAAATATTAACATAATTGTTAAAAAAAATTTTACAATCTATTTTAATTTTTTTTATTAAGTGCTAAATTGTAAGCATCAATCTTACATTTTTATAAGATTATGAATGAAATAAGATCGAAACTGGCACGCGTAAAATGTATTGTAAAATGAAACCTATTCCTGACAAAAACTGATGACATAAAATATTAAAGCATATTAGATTCATTATTTTTACATCATGTAATATCTCTTCGTATTTTCGGTAAATTGAATCATTAATATTATTTACATAGATCTTTTTGTCAAATGATCTCCAATGATTTATAATCCATCAAAAAATGTATGCCATTCATTAATCATGCAAGAAGGCTTGTTAAATAATTACTCAAACTTAATGTTCCGGAACTTCTTCTGTGTTCTTATTAGGTAAAGAAGAACAGAATAAATGTTTGCCTGTCAATTGTCGTTTCTTATATAATGTGCAAGACAAATTTATCTAATAGGAATAAAATAAATTATGCATTTATTGTGAAGCCGAAGTGCAATATATTGATTGGTTTATATACTAATCTTAATTAATAATATAAGCAAAAACCGGACATTTAATTTTGCATTTTAAGAATATTTCCATCATGCGTACATAAAAATAATATTGGTTATAAATAAGGTGTACGATTATTTAAAATATGTATAAATATGTATATATATATATATATATATATATATATATATATATATATATCGCCACTCTAGACTAATTTAGTAATTAGTGTAGAAACATCGATCGAATAATAATAACGCCTAGTTTAAAATGGTATAAGTAGATTTTGCTCAGGGGTCGTCTACATATTAAAACTGGCATTATTTTTTCCATTTTTTTCTATACTAATTTTAATTAATAATAGGAGCTAAAACCGGACATTTAATAAAGAAAATTCGCCACTCCGACTAATTTAGTAATTACTGTAGAAACATCGATCGACTAATAATAACGCCTAGTTTAAAATGGTATAAGTAGATTTTGCTCAGAGGTTGTCTACATATTAAAACTGGCATTAAATTTTATTTTATTTATTTATTTTGTTATATACAGTCGGTAACAAAAGTGTCCGGTCAATAGCAAAAATTCCTATGTAAAAGAAGTACACTTCATACGGTTTTGTTAAATAAATCCTTGTCGAATCCTGTCCTTAGTCAGTGTAAGAACATAATTCGATAAGGATTTATTTAACAAAACAGTATTAAGTGTTTAATTGCCGCAGAAACATCTACGTTAAACGACGTCAGAAATGGTAAAAAGGGTGTGTTGTACTCAAAAATCCATTTTGAAAAAATAACCAATATAGAGAATTTCAGATTATGGTTTCTGTAGTGATGGAGATCAAGAACTTAAAATGGGAAGGGCTGTGCCATGTTCCATTCTCCAGATTTCTTTTTGTCAATAACCATCTCAATCATTTCTTTCAAACGTTTTACACGCACGCTCTCCTTCAATAAATATATTGAATTCAAAGCTCGTTTGGATGAATTGTTTGAATCAATATTAGGTCGCTTTTATTTACTAAAGGGGGGAGGTGTTCTTCCTTCATTCACTAAATAATTTTTAACTACATATGCTTTATAAAAATCCCATTTGCATAATTTAATAGCCAAAGGTATTGAGCAACTTATATGAAAACCCCAAACAAATATTGTGTAAATTCAAACGGTTACGAGAAATCAAATTAACAGAATTTCAGTTCTCTCAAAATCAAAGCTAATCTACAAGGGGTTTTACTCACATTTTTATTTTGATTTAATGAATGCTCAATTATAATAGAGTGTTTTCACTGATTGTAAATAAATATGGATAAAACCCCCTAACAGATTCTTTTTCTTCTTTACTTGAGAACTTAAATTCCATTTAGTGTATCTCTCGTAACTTTTTCTCGTAACTTTACACGAAATTTGTCTGGGGTTTTCATACAAGTTACTCAATGCTTTTGGCTATTAAATTATACAAACGATTTTTTTTTTTTTAAAGCCAACGCATGCGTAGTTAAAAACTATTTAGTAAAAATATTCATATTTCGTAAGATGTTTAAAATTTTTGCATTCCAATTTCAGTATGCTGTGTCTAAAGTAGTATACAATATTTCCTAAAAGTGGCATTACAGTGAATTTAATATCCTTCGTGATATAATAAAAATAGTTTTTTTTTTTCAATTTTTTTTTTAAAGAAACCATTACATTTCCAAGAATATGTACAGTCAGTAACAAAAGTGTCCGAGCACTAGCAAAAATTCCTATATAAAAAATGTACACTTCATACGGTTTGTTAAATAAATCCTTGTTGAATCCTGTTCTTAGTCTGTCTAAGAACATGATTCGATAAGGATTTATTTAACAAAACCATATGAAGTGTACTTTTTTACATAGGATTTTTTGCTTGTGTTCGGGCACTTTTGTTACCGACTGTACGATCATTATAAAAAAAAAAGAACTCGCCGACTAATTTAGTAATTAGTATAGAAAAATCTAACGACTAATAATAACGCCTAGTTTATAATGGCATCAGTAGATTTTGCTCAGGGGTCGTCCATATATTAAAATTATCTTCATTTTTTTTTTTTTTTCATCAGCAGCACCCATATTTGACATTTTTTGTGGGGTTATTTTGATCAAATGACTCCAGAAAATTGTGTAGTTTATATATTTCTCTCTATTTCTCATAAATTTATAATTTGACAAAGTATGCCGACCTTATTTTAAATGAATGTGACAAAATTTAACTCATATGTTCCCGAAAAAAATATTACATTCAAATTTTACTTTATACGTTAGAATGAGGTAACCCAAATATAATCCATACATACTTTCTGATCAAAAAACATATTTTGAATTAAAAAAATTATTAATAAATTCATATTTTAAAAAATTATGAATTATGACATATATTAAGTTTCGCACGACTAGAACAGATATCAACGAAATTATGGAGATCCGAATTTACAGCTCATTCCTAAGATTATTTTTCGAGTTACAGTGATATTTCAACTTTTATTGCTCTCTGGGAGCTGTCACTTGTTATAATTTGACTCATCTATAACTTTGCGTACATATGATTAAAAATAGTTATTCAAGTAAGTTTAAATGCACATCCAGCAATGATATCCAGCAAATAATCCGCAGGTCTGCTAAATCAGTTACACACCGGAAATTTTAACTAATAGAAAAGCTATTTTCAAATGATGATTTGTCTCATTCAAAGACACCTTTACTTGTAAATTAAATTTTCTAGTGGGGAACTGATTTGTCTGGCCTGCGGATTAAACGCAGGAAAATACGATATTACTTTTCTATGTGAGATCTTCTTCTTATTATTTTTTAAAATTTAGGAATTTACCCCTAACACATTTTCGCTTGTAACTCTATCAAGAATTAATAACAGGAGACTTGGCGATGGAATATTAAAATCCGAATAAACTACTACGTCAGAAACGCCAAAGAAAAATATTGGAAATGCATACAGTTGTTTCGGTAGCCTGTAGCGTACCGTCTTCAGTGCAAAAAGGACACTGAAGACGGTATGCTAGAGGCTATCGAAACAGCTGTATGCATTTCCAATATTTTCCTTTGGCGTTTCTGACGTAGTAGTTTATTCGGGTTTTAATCTATCAAGAATTAGTTTAAAGTATGTAAAATTGTAAACCATACATTTTTCTGAGCCGCTTTGATCTCAAGAATTAGAATATACAGTAAAAATGTGTATTACGATTCGAAAAAATGAAGTTGATGCTAAATTTAATATGTAGGTGACCACCTAAGTAAAATCTAGCCGAATGTTTCTACGTTAATTTACAGCAAAATTAATAGGACGTAGGGATTTTTTTTTTTTTTTTATGACTGTACTTTCATTCATAAATGTTTCCTTATACGTATTTCTCTTGCATTTGATTTCATATATAAAGATTGTTAAGTTCAGTTGTTCTTATTCATTTCCAAAACTCCACTGAGCTGGGTATTTATTTATTTTCTTATTTGTAAAACATTTAAAAAAAATTACTTTTATAGAAGTGATGTAATTGTCGAAAGTATTTGAATACTTTCGAATTTAGACATTTTGTCGAATATATAAGAAAATTCTGCAAGAAATATCCTGAAACTTTGGGAGTATAAAGAACATGTTTTACCTCATATATTTCACCAAAGCTTTTGTCCTAAAAGGAAAAGAGGACCAGTAAAAAATAAAATAAAATGAAAGTCAAAATGTTTTGAAACGCGATATGACAAATAATTCATGAAATTCAATTTTGCAGTAGTATCTGATTATGAGGATATTTCTAATTATCTGTATGTATTTTTAGGAGGTTACCGAAAGTAATCATGGAAATATAACGGTTTCTTTAAAAAATTGAAAAAAAAACTGTCATTTTTTTAAAAATTTGTAACATTTAGTAGTATTACACATAGTGCAAAAGCACTTTTAGGAAACTTGGAATACAACAATAAACACAGCATACTGCAATCAGAATGCAAAGATGTTAAATATCTTACAAAATATGAACATTTTTTCCAAATAATTTTAACTACTCATGTGTAAGCTTTTAAAACAAATTATTTGCATAATTCAATAGCCAAAAATATCCAGCCACTTTTATGACAGCCCCCAACAAATATCAGGTAAATTCAAAAAGTTATGAGATATATAATGAACAGAATTTTCATTCCTCTTAAAATAAAAAGCTAAACTATAAGGGGTTTTACTCACATGTTTATTTTTTATACATTCAGTGCCCAATGGATTGTTCACTGACTGTAAATAAATACTGATTAAAAAAATCCTGTCATCTTCCTTTTATTGAAAGGAAGTAACATTTTGTTTCATTCTATAATTCACAACTTTTTGATTTTACACCATATTTGCTTGGGTTTTCATATAAGTAGCTCAAAACTTTTGGTTATAGAAGTATGCAAATGAATTTTTTTTAAAGCTTGCACATGCGTAGTTAAAAATTATTTAGTAATAAAGTATTTTTGTAAAAAAAATAAAACTGACTCCAAAAAGCAACTACTATTCAAGCAACTAAAAAAAAAATTGTCATGAAATGAAACTGTAAATTGCGCCTAAAAGTATAAAATAATTTCCTTCGTCAAACAACCTATAACACTACAATTAATCATAAATTTGAAGTCGGCTCAAAATTAAAAAAAAATTAATTAGTTTTTAAAGATATGTTTATAGATCGGTAGCTATAGATGCTGTTGTCTCGAATGATCCATTTTCATGTTTCCTTCATTATTTTATCACTGTATACAAATGGTCCATTAGTAGCATCTACATAGAACAGTGAACATTCTTTGCAATTCGGTACTTATGTTTCTACGAAGTTAGTGTTTCCATTGCAAATTTGGTATAACTTTGATAGCTATCATCCTTGGTGGCTTTTGGATTTGGTGATCAAAACGCAATGCAAAAATATAAATGCAAGATGTATATTTTCATAATATATATTGTACGAAGTATTGTTTCATATTCCTGATTGCTCTCTTAATATGCCTTATTAAAATAACCATGATATCTCAAAGAAATTAAACATGTTTGCCAGATAATTTTGCGATTTTTCTTTCACCAAGGATGCCAGATACCAGCAGATTCGCCAACTTTTGCTGTTTACGAAATCTTGTTTGTTTTCTTGAATCAAAGTAGTTTTCGGCCGCATTTTGCTGGTGACATTGTGAAATGTATATTTTAAATAGAATTTGATTTTTGTATTGAATAAAGTCATCAATTTTTATTTAATTTTGCGGCGACTTCAAAAGTTATGATTAATTGTAGTGTTATAGGTTGTTTGACGAAGGAAATCTTTTTATACTTTTAGGCGCAATTTATAGTTTCATTTCATGCCAATTTTTTTTTTTTTTTTGCTTGAATAGTAGTTGCTTTTTGGGGTTGGTTCTATTTTTTCTTTTACAATAATACTTTATTTTTCTCTTTTCAGGGAAAATTCATATAGCAGAACATCAGAAGACGTTCGACGTCAGTTTCACAAATCACAACCCCCAAGAAAAGTGACATAACTCAAGAAATGGTTTATGTCACTGAAAAATACATGAAATGCACCCAATGTAAACAAAAAAATTACATCTCCATCTAGAAAGTTATCCACTCGAGAGACAGTTGTGCTAGTTTTATTCTAGTCAAGTTATTTTTAAGATGATTTTTCTTAAATGATGCATTTTTAATCTGTGTCACTTTTCTTGCCTTTATCGGATATGAGAAAAAAACTATCTATTGAATGAACATACTTTAAATTAAAAATGCTTTAGAAATGTAAAGAACGGATACGCTGTATTCGTAACCAAAAATTCTGTTAGGCATATATCAAATTTTACAGTGAATACGTGCCACCCGATACGCTAGCAAATGCGCAGCGTAAAGTTCAAACAAAGAGCAAAATATGCATTGCAGCTGACGGACAGAAGTTTCAACATCGATACTTACATACTTACTGCACTTACCAGTGTAGATTCATGCGTTCAGAAGTTAGAGAGAAAACAGACTTTTGTGAGTATCATGTAATTTGTTTATATCTTAATGAAATCATAATAAAACCTATTTCAGGCCAATATCTTTACGACAAAAATAATAATAATAATAATAATAATAATCTGGTGTGTCACTCACACAACTTTCTCTTACACTGAAATTTAATACTATACATACAGGTTGTAGATTAAGAGGTAAGATAACGAGTACTGTCATGTAAACATATGTTAAACAATTCAAATTAGGCTTTGGAAGAGTTTTATGTGATAATTAGTTCTGTGTGAGGGGGCTGCCGCCCCTCCATCCCCTGTTTCATTACAGCACCTACATTTATGTTGAATTTAATTCTTTTATTAAAATTTAAAGTTTACTTAAAAATATACAGACAATTTTCACAAGCACCATTCATTGAAACTTATCAATCTTTATCAAACTTTTCCAGCAACAGACTTATATTAACTTCAAAATACAACATTTGAATCTCCTAAAATTATTCGTTTTTAAGTTACTCGAAGAGACACAGACAAAATAAAACGTTAAAAAAACTTGACTACGTTAATCAGGAAGCCTCAAAACGTGTAAATATGCAAAAAACAAGTGATGAATATTTTGCCTAAAACATACATTATTTATCATATCTCTATGAGGAATTTATTTCAATTCCCGAACAGCTTTCCTAGAAAAGGTAAAATATTATTAGTAAAGCACATCTACTAACAACAAATAACTAGTGTGTTGTGGCCACCACACGACTTTCTTCTATATTTCCCTATGCAAATTCACTCAGTAAAATTAATTTATTAAAATTATTATTTAAAAAAATTATCTGCCATGATAATGCAGACGATTTCCAGTGTTAGAGAAGTAGTATAACACTAAATATCAAAAAATGTAAAATTTATTCTCAGTATTACATTATTATTATTATTTTTTTTTTTTTTTTGTGTGTGTGTGTGTGTGTTAGAAATGAAAAAAATAGATAACTTTATTTTAAATTATCGCAGATCGATGGTTCAACCATTCGTTTTAAAGTTATTGGCGACCTCTTTTGAAAGATATCCATCATGAAAATTTACTGTCCCCCCCAGGGGGGAGGCGAGGCTCCTACATGCACAAATTTTGTTTCCCAGTTGACTATCTCTATTATAAAAAATATATATATATTCGTTTAATTTGGTTTAGTGCAGTCTATAGATATTAAACTGTACTTACCTGCAATTTCCCCCATAGACTTAATGTATTTGAATAATTTTGAGTGTCCCTGTACCATTAGCTTATTCTCAACGAAAAGCTTAGTGTAGCATCCCTATATGGTACACATTTAGAATACCGAGTTTGGAATTTCTGCTACTATTTGTTTATGAGATATGGTGATAACATACACACAGACAGACAGAGACACACACACAGACTATTCGCTAAAAAGATGATTTTCGTATTCAAGGGACCTCAGAACATGTAAATATAACAAAAACTCACTTTCGAAAAATTGACCCTAAAACAATATTTTCTCTACCGTAAGGGTAAGACAAAGTAAAAAGTATTAAAATTAAAGCATGTCTCACGAAGTTATAAGCTATCAAATTTCAATAACAACAACTATGAGAAACATGGTTTGTATTGAGACCCTCTTCGTTTATGAAGTCAGTTTTAAACGTCTATACGTTAATCGATGTGACCGCTTACAATAACCATACTTTGATTTTTATATAGCATAAATGTCACCCGCTACACTACAACATATATGCAATGTGTGAAGAAAATAAAGTGTGAAGAAAATAGGAATTTGCGGACAAACAAATGATCGTTTTAATCGTTCTATTTTTAGCGTTAATGTCTACAAACTGTCTTTTCGAACAAACTCGATGCTATCCTTTAACAATTTGTAATTCACTTTTTTCCCCTATCTTGAACCGTTTTCGAGATAGGAATGCTAACTACACTGTTTTCCACCAGATGGCGCTATAAGCGGTTGAATCACGTTGCGCATAATTACTTTACTATACCTACATACAACTTATATGACTATAGCTGCTGCCGTTCAGAAGTTACAAGAGTCGGGACTCATTTTTTTTGGGGTACCCTGAATTTTCTTTTGATCGTAATGATATTACAATGGGACTTACTTCAGACCATGACCTTTACAATAAAACAAAAAGTATCAAAATTGGAGCATCCGTTCAGGAGTTATGAGCTAACAAAAAAAAAAAAAAAAAAAAAAAACGTACGGTCTGAATTAAGAACCTTCTCTTCCTTTTTTGAAGTCGGTTAAAAATGCACAGAATCAGAATGCAAAAATGTAACATTTTTGCATTCTGATTGCAGTATACTGTGCCTAATTTAGTATGCCTAATTTACAGAAAATGGCTTTGCGCTGGGTCGAATACCTTTCGTATTATAATTTAAAAATTGCCAAAAGTTTTTTGGATTTTTTTTTAAGAAACCGTTATATCTCCATGAACATATGTGGTAGCTTCGTGAAACTTTATACATATAATTACAAAGAACTTCATAATCATGTGCTACAGCCAAACTGCATTTCAAGCATTTTTTTACAGGGTAATCCAAAACATTTTGGTTTTTGTTTATATTTTTACCAGTCACCTTTTCCTCTTCAGCACAAAATTTTTGCTGAAATATATGAAGCATAACACATGTTCTTTATTCTCCCAAAGTTTCAAAATAATTCGCAAAGACTGCTTCTAGATATTTGACAAAATGTCAAAATTCGAAAGTGTCCAAATACTTCTTGATATATAGTGTATATTTTAATTTAATGAGATTAATAAAAATGAAGGAGAAATGAAAGTTATATATATATACAGGGTGTTTATAATTAAAGTCACGGTTTCAAAACGCTATAATATTAAAAGTGCCCATCAAAGCGATTTGATATTTTACCAGAGCAATCGCGAGGCAATGAAATTTTGTTTGGCAAAGTAAAAAAAAAAAATAGTTCCAAAATGTGTCGTTAATTATCCGCAAAGTATTTGTTTCATGAACCTCCTCATTTTCTCTTTTCACGATAACTATTTCCGATGTAAACACGTCTTTTTTTGTTTTTGTTAAAAAAATTGTAGTAAATCCTTGAATTCTATTGTTTCCAGCTATTCCATTGTGTTGCTAACATTCCTGTGTTTAATGAGTCCATTTAGGCGTTTCCCCTGACATTCCCCTTACAGCGCCTTCTATAGCAACATGTTGGAAGTACTTTTTTCCTCCCCAAAACAAAATTTCATTACCTCACGATAGCTCTGATGAAATATCAAATCGTTCTGATGAGTAGTTTTAAAATTATAGCGTTTTGAAATCGTAACTTTAATTATAATCACACTGTATATATAGATAGATAGATAGATAGATAGATATGTATGTATATACTTTTGTGTGTCTTTAATGTAAAAATCCCTAATCAGGACCTTTTATATTAAATTATAGTCAAATCAATATATTCTATAATAATATTTCCAATCGCGTCGTCACATATTTACCGTTATTGCTATTTTAACAAGTAAATACGTTAAAAAAAATTAATCTGTTTTTTACTTTTTTTTTTTTTTTTTTTTTTTTTTTTTAAATCTCGTTCCCTTATTTTAAATGCGTTTTCAGTACACATGTTAACTGAGGGTTTAGAATTAATAGTTTTAAAAGATTCTCATCTTGCGATATTTTTATACTTGATATTATATTTCAAATTCTTGAAAAAATCAATAGATATGACTGATAGAGATGTATCTGAGTCCAAAAGAAATATGGAATCAATTGATCTGAAACTGAGTCTAATAAAGGGAAGAAGTCATTTCTGAGAGTAAACATTTTCAAGAACTTGTAAACATTCTTAAAAATGGTGCTCCTATAGCTTGTTGTGAAATTTTTCTTTGTAATTTACAATGAGAAGAAAAATGCGCCGCCTTCATGTAGAACCAATAAGTAGTCATTTTCTAAATCGCTAAACTAGAAATATAGATTTCTGTGCTATGCGTATAAGGCACACCAATAAGCTGAATAGACGAAGCGATCAAGAATTTATAGTCTATACATTTCTAGATGGTGAAACAATATTATGCATATCCTTTGTGTTGCGAGAAATTCTCACTTGATATCCTAGAACTGGGCCATAAAACGAAATTATAGTTGCTAAAACTCGCCTGTTGTGTTTGCATTTATTTCCAGAGATTTTTAAATATGTTTGACTGCGATAATATGGACATACATTCTAGAATTCTAATAGGGGTTTCTAGAGTTCGCTTTTAAAGAGGACTAGAATTTATAAGGATGACAAGGAACTATTTTTACTAGAGCTGCACTGAGAAAAAATTCTGTAACTGACATCTAGAATCTAAATTGTGGCTCTAGAAAAATAGTTCTTTGTCAACCTTACAAATTCTAGTCCCCTTTGAAAGCGAGTTCTAGAAGCCCCTATAAGAATTCTAGAGAGTTTGTCTATATTATCGAGGTCAAACCTATTTGAAAATATCTCCAAATAAATGCGAACACAAGAGACGGGTGTCATCAACTATAATCTTGGTTTATGTGACCCCATTCTAGATAATCAAGTGAGAATTCCTCGCCATATAAAAGATTCAGAATATTCAGAATATTGTTTCACTATCTAGAAATGTGTAGACTAGAAATTCTCGATTATTTCGTCTATTCAGTTTATTAGCGTGCCTTATGCGCATAGCTCGGATATCTATATTTCTAGTTAAGGGATTTAGAAAAAGACCAGTTATTCATTCTAGATGAAGGCGGTGTATTTTTTTTCTCAGTGGACATTTTAGATTCTAGATGTCAGTTATAAAATTTTTTCTCAGTGTATAGATGTTTAAGAGGATTAGGAGGTTTTATTTTTTTGACTGAAATGACATTAAATCAGTCTATCAGGTATCTGATTTTACATTACCGTGAAACCGAACCAGTGAATAATTCACTATTTATGTAAAATGCTGATAACTGAAAACTTTTTTAAAGTTCAAACGCATCAGTTTCATTTGATTTCATTAGAAGTTTAAATTATTTGATGGATCAAATGATTGAGCCTCTGCTTTAGGAGGAATTCTATCATTCGATTTTTTATTATCTCTATAATATATATTTATATTCAGATTTCAAAACATATATACAGATTAGGTGAGAACTCCTTCATATATTTTAAAATTTAATATAAAATCAAGTAATTGACATGCTGTTTTTTCTACGAAAGTTTTATTTTTTTTTTTCTTTTTAAGTGTTGTTCTACATTACTTTAAAATCGGCAAGAAAATTATTTTAAAAAAGCAAGACCGCAATTTACGTAATAAAACCTTAAACTATTTAATATAAGCGTGATTTTTTTTTCTTTTTTATCAAATAAATGTTTATTTGTATTGCAACTTATAATACGATAACAAATACTGGTGATAAAATGAATGTAATTTGATTTTTCTAACGCTTACAAACAACTTTATTTTAGCTACTTGAAAGGAAGATATTTTGAGAGATTCAAGTAAAGATTTTTCAATTAAGTATAAAAAATTTCAATTAAGTATTTTTTCAATTAAGTACCATATTCTAAACTTCCTCGCACTGAAGGGTACTGGAGAATTTAGAGATCTCTCAAATTGAAAAAGTATTACATTAACTGAATCGGTTTTGATAATAAATAAGACATAAAAAAGTGAAAATTAATGAAATATTAATATGAAAAAAGAGCTAAAACTAGTACGTAAACTTAGTTAATTCTTTTAAATTTTAGAATGAATATCCATGAGATTTATGTTTTTTATCCTAAAAAAATTTTATCTTATGGAAAGATTTATAAATCTTTTAAAATTAAGGAACGTTTCTAATTTTCACATGCAATGTAACATAAGATTAAAATAAAACATTTTGTTTTCTCAAGCAAATTTTAAAAACTTAAATGAAGGTCATCATTGTTTGTACTTTCCGAACACTATAGTGAGGATGGATGGTTGGGTTTTACGTCGCACTAGTGCTGAGCAGATGGGCAATTGGCGACGGTCTGGGAAAAACCCTTGAGGTGGTCCGGAGACAATACACTATAGTGAGGAAAGAAAAAATTTGTACACATGTTATAGGTCACAGTTGCACGACCTGTATAGATTTTGGTGAATTTAGAACTTACAGATTTTTTTTTTTTTTTTTTTTTTTTTTTTTTTTTTTACAGGGGCACAAAGAAAAATTCTTTATCATTATGGCCTATGGGGACAAATTTTTAAAAGTGCGATTGCATCTAAATGCCTTTTTCAATTGAGCTGAAAATTTATATGAATATTTTAAATTACTGTTGCACTAATTATAAGCATTTTGGTGAATCTAGCATTTATAGGTTTTTACAGGGACCGAACGAAAAATTCATTTTCATTATGATATCTGGGCTCAAAGTTCAGTAGCGTTAAATAAAACATCGTGTAATATATGGAAAAAAATACTCAAACACTCTATTATGGTTTTCTCTAATTTTTTTTTGTTTAACAACTCCTCTTTCTTTAGTTTATCTACAAAACTGTTAATTACTCAATGTTCGGAAAGTCGAGTGGAGTCACTGAGATTTTTTTTCTTTGAAAACCATACTGATTTCCTTATTTCTTTACATTCAAATTTAGTAATATTTTCATGAACAAAATATACACAACACAGACATCGAAAAAAAAAATTGATCGTAAATTGAAAATATTTAAACAAGATTAAGGTGGCGTCTTACTCACTGCCTTTCCAAATATAGATGTTAATTATACATGTAAGACAATTCTCTATTAAAAATTATCGATTCAAAATATGTATATATATAATACTTTTGTTTAATACAATAACAAAAAATAATAATACCTAATTCAAATTCATCAAACTGTCTTCTAATTCATCTTTCGTATTTACAGAGAGCCTTAGTCATAAAACCGCATTTATAATATATTTTGATGATAATAATAGTACGTACAATATACGAAATAATATTTCAAAAACGTATATGCAAATTGATTTTTTTCTTTATTTTAAATAATAACATTACTTTAGTAAGCATGTCTTTATTTAATTTTTTATACGTTTTTCATACTGTACTCTTGAAAATGCATTACGTAAGTGAAAGGAATATCAATTTCAAATCTTATTTGTTTTAGTTTTCCATTTGTCTCACTTCAGAGTAATTGAAACACATGCTTTTAGTTTGACATAAATTTGCATAAACGAAATTTCTTTTTAAATTTCCCCGAATTTTATACCATTTAAAGGTGCTTTTTGAGAGATAGAATACAAGTCTGTTAGAGGATACGATAAATTGAATTTGAATGTGAAAAAGCGTTGTGTTTTTGAAAACATCATTTTTATTTAATTTCTTCGGCTTTAGTTTGCATACATCCATTTAAAAATAAACCTTTTTATGGAAGATAGTTTGATATTAAAGATTTTAAATAGAAACAAAAAAATTTGATGAAATGCCAAGTATATTTTCTTACGGATTTTAAATAAAAAATGCTTCTTTCCAGTGTTTATGATCTTCAGTGTTCATCAAAGACACCAATCTTAATTTTAAAAATTTCTTCCAAAATGCAACACAAATATTAATTTTAAAAAATGTCAGTTCTATATAGCGAGAAAACACATTTTAACTATATGTATGTTCTTTAAAACTCAGACTGCAGAAATCTTTATTGCACTATTTAATTAAAATTTATATATTGTATAAGAATAGCATTAACAACTTATAATAAAATTAATTGAAAAATTGGGTTTAAAAGAAAATTAATTTAACACCATCAACCACAAAACAGACAAAACTGTTTATTTTCGAAATATTAAAGCACATTTTTCATCAGGAAAGAAAAGTTGGAACGAGGGCAGTGTTAAGGAAACAGCGCAATGTTGCACAATCCACCGACAGGGTATCGATAGAAAAAAAAATCTGGAGTGACTCTACTCGACTTTCCGAAAATTGAGTGATTAAGTTTTGTAGATAAAATAAAGAAAGAAGAGCTGTTAAACAAGCAAAAGAGATAAAATCGTGATAGGGTCTTTGAGTATTTTTCTCCATATATTACACGATGTTTTATTGAACGCTACTGAACTTTGAGCCCATAGATCATAATGATAAAGAATTTTCCTTGTGTTCCTGTAAAAAAACGTATAAATTCTAGATTCACCAAAATGCTTATAGTTAGTGCAACAGTGATTTATAATATTCATATAAATTTTCAGCTCAACTGAATAAGGCGTTTAGATGCTATAGCACTTTTAACTAGTATGTTGCGGCGACCACTTGACTTTCATCTATATTTTCCTATACAAATTAACTCAGTAAAAATAATTTATTAAAATTATTATTTAAAAAAATTATCTTCCATGATAATTCTGACGATTTCCATATTAGAGAAGTAGTATAACACTAAATATAAAAAAAAAGTCCATTTTATTCTCAATATTACAAAAAAAAAAAAAAAGATTTTTTTTTTCGTTGAAGGTAAAAAAAAATCGATAACTTCATTTTAAATTATCGCAGATCTATGGTTCAACCATTCGTTTTAAAGGTACTGGCGAGCTCTTTTGAAAGATACCCATCAGGAAAATTTACTCCCTTTGAGGGGGGACTTCCCCCCAGGGGGGGGGATGGCGAGGCTCCTGCACATACAAAATATTTTTCCCAGTTGCCAAGCTCTATTATAAATAATTCTGATAAATTTCATAATGATTATTAAAAAATAATTCTCTTTATGCACATTTATACAAAATTTTTTACTATACCACCATGTTAAAAATTTAGAAAAAGCGAGGTGGCAACCCAATCTGTAAGACAATTTTTACCAAAAGTTGACAGGCACTAAATTATGTCAAGGTGCAACTACACACCAATTTGTATGAAATTCTGTGAAGTAGGTCTTGAGATACAGTTGCCACAAAAGTTTCTCACACTCACGCAGAGACTGACAGACAAACAGACAGACATTTTCTAAAAAAATGTCAAATCGTGTTCTACAGCTCTAAAAACGTGTAAATCCATCAAAAACCCGAGATCGAAAATTTTTACGAATCCAATACTTTCTTCTATTGAATATAGAAGAAAGTAAAAAGTTGGTCCCACAGGCCATAATGATAAAGAATTTTTCTTTGTGTCCCTGTAAAAAAACTGTAAATGCTAAATTCACCAAAATCTATACAGATCGTGCAACTGTGACCTATAACATGTGTACAAATTTTTTGTTCAGTATAAATAAGCGTTTAGACGCTATCGCACTTTTAACAATTTGGCCCCATAGGCCATAATGATAAAGAATTTTTCTTTGTGCCCCTGTAAAAAAACTCTAAGTGCCAGATTCTCCAAACTCTATACAGATTGAGTACCTGTGACCTATAATATGTGTATAAATGTTTTGCTTAATTGAAGAAGGCGTTTAGATGCTATCGCACTTTTAAGATTTTGGTCCCATAGACCATAATAATAAAGAATTTTTCTTTGTGTCCCTGTAAAAAACCTATAAGTGCTAGGTTCAACGAAATCAATAGGATTCGTACTATGGTGACTTACAATATGCGTACCAACTTTCAGCTTATTCGAACAAAGCGTTTAGATGCTAGCGTGTTCACTCACACACATACACACATACATACACACATACATACATACATCATCGCAAAAATAGTGAAAACGGTCTCATTGGACCTCGAAACGTATAGAAACATCAAAATCTCAAAGTCGGATTTTTGACATGATTACAATACTTTCCTCACTATAGTGTTCAGAAAGTAAAAAAGAAAAAATTGACGTTAACTGCTAAGATATTTACCAAACAAACAATGACAATTTCAGTGTGTAAGATTTAAGAACCTAAATTTCAATTTCTATAAGGATTTCTTTTTCAGTTATATTATATATATATATATATATATATATATATATATATATATATATATATATCTGTTTTACATATTAATAGAAAGTTTAAAAAACCAATTTTTTAAAATATTTTAGCGATAAATTTGTTAACACTTTGTGTGATTTTGGCGATATTTGATTATTTCACAAAAATTGTCCTCTTTTCGTCAATATGTTTTGTACAGTTTACCTAAGTTCATTTTGAGAATACAAGTAGCAATGCACGATTGTGTGAATGATACAAATACTGATAGGGTATACTTTAAAATTTCATTAGAGTAAAAAAAAAAAAAAAAAAAAAAAAAAAAAAAAAACTTAATTATCATTTCAATCCAATTAAGTTTCAAATTACTTTGGAAAATTAACCTTTTTTTTCTACTCTAATCAACTTAAATTCTTAATAATTAGGAATTACATAGATTATAAACCATAATTAAATTTCTTTTATTAACAATATTTTCTCAAAAGTAATGAGAAATCCTAACATACGCACTGAGACCAATTAAGTTTTTTTTTTTTTTTTTTAAGAAGATTCTTTACTCTCATTAATCAACTAATTATGTTTTAAAGACTCGAAATATTTGCTACGGTTAAAATATATAACGTAATTAATTTAGTCAAATTAGTCTCGAAGTATTAATAAACGACACTCTAATTTACATAAAAGTTTGAAAGTAACCATAAAATATTTTACATTTATAATGCCATTTTGGACATTGGATTCTAGATAATTGGTTCTTTAAAATTCATTTTACCATCAGTTTTCGAAAGTATTCAAATTTGTGAAATAATATCATCATAAATATAAGAAAATAAATTTTTAAAGTTTATGAAACAAAACTACATGTTAAGATAACAAGAAATAAATTTCAAGCAATTCACAAAGATTATATATGTTTTTCCAACTATACTTGCTTATTATATCGCTTAGTCTTTAATAAGTTTTAAATTTGTGATGGCATTTTTAGATATGTTCAGTTTTTAGATATGCAGAAAATAATATCACAAAAACAATTTTCGAAGGTTTACATTAAAAGTGAAAAGATAAACTACATTGTTTATATACATATATAAATATATATAAATGATAGTTATCGTAATAAAATTTAACCTTAATATTTAGCGATTAATAGATACAAAACAATACCAACACAATAAAAATAGAACTGATTGTAACATATAGGTAAGACTGACACAAAAATGTTGCGATACAGTATATATATATATATATATATCTATATATATGTGTTTCTAAAAATTACGCGATTTCAAAAAGAAAAGAAAAAGAAGAAGAAGAAAAAAAAAAAAGAAAGATTTTAATTGTCTAAGAATAAAACACTAAAATATTCCTGTTACTGCTTTACTGTGTGGAAGAAAACATAAAGTTTATTGCCTTTATACAGCTCTTTTCTATTTATTTTTATTTTTATCTTTATTTTTATTTACTTATTTATTGTATTTATTGTCAAACCGCTGTATACCCATCCTGAAATTTTAGAACAGTAATAATAATATTAATAATAATAATAATAATAATATATATATATATATATATATATATATATGAGGCGCAAACAATCAAACCATGTTTTCTCCTTCGGATACAATTTTTCAAACAACACAAAAACTAATAAATTAAAAAATAACTAAACTTAAAACATAATTTTCGTTTGTTTAGATGTATTTCTAGATAATAGGAAAACATCTAGACATATCTTGGAAGATATGTAGGTGTACTATTTTTATGTTAAGTTCGAAGAAAAATCACTAACAGTTTGTTTTTGTTTTTTTTTCCTTTGTGAAAACATGGTTTGAATGTTTGTTCCTCATTTATATATATATATATATATATATATATATATATATATATATATAATTCTCCTGTGGCAGCCCTGCACACACACACATATATATACAGGGTTGCCACAGCAGATTTTTTAAAATTATTATTTTCGTACCATTATTTGCATAACATAAAATTTATAGTAAATGTATGCAGGCAAAGCGCAAATTTACCTGTGAAAATATATTTGGCTGTTCCCTGAAACTTATTTCTGGTGGTGGTATTTGTTTCTTTTATTTCGCTAAATTCAAACACATTTTGTAGTACGTATTCAGCTTATAGACAATATACAGGTGCATCCAAAAAATGCAAATACATCTCCTCCTGTTGCATATAATGTAAATACACCAGTGTGGGAATCTGTAACAGTAGAAGACATTTTGAAATTTATATTTAAAAATAATCTCTCTAAGTCATGCATAATTTCACTTCACGTTTCACGTTCTTGCTACATACCTCTATTATGAGTGTGAATCACACATAATTATAATATGTTCATAAAAGTTTCTAAAATTGCTGGGGTAAGAGAAAATAGTGTAAATATTAAATTATAATTTAAAATTTAAAAATGTATATTAAATGCGTTTATAAGGCTCTGGAAAAAAAAAATACATGGTAGATTAAATATCCAGTTTAACTAGGATTTATGCAAATTTGTTGGAGGGAAAAGCAATAAAAATATAAAGTATTAAAATGATTTGTTAATTAGATTACACTTTAATTAAAATCTAATTTAAATAAAACGAACTAATTACCATAGTAGATATTATTCTTATTTACTGATGGAAAAAGTTTGAGGTCGTCGAATTTTTTGGAGGGATATGTACATTTTCTGCGGTCTGAGAAAGCTCAAGGTATAAAAGGCAACCTAACAACGTTTTTAGGGTTATTTTCATCTTCTTCTGTGCTATTGACAAAGACGCTGAGGAAGAAACTATTGTCCGCGTCCGGTGTAAAAAACGGGAAAATTCTTAGAACGAAAGCGAGTGCAAACAGTGGTGCAGCTATTTCCAGATCTATGGGTAGGTCTAGAACTCCTACATAGACAGGCTGACGCATCCGCCATTTTCTATCCCACAAGACCGACTGACTATTTATTATTGGTGGTTTTTCTGCAATAAATTGCACGAAGAACTCCAGAAAAGGACACCGCCTGTTTGTATTTTCTTCTAATCCAGAAAGAACGAAAAAGTGGATTATAAATTGCAGATGTAACTCGTGGATACCCGAAGCAGAGCACAACTTTGTAGCGTAAGATTTCCCTTATTTTCAAATTATTTCATTTTATTTTCAAAGATGTTTGACAAATTTAATATGAATGTACTGTTTTTTTAAGTTATTGTTTTAAATTCTTTTAAAATTAACTTTAATATTACATTTCTTTTAACATGAAGGGTTGCAGTTTTGAGAATGTTGGCGATGTTCTTAAAATTGCCAACTTGTTTGTTTCCTGATAAGAAGTTCTAGCTCACTTGATCTGTATAGAAGTTTAAAGGCGATAACCACGTTAATCAGTTAACCTAGCTTTATCTACCGCGAATACTTTCCCAGACGGGATAGAAAATGGCGGACACTGCGCCAGCTCTTATCATATAGGAGTCTTAGGTAGGTCTAAAACGGTAGTAAACAATATTTTAAACAAAATCCTCCAAAGCATGCTAAACCAGGAAGACCGCGTGCCCTTTCAAGGTGCCAAAAATCAACAGCTTTTCGATGGGCGTGCAATTAAATATGTCTTCTTTTAAAATAGTTCGCGCTTAAACCCTACCATGTATCAGCCGAACTATTTGCAATGTTTTAGGTTCAAACTCGGGGCTACAGTTCGTTAAATCATCCAAAGAAGTAAAATTGTTCGTAAAATCATCAAAAAGAAGCATTGACATTAGCTCGCTTAGAATTTGCTAGAAAATATATTTCTTTTTGGGATAAATGGAAAGATGGGCCAGATTTTGATGGTCCAGATGGTTTTAAAAAATACTAGCATGATATGAAAAAAATAATATCTTACTTTTTCAAGCGGCCATATGGAGGAGATCAGTAATGGTATGGGGAGCGTTTGCTGCTGATGGCATGTTACCAATTGTGGTAATTTTTACCAAAATAAATGCAAAAGAGTATCAAGATATGTCGGACGAAAGTTTGTTTCCCATTGTCACTCTAGTTACATCAGGAGACTGGACATTTCAGCCAGCATAATTCCAGCAACCATGTTGCTCATTCAACAAAAGCTTGGTTTGAAGCAAATGGGGTCCGTCTGCTTCACTGACAACTCTGCAGTCCGGATTTAAACACACTGGAAAATATCTGGAGCATACTTATTCAATCTGTTTAAAAGGATATGCGACGATATCGACGGAAAGGCGAAGTTATAAATACGACCAGGAATGCACGGTAAATTTTAAAAAAGAAATTTTACTTCGACTTGATTCGCGATGACTGATCGACTGATAAAAGTCATTGTAAAAAAAAAAAAAAAAGGTAATTTCTAGGATATTGACTTTATACTTTCATTCACAACTCTTCGACTGTATGTTTATTTTTCAAGATGAAGTGTCATCAGTTTTTTAAACTGTCATTTAATGCTTTGATTATATTTTACATATGTTCATAACCTACATTGTTAAAAAAAAAAATCTCGTAAGATTACGGGGAAACCCCGGCAGCAGAGATTCCAGACAAAGCCCATAAAAAAAAAAGTAGTTTAATGTTTTTTTTACGGGCATGTAACATAATTTAAGGTCATTATTTACTGAATTTAGGGACTAAACTTTTTTTTTTTTTTTTACGGGCTTTGTCTGGAATCTCTGCTGCCGGACTTTCCCCGTAATCTTACATGATTTTTTTTTTTTTTTTTTTTTTTTAGTGTACGTTTATAATTTTATTTTCATTTCTATGAAAGAACGATATTAAATTTTACGTGTTTAACTATGTTTTATA
This sequence comes from Salticus scenicus, assembly GCA_963930645.1. Taxonomy (NCBI): domain Eukaryota; kingdom Metazoa; phylum Arthropoda; class Arachnida; order Araneae; family Salticidae; genus Salticus; species Salticus scenicus. The sequence continues at coordinate 214,261,569 of OZ005656.1, read as the reverse complement.
CTTTTTTTTTTTTTTTTTTTAACCCTTAAATGAGTGAATTTTTATTTTTAATAAAAAACATTTGAAATCAACCAGGAAATATATATAGCTAATGGGGAAAAAAAATCCACATAAGTTTTTTATTTTTTTTTTCAAAAAAGCATATTGATGTATTTCTACATCATCAATAAAATAAAAAAAAAAAGACTACATTTTTCTTGCATAGATTTATCAGTATCTTCAAAAAATATAAATACTATTCGTTACTCATACCTTGTTTCTATCCGAAAACAATTTTTTCTGTATGAATTTATTATTTTTTAATAAATAATTATCATTCGTAACACACACCGAAATGAAATTGTACTCCTAAATTGTCGCCAACAAATGAAAATTGCCGCAGATAAAGAAATAAACTGTCAATGATTTTAGTTGCGTTCGGAAACAATAAAATAGTTTTGAAAATATATGTAAAAAATTAAAAAAAAAAAAAAAAAAACACTATGCAATGGTTGCTACATAAAGAGTAATGATGTTTTAAACATACGATGCAGATCTACATCGCTATGCATTTAAAGGTTAATCATATCGCCTAAATTTTCCTGATTTTCGGAAAGCTTTTACACCAGAATTTTATGATAGTGAACTTCGAGATCATAAATCTTCAAAAATTAATATAAGAGGATTCTATAAAAATATAGTGGTGATTATCATTATTTTAAATTTGTAAAATTTGACAACTATGGTTTATATAATTTGCAAGCTTATACATTTTGCAGGGCCTTATATATACGTTTATATTTGTTTTTCTAACTAGTCTACATATAATTTTATACATAATTCTTTATTTTACCCCTTACTGTCTTTAAATAAAATCGTCATGTCAGTTTACAGCAAAAAACATTGACAATTTGGGGCGAACGTTTTTTGTTGAAATTGTTATTTAGTACTTTTAAAATTTTTGTGCTGTAAATCTTCTGTGATAAAAAGAAATTCTTTACGCACTGTAGTAATTAAACACTTACCGACAGGGTGGAAATTCCATATGCTTCCAACACGGAAGTTTCATTATTGACGTGGTTTAGATTGATAGTTACGTATTTATAATTATTTTTAAATAAAGTGAATCTTATTATTTACCCAATTTATTCTATTTATTTAAAATTAACGCTATAGGATTTCAACGAACTTTATAAAAATGTATTACAATGATTTTAAAATAATGAAAAATAATAGAAAACAGAATATACATACGAGACGTGTAATCTGTGGACATTTTAATTTTGTGTTTATCAGAAATGTCCAATTATTAAAACCAGATATATAAAGATAAAGGCATTCTTTAAAATTCGATGGTCAAAGCACTTCGTCACAAATTACACAGGTTTGCGATGATTTTTTTTCTTCAAGGTCATGTGATTTTCTGGTGTATTTTTTGAGGTTGGTTAAGAAAAATCATTTGCATCATTTGTAGATTTTAGAAAAAAAATGGATCTTTTGACAAAAACGAGCACTGTTTTAACTCCCATCTAAGTTATTAACCGTAAAATCTAGGTAATGTGATTGAAAAACAATGAGAGTTATTTCATCAAGACATCAAAGACATGGAAAAGACGTTTCAAGGCGGATGGAGAGTTAACATGTTAGCAAATTATTGTTGGATATTGCATACGGAATCACCCCTTCCCCTTTCTAGGTCTTCATGATGTGCACAACAAAAAAGCTTTGAACGGATCTTCGATCTAAAAAATCACATTTAAAAAGATAATAAAGTACTTTATTCATAAACAGTTTCGGCTTTCTTATACACTGTGTGAATTCTTCCAATGCCCATCCTTATTTTGAGATAAACCCTAAAAACAGACAAGCATTTTTAAATTTAGCAAACTAAAACACATTAGAGACATCAGAAGCAGTGCGAAAAACAAATTGAGAAGTAAGATTTCGAAGATTTGTGTTACAGCACATTTGCCAAAAGTGCTGTAATTTTGGTGTTTGTGATTATTTCTTTTATCAATCTAACTTTATGTTGTCATATTATATACATATTTATCTGCCGATCTACATAATAAAAATAAAAATATGAAACAAAATTTTAAATTAGCTTTTATATTTTATTAGGACTGAGGACTATTAGTCTCAATGTGGGATTTTTGCGGTGTCATTTTCCGATAGTTGGATATTTATCGAAATCTAAAATTTATCAAAAATATAATTGAATAATTTGAAAGCGATGTTATAATTTGAAAAAAAAAAAAAAAAACTAATAGTCCTCCGTCCAAAACTAAATTCTGCTTTTGCCAGAATTTCATCAAAATCACTTTTTTTTTTTTTTTGAAAAAAAGGAAAAGAAAAGAAATGAATAATAATCAGCATCGAAACAAAGACTATCGAAAAAGTTTTTTTTAATAATTTTGAATTAGGAAACAAAAAATACGCGTGCAAAATGAAATAAAAATAAGTAAAAAAATGAATTTAATGGTTTAATTTTTATATAAAACATGATCGCGTGCTATCTTAAAAAGTAGATTTTTTTTTTCTTGCTTTTTTTTATCTAATCATTTTGCCCAGAAATGCTTACAGTTTATACTCTTGATTAATATGAAAATAGAATTGTATTTTTCACCGTATTCTTACAACCTAATGGCACATACCAAAGGATATATATATACTTTTTTTTTTTCCTAAGAAAGTGAAATAAAAAAGAAAGGATGTAATTATCCTTATCCTTCATCCTTTATGACATGAAAAATAATCTTCTTTATTTCTCTGCATTATTATTGCGACGAAATGAAATTCCTCTGGAACGAAGAATAGATGAATGGAAGAACCCGAGTATGAATTAGTTCTGCGTTCTTCAATTCAATTTTTTTTATTCATCTGTTATTAATAGAACTAGTTATGGCATGGGTTTGTAGTAGTATTATAACTGAATTTCATAAATAGATATAATATATTTTGAAAAGCCCTCACTAAATTTAAGGATACAAATTTTATGCTATTTCAAAAAGAGACAAAATTAAAAACCAATGAAGTATTTAGAAGTTTGTTTTAGAATATATCTATATATTATAATAAATACACTTTGTTCGTGGAAGTTTTATGGTTCTACATTATATAAAACTAATTGGGACGATTGGAGACAAGAAACTTAAAAAAAAAAAAAACTTTTATTTATTTGAAGCTATGTCTTGAAAGAGTTTCCTTGGAACCTGGTATTCCTCATGCCTCGGATCTCAATGAATATAAATCTAAACCCTCTGATCCTATTGGTCGTCGAACATATAGTACAGTGAGAAAAGCATCTAATTCGTTCAAAAATTTGAATAAACAACATAAATTATAAGAACTCGCAACATTAGTTTCTGGTCGAAAAAAAAAACAGGACCATTCGTCAGGCGAATACAGTTAGGCACGACTGCTGCAAAGAAATTGGCAAAGCACCACTCGTTTGCAGCACTCGTGTTATTCGCCTGACGAATGGTTGGGTTTTCATTCGATACGAAACAATTGTTGCGAGTTCTTATATTTTACGGAGTTTATTCAAAATTTTGTACGAATTATTTTTAAATGCTGGCTCTGATGTGCTTTCTTGTAATAAGGAAAGCATCTAACTCGGTCAGAGAAAATCGCCACCCTGTTAAAAAATTAAACATAAAACTCAGTGTAATCTATTCTCTTAAGTATTAGGTAAAATTACAGAGAAAAATAAACTGAGATGTTAAAAAACTTATTTTATACAATTATTTTAAAACTAATATTAATTTAATTAATTATTGTTGAGAACATATTTCAGACTTTTTCTAGAGTAGAAACAGTCATTTTTAATTTTAATTAAAAAATTAAATAATAAATTTAAGTAAAAATACAGACTAAAGATTGAGAATCTCGATTATTCATTTTTAACTAAGAATTACTGTAAATTTACAGAGACTCTGGATAAATATTTACATTAAATTTACAGAAATTTTTAACAGTGCAGTCTTTATTTCCAAGTTGCCTATGAGCTTCTGTTTCTGTACATTTCTTTATAAGCAACAAGGTATCGTTGTCAATAAAAAGCTTAAAAGACCTAGACTCTTTGTCGTCAGAAACACGACTCTTCGCAAAATATGTTGGAATTTCTGCTCCTTTTTAAAGCATTATACGTAGGAACGCGGTCGCAAGTTGAATTTTTTGAATTTGCTTCACTCCATATAGGGTTATCAGGAGCTGTAAAACTAGTTTTGAAAACACCCTGATCCACTTTTCTCGGTTATTGATAAAGAGTTTTTCGTCGTTCACTTCGCTGTCCTTGGTTTAACTAAGAAGTGTGTGTCTGGAATTTATCTTCCGTTTGATAGAAAAATGATCAAATTCACCTCAGATTCATTCTCAGAGAGCTCCTGCCACAAATGCTTTAATTTATTCATCAGTAAGGCCTATTTTTTGCTATTAAGACATAAATTGTAAAATTTGTAAGAAGGCAGAAAAAACTCAGAATATTAGCAAACGATAGAATCTGTATTTTATTATATGATTTACAACATATAGGTAAGGTGATAATGAACTAATTCATATGTACTGAAATACTGATTTGAAACTATTATACATAAAATACAGCTGTCAATACTCAACAACAAAAGGTATTAACAGGTAACAGATGTCAACTGTTAATTCCTGAAGTGAAAGTGAGTAATCTGAACTAACTAAAATAACAATAATACTAAACTAGTAAAAATCTTGGATGTCTTAAACGCCAAAGAGAATAAAATCTTTTTGTAAAAAAATAGAACCGACTCCAAAAAGGAACTACTATTCAAACAACTAAAAATGAAAGAAAATTGGCAGAAAATAGAACTGTAAATTGCGCTTAAAAGTATAAAATAATTCCTTTCGCCAAACAACCTATAACACTACAATTAATCATAACTTTTGAAGTCGGCGCAAAATTAAATAAAATTGAATTAGTTTTTAAAGGTTTGTCTTTAGATCGGTAGCAACAAATGTTGTTGTCTCGAATGATCCATTTTCATGTTTCCTTTATTATTTTATCCCTGTATACAATTGGTCCATTAGTAGCACCTACATAGAACAGTGAACATTCTTCACAATGCGGTATTTATGTTTCTACGAAGTTAGAGTTTCCTTTGCAAATTTGGTATAACTTTGATAACTATCATCCTTGATGGCTTTTGGATTTGGCGATCAAAACGTAAGGCAAAAATATACACGCAAGATGTATATTTTCATAATATATATTGTACGATGTGTCGTTTCATATTCTTGATTTGTCTCTTGATATACCTTATCAAAATAATCATGATATCCCAAAGAAATTAAATATGCTTGCCAGATAATTTTGCGATTTTTCTTTCACCAAATACGTCAGATACCAGCCTCTTCGCCAACTTTTGCTGCTTACGAAATCTTATTTGTTTTCTTGAATCAAAGTAGTTTTCGGCAGCGTTTTTCAGGTAACAATGTGAGATGTGTATTTTGAATAGGATTTGATTTTTGTATTGAGTAAGGGTATCAATTTTTATTTAATTTTGCGCCGACTTCAAAAGTTATGATTAATTGTAGTGTTATAGGTTGTTTGGCGAAAGAAGTTATTTTATACTTTTAAGCGCAATTTACAGTTCTATTTTCTGCCAATTTTCTTTCATTTTTAGTTGTTTGAATAGTAGTTCCTTTTTGGAGTCGGTTCTATTTTTTTTCAAAAATATTTTATTTTTCTCTTTTCAGTGAAAACTTATTTATATAGAAGAGCATCAGAAGACGTTCGACGGAAGTTTCACAAATCACAACTTCCAAGAAAAGTGACTACATTACTCAAAAAATGATTTATGTCACTGAAAAATACATGAAATGCACCCAGTGTGAACAAAAATGTTACATATCCATCTAGAAAGTTATCCACTCGAGAGACAGTTGTGCCAGTTTTATTCTAGTCAAGTTATTTTTAAGTTGATTTTTCTCAAATGCTGCATTTTTTAAGTTGTGTCACTTTTCTTGCCTTTACCGGATATCAGCAAAAAACTATCTATTGAACGAACATACGTTAAATTAAAAAGTCTTTAGAAATGTAAAGAACGGATACGCTGTATTCTTAACCAAAAATTCTGTTAGGCATATATATTGAACTTTACAGTGAATACGTGTCACCCGCTGCGCTGGTAAATGGGGAAAGTAAAGTTCAAACAAAGAGCAAAATATGCATTGCAGCTGACGGACAGAAGTTTCAACATCGATACTTACATGCTTTTACCAGTGTAGCTGCATGCGTTTAGCAGTTAGAGTGAGAACAGACTTTTGTGAGTATCCTGTAATTTGTTTATATCTTAATAAAATCATAATAAAACCTATTTCAGGCCAAGATCATTACGACAACAACAAAAAAAAAATATATTAAAATTAAATAATCTCTTACGAAGTTATAAACTAACAAATTTCAAGAACAACAACGAGAAACATGGTTTGTATTGAGAACCTCTTCCTTCATGAAGTCAGTTTAAAACGTCTATGCGTTAACGGATATGACCGCTTACAATAACCATACTTTGAACCATACTTTGCTATGTAAATCATAAATGTCACCCGCTACGCTGCAACATATGCAATGTCGTTCAAGTGTGCACAAAATAGGAAATTGTGAACAAGCAAATGCGCGTTTTAAGCGTTCTGTTTTTAGCATTAATGTCTAAACTATCTTTGCGTACTACATCGATGACGCTCTGCAATTTTATAATTCACTTTTTTCCCTTGTCTAAAAACGTTTCCGAGATAGGATTGCTAACTCCACTCTTTTCCACCAGGTGGCGCTTTAGGCTGTTGAATCGCATGACGCATGTCCACTATACCTACATACTACTTTTATGACTATAGTTGCAGCTGTTCAGCAGTTAAAAGAGTCGGGACTGACTTTTTTGGGCACCCTGTATTTTCTTTTGATCGTAAAGATCTTACAATGGGATCTATTTAAGACAGAGACCTTTACAATAAAACAAAAGTATCAAAATCGGAGCATCCGTTCAGAAGTTATGAGCTAACAAGCATAAACAAAAACAAAAAAAAACATATGCTTTGAATTGAGAACCTCCTCCTTTTTGAAGTCGGTTAATTAGAGCATCTCTTACGAAGTTATAAGCTTACAAACACTAACAACAACACATAACTCGAATTGAGAATACCCTCCTTTCTGAAGTTGGTTGAAAACGACTTTGCGCTAATCGATGTGACCGCTTACGCTAACAGTACTTTGAACCACAGAATATACGTCTCATCCGCTACGCTGCAAAGTGTGCAACGTAGTTCAAGTGTGCACAGTGTAGGAAATTGTGAAGAAACAACTGCACGTTTTAAGCGTTCTATTTTTAGCAATAATGTCTAAAAACTGCCTTTCTGTAGTAAATCGATGTTGCTCTACAACTTCGTAATTAACTTTTTTCCCATCTTGAACCGTTTTTGAGATAGGAGCGCTAATACCGCTGTTTTTCACCAGATGGCGCTTTATTTTCTTTAGATTGTAAAGATGTTATAATGGGACCTACTTCAGACCAAGATCTCTATAACAAAACAAAAAGTATCAAGTAACCAACCGTATTTGAACTATATGGCGTATGTTACACTAGCTACGCTACAACGTGAGCAGTGTAGCTCAAGTGTCTATAGTGTAAGAAATTGCGAACAAAAAAATGCACGTTTTTAGCATCAATGTCAAAACTATCGTTTCGTACAAAATCGATGATGCTCTGCAATTTTATAATTCACTTTTCCCCCCAGTCTTGAAACGTTTCCGAGATAGGAACGCTTGCATGAATGTCTAAACTATCTTTTTGTACTAAATCGGTGATACTTTTCAACTTTGTAATTCACTTTTTTCTCAAGAACCGATTTCGAAATAGGAACACTAACTCCGCTGTTTTCCACGAGGTGGCGCTGCAAGCGGTTTAACCTTGTTCTGCATGGCCACTTTGCTATACTTACATACCATTTTTATCACTGTAGCTGCAGCCGTTTAGCAGTTAAAAGAGTTGGGACTGATTTTTTTGGGCACCCTGTATTTTCTTTAGATCTTAAAGATATTACAAGGGGATCTATTTCAGACCAAGACCTTTTCAACAAAACAAAAAGTATCGAAATCGGAGCATCTGTTTAGAAGTTATGAGCTAACAAACATAAAAAAAAACATACGGTTTGAATTGAGAACCTTCCTTCTTTTTTGAAGTCGGTTAAAAAATGAATGAGAAATGCTGTTTCGGTATTATTTAGCATGCCGTTTACAGTGCATAAAGAAATGAGAGAAAATTACTCCTATATTTAGGAAAGGAATCGTATTCTGATTAGCCAATACAATTGCGCGGAATGTATAGGAAATTGAGAAACGGTAGTTGCGAAAAATTTAGAAGAAATTTAAAAAATATTGACTGAATATAAAATTCCTAACAAACAGAAAATAGCGTACAGTGAAATCTCAATTAACAACATTAAAAATATTCATTGGCAATGCTTTGTACATCTATAAGAATCCTAAAAACATTGTTAATTGTGATTTCACTGTACTCCATTTACACGTTTGTCGGAAATTTTACATTTATTCCATATTTTCTCAATTTCTTCTAAATTCTTTCACAACTACCTTTTCTCAATTTCCTATTGACCAATCCCTCCACATTCCGAATAATTTTATTGGTCAACAAGAGTCTGATTCTTCTCCTATATATAGAAGCAATTTTCGCTGATTTCTTTATGCACTAAAGATTTACTCAAAATGCTACCGAAACAGCTGTCTACTGTTCAATTTTTTTCTCTTTGGAATTCAAGATGTTGAAAATTTTACCTTTGTTTAGTTATTTAACACCAAGTCTAGTACTAAATTTAATAACAGTAGTACTGTTTCTGAAAAGAAATGGAATCATGAAAAACACGGCCCTTGCTTTCTGTGGATTTTTTTTTTTTTGAAAAAAGGCATACAAAAGAACAAAAACTTACTCAAAGATAAAAAATAAATGTGATTAACCAGGTTTTTATCTCTCTGGGAAACAGTATGAATACAACTGTAAAATATTTATTACTGGTTTTTTCTCATGGATTGTTTGACAAAGTTTCGAGTGCAAAGAGTAATTTACGCCAGTATTTCAAATACTACGCTGTTAAAAATCTGGTGTTAATTTGAACCGAAACTTGGTACTAAAGTATCTGCAACCACCCCATGGTCTAACCTTTTACCATGATTTGGTAATTTTATATTGAACCAAATATGGGTATTATGTTTTAAATAAAAAACAAATATATATATAAAATAAATCAAAATTCGACCTAGACGGAAATCGAACTGAAAACCTTCTTGACTCATGTCAAATACGCTAGCTTTGTGGAACGTTTTCTTGCCCATTAATTCTTTTTCGTTGTGTTGATAAAGGGGCTAAGTTGTCTAGGGTCTTATCTTGGACCACGTGTGAGTTGTTGCATAAAACTTGTACTTTACCCTATGTTTTCGACCACGTTCTTAAATTTAAGCTTGTTTGGTTTCAGTAGGAATTTTACTGATTCGTATTTGCCTTGTGAGTGGATGAATGGTAGCTCAAAGTTTTGGTGCAACATAAATTCAGTCGCAAGAAGCAGAAAAATTAGACGTGGGGTTGAACCAAATAATGGCATTGATTATAACTTTACTCCTTATGGCTGTTCAAGTTTGAACTGAAATTTTTAACAGTGTACATAGACTTTCTAAGTGAATCCAAATTCTCAAAATGAGTGAAAAGTATAAAATTAACAATGTTTAGTTTCACAGTAATCTTTACAGTAAAAATTCATGGATTATAATTGCCGAAATCATGTTACCTATAAAACTGAGTACAGTTCCGAAACAGTTACCTATAAAATCGCGTATAAAATTTTTAAATCGTCTAATGGAAATTGGCAATATAAAAAGCATATGAACCTATTACATTATGTTCCGATTTCAATTTTGGCCGCAAAGAATCATCAGCTTAAATAAATTTGCAATTCTATTGCTTAAAATTTACACTGAGAAAAAAAAATATATATACCGCATTCATCTAGAATTAATAAGTGGTCATTTTCTAAATCCCTTAACTAGAAATATAGATTTCCGAACTATGCGCATAAGTCACGCTAATAAACTGAATAGACGAAATGATCGAGAATTTCTAGTCTACACATTTCTAGATGGTGAAACAATATTCTGAATAATCTGAATCTTTTGTATTGGCAAAAATTCTCCCTTGATTTTCCATAAATGGGTAATAAACCAAAATTTTAGTTGCTGAAACCCGCCTCTTGCATTCGCATTTATTTGCAGAGATTTTTTAATTAACTTTGCCCTCTAGAATAAAAGCAAACGCTCTAGAATTCTAATAGGGGTTTCCGGAACTCGCTTTCACAGGGACCAGATATATTTATAATGATGGCATGGAACTATTTTTTCTAGAGCTACAATTTAGATTCTAGATGTCAATTACAGAATTTTTTCTCAGTGTAACGAAAAATTTTGATTACCCATGCGTTAAATGCTACCTTTCATTTATAACCTTATATATTTTATAAAATTGTAAGTACTATGATATATTATAAAACTATTCATAGTTGGGTAGATTTTTAGGTAAATATAATATAAAATTTCATTTGATTAATTTACATAGTTTTATATTATAAATTAAATGATTTCTGAACAAAATTTCCTCGGTTAAAACTAATTTTTTGATGTAAAAACTTCTACTTTCAAAACACATTCTAAATTAAACATCTTTATAGTAAATTAATATGTACTCATATAATTATCTGTATAAGTGATTTATTTGATCATGCACAAGTACATTTCAAAGACATAAATCATTCTATGCATATGCTTTTTACTGTAGATTTATTTAATTCTTTGATGTAAAGTTTGAACACTTCAAACCATTGTTAATTCAATATGAAAAGCTGAAGAGTTACACTTATAGTTGGAGTAGAAACTCAATGAACGTTTTCATTAAATGTTTTAGTTAATGGAATCGTTCATATTTTTTTTAATGAATAATTCTTTTGGATATGGGTAATGAAAGTTCAGATTAATATTCATTAGAAAATTTTTACATATATGATTTAACTGAATATTTTTTTTCTTTTCCTTACATCAAATATTACTTTGAAAATTTCAGATGAGTAAAAAGTATATTGAAATTTGAGTAATGAATTGTTGAAATTTTACGTGTTTTATAATTTTCTTATTATATGTGTGTATATATATATAATTTTAGAAGAAAAAAACTAGTATTTTGTGGCCCTCACAATATTTTCTTCTAAATTAGCATGTACAAGAACGCCACTTACCGTTAGAATGCACAAACATTTAATCATATCTCCTTAAAATATGGATTTCGCATATACAGTTCGGTACAATTTTAACTAACCAATGTTGAGATGACCATTTGGAAAACCAAGAATGTTGAGTAATAGCAAAGCTACATGTCGACCGGTATTCGTTCAAAATAATCCCCTATTATTTTTCATAATCGCTTTTTTACATATCAAGTTTGACGCATTTAAACAATATAGAAGCTTTAATGTGTCCTCCGTATAAATATTAGAAACTGAAATAGGGTGGCGCATAATGCATATTGGGGGTCACCTGCCGACGAATATGCGTTAAATTTAAATTTGCATAGTTTCTCATACTAACTTTTACATATTTTTGTGAAATTATGCACAATAAAGTTAAGATGTAGCCTTTCATTAAATGGAAGAAATCGTAGAACAGCAGCGCCACAGATCGGGCGATATGTACTGAAATCAAATCATTTTATTGTTTAACAATGGTCCTTCGACTTATTAAACTTTTTGAAAATATACAAAATAGAAGCCAAACTATGGTCTTCCTCGAAATGGCAGAAATCATAACACATCCTCGACAAATATTGGGCGAATTTCTCTGAAAAATATTATGCTTTAATTTATGACAAAGCGCAAATAAATATAAAGTTTTATGATTTTTTTTTTTTTTTTTTTGAATGATACAGTCAGACGAACCTTTTTTTAAAATGGTCAAATCTTGTACAGAAAACCTCAAAACGTGTATATTCATCGAAAACATAACAACAGTATTTTCTTACAAATTTGATTTCTTCTGACAATGTGGGAGAAAAAATTAATTCGCATTTAATAATACACTTACGTTATTATTTTCTTATGCTCATTTATTTTAAAGAAAGCAAATTACACCGGGCTAAAAGGCACGATTTTTAACATAAATTAATTACGTTAATGAGCAAAAGATGAAATATTTTTTCTCCGTTTTGATGGAATAAATATTAATAATTTTATTCACGTTATCGTTAATGGCATGTATCCTATCCTTTAACAATTGAAAATGAAATATTAACTTCGTTTCATATAAACAAATAATTTTTTTTTTTTTTTTCATGGAAGGATATGGAAGAAAATACCTGATATTTTGAGCGGCCATATTTGGAAATTTCAGATTATTTTACACAATTAATATACTCAAACTATCAAAGAACTAAAAAAAAAAAATAAATTTTACTTAAATATAAAATAATTGGGATTCTAAAAATTTTATCACAATAAGCTAATGTATAACTTATTATTTTAAATTAAAAAAAAAAAAGGTCAAAAACTAGCATTCTATAATTTTATCTAAATGAATTGAAGCATACACAGGGTGTTTCATAAAAGATAAACAAAACTTTAAGATGATGATTGTACACATCCAAACAAAAAACTTTCATGAAAGAATGCATGATCGGAATAGATGCGCAAAGGTGATGGCACATTTTGAAACTTCCTCCATGCAAACGTCCATTCCATTCCAGTAAAGAGTTACCAGTGAGGGGTGGGGAGCGTGCAAATGCAATATGGGGAAGAATTGATACACAAATTTTCACCATTACACTGCTCTGCATGAAAATTGCCCACAACATCGTTTTTGCAAATTTTTACATAAAATGGCCTCCTGAATCTGAATATGACGGCCATTTTGCCCTATAACCAACCTTTTTTTAAGAGGGGGGGGGAGGGCAGTCCCCTATTTTATCACTTTTCGGTAATGGCTTTATGGCTATAAATTTGATTTTATGGCTATAAATTTGATTTTTAGGAGCGGGGGGATTATTTTAACTGTTAAATATCTTCTGAGTGTGAAAAGAGTTGGAAAATTCTAAAACATGAACATTTGCAGCAAGGGGAAAATTTAGTGGGGAATTTGCCACTGAAATTATGTATTACATTTCTTGTATATTTTTTTAAATATATTATTAATGTTATTTAGTAAACATTATATATATATATATATATATATATATATATTATTTTTAAGTGTTCAATTAATTATTTTTCATTCTTCAAATCAAATTCACGGCCATAAAATTATGGAACAGTGATGAAAATTAGGAGAGGGTGGGGGGTATTCCGATAAAACGGGGGGTGCTTGGGCGAAATGGGAGTCATATACGGGTTCAGGAGGTCATTTTTCATAAGAATCAGCAAGAATGCTATAAAAGCTCGAAATATATATATATATATATATATATATATATATATATATATATATATATACATTTTTTTTTTTTTTTTTTTTTTTTTGCAGCGCAATGTTACTAATAAATAAAAGTTGCTGAACCGATTGTGCAAATGTGAATCGCGTTAGTAACGTATCAGAAAAAAACGTCAGTTAGTACTGATTGATTAGTATAATAGCTTCTAGTTTATAATAATATCATTAGATTTCTCTTAGGGGTTTGTTTACGTATTCGAACCTTCACCAACTTCATTTTTTCGAATGGTAATAACCATTTTTGATATATATTTATTCAAGTCAGCCTGGAAAGTGGTATAATCTGTACACTTCTTTCAAATTTTCAATGAGTTATAAGCTGTCAAAATTTATGAAAGCTAATGTTAAATGAATGTGAAAAATATCCATTCATATCTTCCCAAAAAATTATTAAATCCAATATTTATTTTTTAATGAATTAGAATAAAGTGACCGAAACACATTCCATGCAAAATTTAAATATGTAATTAAGAATATTTTTTAATTGGGAAAATTATTAAGAAATTCATATTCCAAAACATTATGAATTACCTATATTAATTTTTGCACCAATGGAACAGGCATCATGGAAATATGGGCTGTCAATTTACAGCTCGTTCTTATCCTTGTTTTTCGAGTTATAGTGGAATTTCCTTTCTTACTGGCATTAAGAGAACGCCTCGTGTTATCATTTGTGCCACCTATATAATCGTGTAAAACAGAGTGTTTATAATTATAGTTACGATTTGAAAACGCTATAATTTTAAAACTACCCATCAGAGCGATTTGATATTTTACCAGAGCAATCGTGAGGCAATAAAATTTTGTTTGATAAAAGAAAAAAAATAGTTCTAAAATGTGCCGTCAATTATCCGTAAAGTATTTCTTTCATGAAGCTCCTCTTTTTCTCTTTTCACTATGACTGTTTCCGCTGTAAACACGTATTCTTATTTTTTGCTGAAAAAATTGTAGTAAACCTTTGAAGTCTATTGTTTCTTGCTATTCCATTGTGTTGCTGACAACATTCCTGCGTATAATGAGTCCATTTAGGCGTTTCCCTCACATTAACCAGACAGCGCTATCTATAGGAACATGTTGGAGCTATTTTTTTCCTCCTCCAAACAAAATTTCATTGCCTCATGATTGCTCTGGTAAAATATCAAACCGCTCTAATGGATAATTTTAAAATTATAGCCTTTTGCAATCGTAATTTTAATTATAATCACCCTGTTTATAGATATATATTCGTGTAATAAATATATTCATGTAAGTTTAAATACTCAAAAAATGTCTCACACATATACAATTAGCATTACTTTAATTTATATTTTAATTTTTCATACTCCTTTAAAGGTTATTATCCTAATTTAAAAAATACTTTTCTGTACGAAATATTATTATTATTATTTATTTATTTATTTACTTTAATATAGGAAGAAACCCCTAATACAATTTCGTCTGTAACTCTTTCAAGAAAAAATTTAAAATAAATAAATTATGCCTTTTTCCAAACCGACTTGATTTCGGAAATTCGAATATGAATTCAAAATTGTATTTACTGTTTCAAATGTGAAGTTGGTTCAATTTTTAATGTTTAGCTAACCACCTATAATCGAAATTTAACTACAGCATTAATAAAAATACCCTTTTTCCAATCGATCGGCGCCAGACGCAAGATTTTAAGATAACATGCAGCGGAATTAGCCAGAGGTAGGTGGCTTCTTCTCCCTTTTTTTTTTCTGTAGACTGTACAATTTTTGTGAACTGTTACTAAAAAATTAACTTCAGTGTCATTAATTTTACTTTAATAGAAATATTTGTAAATTTTCATATCATACTTACTTTATTTCTGTTATTTTTACGACTTTATTATTATTTTGCACCCCACTGTATACAAGGAATATTTAATGTGTCTCCTTTTTATCTTTCCTTTAAATGGAAATAGATAAAAAAGATATATTTTCTATTGTATATATTACATTTTATTATTATTATTTTTTTTTTTTTTTAATATCACATGGAAATATTTTCTTTAAGACATGATTTGAATTGTTTTACTTTTCTAAATTTATCTTTTTTTTTTTTTAATTAAAGCATCAATTTGACCAAATATTTTAAATAGCACCATAATGGAAACCACATCGGTTAAATCATCTATAGTGTTTTTAGTCGCAGAAAAGCGATAAAAGACCAGTTAAAATATCATTAGTTGCAGATACTCAGTTATTATCCAAAAAATAGTAGTTTTATTTTATATATATATTTTTTTAATATGTGTTATTTGAATTGGTATAAAACTACTAAATGCTTTTAAATGTTATTATTTGAGAAAAAGTGTTTATAGAGAAATGCCTAACATTAATTACTATAGGTTTACACATTACGAAATTACTGATATTCGAAGAAAAAAAAATAATCTGGTGTGTCACCCACACGACTTTCTCTTACCCTGAAATTTACTACTATAAATACAGGTTGCACATTAAAAGGTAAGATAATGAGTACTGTTATGTAAACCTGTGTTAAACAATTCATATTAGGCTTCGGAAGAGTTTTATATGATAATTAGTTCTGTGTGAGGGGGGCTAGCCCCCATCAACCCCCCGTTTCATTAATGCACCTACATTTATATAGAATTTAATTCGGTTATTAAAAATTAATTCTGTTTTTAAGAAATAATTTATTAAAATTATTATTTAAAAAAATTATCTTTTATGATAATGCAGAAGATTTCCATATTAGAGAAGTAGTATAACGCCAAATATCCAAAAAAAGTCCATTTTATTCTCAATATTTAAAATATGTATATATATATATATATGTATATATACGATTTTTTTTTTAAGTTTTTTTTTTTTCGTTAGTTCGATAAGTTTTTTTTTTTTTTCGTTAAAAGTAAAAAAAAAAAAAAAAAAAAAAAAAAAAAAAAAAAAAGAGAGAAACGATAACTTTGTTTTAAATTATCGCAGATCGATGGTTCAACCATTCATTTTAAAGGTATTGGCGAGCTCTTTTGAAAGATACCCATCATGAAAATTTACTCCCCTCGAGGGGAGACTTCCCCCCCAGGGGGGGGAGGCGAGGCTTCTACTTACACACAAAAAAAAAAAAAATTCCAGTTAACCATCTCTATTACAAAAAATATATTTTCGTTTCATTTGGTTCTACTTACTTACTCTACTACTTACTACTTACTCTACTACTTACTGCTTACTTACTTACTACTACTTACTTACTCTACTTACCTGCAATTTCTCCCATAGACGTAATGTATTAGAATTCTCTTGATTGTCCCTGTTCACGAACCATTTGCTTGATCTTAACGAAAAGCTTACTGTAGAATCCGTATATGATACACATTTAGAATACCAAGTTTGAACTTTCTGCCGTAATTTGTTTTTGAGATATGCTGATAACAGACAGACACACACACAGACATACACACAGACACACAGAAATACACACAGACCATTTGCTAAAAACATGATTTTCGTATTCAGGGGACCTCAAAACGTGTAAATATATCAAAATCTCGCGTTCGAAAATTTGACCCAAAAACAATACTTTCTCTACCTTATGGGTAAGAGAAAGTAAAAAGCATGACTACTAAATAAACTTTCTAAAAATCAGTATGTATTTATTTCATCTAAATAATGTTAAATAAGGTATTTTTTAAACGTACAGAAATTAAAATCAGTTTTTAACACTCAAATAATAAAAACGGTTTATACTAAAATCTCGGAAAGTGCTTTTATATGCACATGCAGATCTGCTGAGTTTTTAATTTATTGCATTGTATAATTAATATTCGTATTTTTTATGCCTCATTTCTAAAAAAGTATTTTTTTTTTTTTTTTTTTTTTTTTTTCGTATTTAACAATAATTATACATCGAAGAAAATTACTGTACAAAAAATAAAGAGGCGGAAAAATAGGCGGGTACTTACAATGATACGGGAAAATTAAAACATCGGCAGTTCTGAATATACAAAATTTTAGTATTTTTCTCTTAGTAAATTTAAACAAGTTTCAGACCTCCGATTTATATATTTTGAATATCATTATTATTTTATAATACGCCTTACGTTATTCAACTGTCTACTTTTACGGTCGATAAAAATTACAAAAGAAATAAAATAATTAAATAAAAATAAATAAATTAGTGATCTTTAAAATATAAGTGACACCAGCGTCTGTTCACAGTTACATAGTAGTTGTAAAAATGCTATTTTTTATTTTGAAAAATATATTTCTAAAGTATTTTTGGGTTTGGTGTATAAGTGGTGTACATGGTGTATAAGCTTTACAGCTCTGATGTATTTTAAATACACAAATACCTTTGTACATTGTTTCTTTGATTAATAAAAAATCCCACTCGAACAGAATATTTCAAAAATAGCTGATTTTGGTTTATTTTGAAATTTTATTATTATTTTTTTTTAAATAAAAAATAATAAATTCACTGGAATTTGGCTTAAATGTTAGCATACGCGAAAGCATTGGTGTAATTTATTTTATTTTAATCTTATTTATTATTTAAAGTACAGGTAAAATTATGATTATAACAAGAATTTTGCTTCTGAAAGTACATATATTTAAATAAAAATTGATTTTAGATATAAATTAAAAGGGTGAATTTTCTGTTATTTTTATTTAATTTTCAAGCAAATTAGAACTAAGAAAATCAACTAAAGACATTTTTTATGTAGAAAATTCAATAATTTAATTTAGAAAGTTCAGTTTCTTCTATAGTCTTCTTTCTTTCTATTTTTATTATTATCATTAATATTACTATTATTATTGTGCGTGTGTTGGCGTTTAGGTATGTGGTGTGACTGCTTGTGTACAAGTATCGGTTTCAGATAAATTTAAAGTTAGTTTCATGGACTTTCTTATTTTTAATTCTTTTGGTAGATTCCAAGAACTTTTACACATATACCACGTTTTGAGAGTGGAAATTTTTCAACGGAGAAATTATTCATTTTAAAACCAATAAAATTTTGTTATTTCCAAAATGTCAGTGCGACATCGTTGTTGAGCCTCCAAAGCATTTCATAGTTTGTATGTGAGTACCACGAAAGTGGTCATGAAATATATCTAACAAATTACAACTCATAATTTTTACTTTCCGAACACTATAGTGAGGAAAGTATTGTAATCATGTCAAAAATCCGAATTCGAGATTTTGATGTTTCTATACGTTTCGAGGTCCCATGAGTCCGTTTTCACTATGTATGTATGTGTGTATGTATGTGTGTGTGTATGTATGTGTGTGTGTATGTATGTGTGTATGTATGTGTGTATGTCTGTGAGTGAACACGCTAGCGTCTAAACGCTTTGTTCGAATAAGATGAAAGTTGGTGCGTATATTGTAAGTCACCATAGTACGAACCCTATAGATTTTGGTGAATCTAGCACTTATAGTTTTTTTATAGGGACACAAAGAAAAATTCTTTATCATTATGGTCTATGGGACCAAAATCTGAAAAGTGCGATAGCATCTAAACGCCTTCTTCAATTGAGCATACAATTTATACACATATTATAGGTCACAGTTACTCAATCTGTACAGAGTTTGGAGAATCTGGCACTTACAGTTATTTTACAGGGGCACAAAGAAAAATTCTTTATCATTATGGCCAAGGGGCCAAATTTTTAAAAGTGCGATAGCGTCTAAACGCTTCATTAATCTGAACAAAAAATTTGTACACATGTAATAGGTCACAGGGACACAAAGAAAAATTCTTTATCATTATGGCCTGTGGGACCAAATTTTTACTTTCTTCTATATTCAATAGAAGAAAGTATTGGATTCGTAAAAATTTTCGACCTCGAGTTTTTGATGGATTTACACGTTTTGAGAGCTGTTGAACACGATTTGACCATTTTTAGAAAATGTCTGTCTGTTTGTCTGTCAGTCTCTGGGTGTGACAAACTTTTGTGGCAACTGTATCTCAGAAACTACTTCACAGAATTTCATACAAATTGGTATGTAGTTGCACATTGACATAAATTCGTGTCTATCAAAAATTGTCTCACAGGTTGCGTTGCCATCCCACTTTTTCTAAATTTTTAACACGGTGGTATAGTACAAAATTTTGTATAAATGTGCATAAAGAAAATTATTTTTTAATAATCATTATGAAATTTACAAAAATTATTTATAATAGAGATAGTCACCTGTGAAAATTTTTTTGTATGTGTAGGAGCCTCGCCTGCCCCCCCCCTGGGGGGGGTAATTTCCCCCTCGAGGGGAGTAAATTTTCATGATGGGTATCTTTCAAAAGAGCTATTCAGTACCTTTAAAACGAATGGTTGAACCATAGATCTGCGATAAATTAAAATGAAGCTATCGATTTTTTTAATGTAATATTGAGAATAAAATTGAGTTATTTTGGATATTTAGTGTTATACTACTTCTCTAATATGGAAATCATCTGCATTATCATGGAAGATAAGTTTTTTAAATAATAATTTTAATAAATTATTTTTACTGAGTGAATTTGTATAGGAAAATATAAAAGAAAGTCATGTGGTGGCCACAACATACTAGTTAAAAGTGCGATAGCATCTAAACGCCTTATTCAATTGAGCTGAAAATTTATATGAATATTATAAATCACTGTTGCACTAACTATAAGCATTTTGGTGAATCTAGCATTTATAGGTTTTTTACAGGGACACAACGAAAAATTCTTTATCATTATGATCTATATGCTCAAAGTACAGTAGCGTTCAATAAAACATCATGTATTATATGGAGAAAAATACTCAAACACTTTATTATGGTTTTATCTCTTTTGTTTGTTTAACAACTCCTCTTTCTTTACTTTATCTACAAAACTGTTAATGACTCAATGTTCGGAAAGTCGAGTGGAGTCACTCCAGATTTTTTACATACATTACCCGAGTACCGCAGGTTATGGAAGTATTGTATCAGGTTAAAAATTTCTGTAAGGAGTTTTCACCTGATTTACACAATTTACTGTCTCCCGAGTTTAAAAAAGTGTTTTTTGGCAAGAAGGCACTTGGTATGTTTGCATATGAGTATGCATTGTTTGGGGATAGGTTCCTCACAAATAGAAAGGTTTTGTAGAATTATTTTTATTACCACTTAAGTTTACACATGATTAATCGTTGGTAACTATTTTAAAAATATTATATAATAATTACAAGATAAAAAGAACTTTTTATAAACCACGTTTTTAAATTTTCTATTGAATCATACATGAATTCTGTACTGATACGTATAAAGGATTTAAGTTCATATTCTTGATTTTTCAGGAGACGAAAAATAAAGTTAAACTAACTAAAAACTAATTAGAAGAATTGATTAGGAAAAAGGGATTAGGTTGATTTATACCCTTTATACCATTCAGTGATTGTCAATCTTCATTTAATAAAAGTAAAAAAATGAATTAAATATTTTATACTAAAGATTAATGCTAAATTTCTGACTTGAATCTTTTTTTACCAATGAATTTTCTCAAAGACTAAATGACATGGATTTAAATCCTTTATACCAATCGATAGAGAATTTTTTTCTGAGTCTGACTATGTACTTAACTCAAAATCGACATTTTTGGACTTAAATCTTTTACACTTATCACTACAGAATTATCCCATCAACTTTAAAGGAAATTATCAAATGTCGCAATGATAAAGACAGCAATTATAAGAAAATTTCAAACATTTATTAATTGAATAAAAGTAGTAAAGAAATACATTGCCATCGTGTTCTGAGGTATTATAAAAGTTTCAAATGTCCAGCTAGTCGGGACTTTTAGTTAAAAATCGATTGCAAAATTCGTACTGGACAAACAAACAAGCAAATAAGAGAGAGGGATAATAAAAACGTGGTAAAATGTCTCGTGTTTAAATTTTCGTTATTGAGAAACCTGGCTGAGATTCTTCTGACTTTCATAGCTACAAAACTGATAAAGTTAGAACGATGAAACTTCAGAACCAAGACGCGTCAAGTGTACAAATGATTTTCCAACTTTTGGTGAAAATTGGAAAACTAGAAGTGTGACTCTTCTATACCTCAAAAACTACTCTTACTCTTTTCTTCAACATTGCTATATAAACAACCTTTTACATGTCCTTTCGGATGTATTATTTGGCAAGTTCAGGAAAATTAGTAGACGTATAAATAGTTAAATTTTAGATGTCGCAAATGCGCTTCTTTAAAAACGGCTTAACGGATTGTCTTCAAACTTACCATATTAAATTACTTTCAGAAATCCTTTCGTAAGTATTTGTTAGTTTCCGGCGAACAAATAAGTTTGACAAGTTTTGCTGAAAATCGCAGTCAAAAAACTCATAACAAATTCTTTTAAATTTGCTATATAAACCTCTTTTTAGTTGTCTTTTTGAATATGTTATTAGGTTAATACAGGACAATTAACAGGCGTCCGATTTAGCAAATCAGTTATAGATCTCGGGAAATTGGTGTTTCAAAAAATACCTTTAAAGGTTAAAAAAAAATAATAATAAATAAATAAATAACTCACTATAAGTAAACTCTCTATTATTTGTCATCACGAGGTACATATCAGTTTGCTCTTACAGGACAATTGTTAGGTTTATACTTTGTTAAATCGGTTTTATGTCTTCTCACCAATAATTTTATTTTAGTTTTAAGTTTAATTTTATATTTACTGACATAAAGAATTATTAATAATAATAATGACCCTCATCTGTCATGAACGATTCCGGTTAGACCGCTTCAAAACAGAATTTTTTGGCAGCCATTATTATTATTATTTTATTTATTTATTTATTTTTCTTTCTGTTTGTTCAACTTACGGAAACATACATAAAATATGTTTTGTATCACACCTATTCTTATTTACTTCCTTTAATACCTTGAAAAACTATTCAATTGTAATGTTTAAAGGTCTAAATTAAACCTA
The DNA here is from genome assembly GCA_963930645.1 of Salticus scenicus. Lineage (NCBI taxonomy): Eukaryota > Metazoa > Arthropoda > Arachnida > Araneae > Salticidae > Salticus > Salticus scenicus. The sequence continues at coordinate 214,239,139 of OZ005656.1, read as the reverse complement.
ACGGATCACTGGCTATTATAAACAACACAATATCAGATAAAAACAAACCAAAACTGTTGCCATTCAGAAAATACAAATTCCAAGTGGACGACTCTTTAATTCCGAATGAATGACTCTTTGACCGTTTTATTATATATATATATATTAAAAAAAAAAAAAAAAAAAAAAAAAAAAAAAAAAAAAAAAACCTCTTAAAATATTTCAGAAACATATTAATGCCTTAAAACTCTTAAAATATTTGTAGAAACATATTTAAAGCCTTTAATTATTTTTATCAAGCTTAATTTTTTTTTTCCAGTATAAAATGTAATATGCTTTCACGGACAATAAATAAATAAATAAATAAATAAAAATAAAATAAAATAAATAAATAAATAAAAATAATAAAATAATAAATTAGCTCATGCATATGGGAAAAAGGCATCTATAAAATAATAATAATAATAATTTTAAATTTTAAAGTTGTCGAAGAGATAAATAGAGTAGGTATTTTCGTTAAAACAAATAGTTTGTTCGTTCGGTGCAACTTGCACATTAGACCCGTCAGGTACAACTTGCATATTAGTTCCGTCAGGTGCAACTTGCACATTAGTCCCCTTTAAATATAGTGTCCAGCGAAGCAGGCAAAGCATTTGTTGATTCTCTACCTTAATTGGTTTCACATTCCGTCATTTTTGACGAGGTTATATACAAGTTTGGTAAAATTACCTTATAAAACATCCTTTTGATTTGAGCATATATATTTCGAACCACCGTCGGGTTCATCATCAGTTTTCATAATGACACTGCCGGCTCCAGTTTGCCTTCATTCTTCCTTCCTTCTTCGTAACTTCTCTTCAGGAAGGAGGAACGAAGGCAAACTGGAGCCGGCAGTGTCATTGTGAGCACTGATGATGAACCCGACGGTGATTCGAAATATATATGCTCAAATCAAAAGGGTAAGCTAATTTTGCCAAAACCTTTATTGAAGTTTAATCCTTTATAAATTAATCATGTATTTTCTGATATATTTTTTAACACATAGGATGCTTTCTATTATACTTCATTTATTTTATTATTTAATATTTTTATACATAATATCAGTTTAATTACTGAGTCAGTCACCGGCATTAGTTTAACTTCTAACAATACAAATACGTTTTTTGATATTTCAAAATTGCTGCTTTAAATGTCCTATAAATTCCAACCTTAAATCCGCAAAAAAGTTAAAACTATTAAAGAAATCAACATTATCTTCTAAAAAGATACATAATAAATAGTATTTTTACTGTTCAGTTCTGATGATAGTCAATATAATTTAAATTTTCACAATAGATTCCTTATTTACACTCTGTTATTTCTAACAATGTCCATGTCTTATATTTCCCTGAATACACTATGTTAAATTGATTTCATTAAACTGAGTCAGATACTACTAATACATTTCCATTCATAGAATTTCACTTAGCTTAAATTAGTTCAAGTATCGCTTACGCATTTCCTATTCATTAGAAAAGATGCGCTGTGCTAGCATACAAATTACAATAGCTTCTCAAGACGTCGAACATTTAGATTACGAAAGAAAAGTTATGCTTCTTCCTATATGAAGTATTTCCTTATCAATTACAAAATAACTAAATGGTATGATAAATTAAAATAAACATCTTATATATATATAAGTTAATATTAAAAAAAATAATTAAATTTATGCATTTTTATGTGTTTTTTTCAATAATAAATGTATATAACGAATTGTAAATAACTTAAAATGGACTAATGACAACGTGATTTACGGATAACATTTCAAAAAATGTACCCCCCCCCCCCATGATAAAATTAAAAAACTTGATGTGCACAAAATTATATTCTGTGTGACATAGATATATAAAACTTTTTCCAATTCTTTTTAAAAGAATTAAAAAGATGGAATTTTTATGAAAATGTAAGCTAAATGTTTTATTTGAAAAGAAATGGATAGATAAAAAAAATCCAAACAATGAGGGATTTGCTTTCTTTTTAGCAAACTATAAATATTCTCTATGTTTTCATTGAGATGATATAGTCACTGAAAATCAAAACATGATTTTAATGTTATATTATTTATAGAATTTCAGTCTAAAAGTATAATATTTAGTATTTTCCTCTGAATGTGTTAATATGCAAGAAATTATATAATTACAGCATCTCAATAATTTCGAACGATTTTTATTTAATTAATCTAATTACCGGGCATAATCCCGCTATAGCGAGAAATGTACAAAGAAATGATAATAATAACTATGTATCAAGTAAAGAGAGCGTTAAAATTATACCATAGACAAAAAAAAAAAAAAAAAAAAAAAAGGTTTTTTTTTTTTTTTTTTTGCGATTTTTTTTTTTTTTCCAAAATAAAAGCGGTTATTGGAATTTATAAACACTTGAAAAATATCTTTAGTGTTTTTACTATTTTCATTCCTTATACTATTATCGAGTTTTTACTTGTTTTACATGTTTGAAGGTGTCCTAAATAAATAATTTACATAGATATAGATACATATTTTATAAATTGGTATGTGAGTATATGTATGTATGTATACGTGTATATGGAGGGAGGTTGGAGATAATTCTGATTGTATCTCTAAAAGCACAACATGTAAAACAACAGAGTGTTATAATTAAGACAGCTCAAGTGTAAATATGAAGTTTCCAAGTTTCAATGAAAACAAGACATCTCTAAGTATAGGACATGAACAGCCGGTTTTGGACCAAAATTCGGTATCTCAGAAACGGCCCTAACGATTTCCTTCAGTTTTGCTGAATAAATCTGCATTCCCATGCACTTTCATATATAAGTTAGTTTGTTACTACAGAAAAAATGAATAAGTGTCCTGATAAAGTAGATGAAATTTAGATCTTAGAAGTGGGTGACTCAAAAACGACTCTGCGGATTTTTCTTTCGATTTATCTATAGTAACTTTCTTTTAGATGTTTTTTAGTAAAAAAAAAAAGAAAAAGAACCCTGATTATTTAGACTCAACCGCTATATATTGTTACTATATCCCTATGTATAGTAAATGCTAAAATATATTTAGTGCTTACAATATTATAAGTGAAAACGACAAAAAATTGTTTTGAACATCATTTTTTAAACAAACAACAAAGATATTATTTTCTCTACGTGGATGCCATTAGAAATTTTCCTTTATATCGATATTGTTTATCGTAAGCTTTGCGGTGGTTAACGGATGTTCTGTGGTTTTTACTTCCCATATTTTATTTTATTTCACAATATCTCTTATGTAATGTTGCTATCTATTGCTACGATTGTTACATAAATGAACTTTTATCAGGGTTAATTATTTAAATCAGGGTTGATATTCTGTTCATATCTTCAAAGTATTGCGAGATATAAAATGACGCTTGCAAAGATTCTGAAGAAGCAACTTTTAAAAAAATGTTTATCCATATAATGGTCTCATAAGACATATGTTATTTTTTCTAGAGAAACGAGAACCGTAGCAAGAACATAAAGTTATACAAAGAATCTTACATTGTTCAGAATTCTTCCTACACACATGGAGCATATCTTAAAATCAAGATCTAAGACCGTTAATGATAATAAAATCTATAATTGTTTTGACACATTTTTTGTTTATTTTGATGGTTTGTTAAAAAAGACCATTGAATTCAATTATGTCATTGAGTTATTGTCTTAGTCTTTTCTTTGCCCGTGCGCTAGTTAAAACTGCAATGAGGCAAAATGTTTGAACATTTGATTCATTATATATTTGCAAATTTTGCATAAATGTTCTGATTCTCACCTCTTTATATTAGAGATTTGAAATCTCTTAACCAGAATACATTTATTATAAACAGAATATATGTTTTCTTGGTGATAAAGGAAACAGCAACTGTGCCATCCAATATGCTCTAAAAATTTATAGACACAAAATTATGTCACAGTTCAACTAAATTTATAAATTTCTATGAAATTTCATGCATCAGTTCTTAATTTAAAGCTGTCGTCCTCTTCTCCCCCCCCCCACACACACAGGTAGATATAAATCATTCCAAAACAGTCAAAGCGTTTCCAGGGATTCTTAAACTATTAAAACAATCATTGAATAAGAAAAATCTGGTCTTAAATATAATTTTCACTATTTTCCCCAAAAACATATTTTATTAAACGGTATTTAATTTCATAGAACTTAATAATTTACCTACGAATTTAAATTACCAATTAAGTAAATATGAAAGATAATTATAATGATCGAACATATATGCTTTATTTTATTTTCATTCTATGGCACTAGATGCTTCATGAAGCCATTTTTGTGGTAGAAATATTTTATAGCGTACCAATTTTTATGGTCTTAAACTGTGTTATAATCAATTCATATATTGCCTTGAAAGTCTGAGTTGCCTAGAAAAATATAAAGATGGTTAACAAATAAATATTTTTCCTGTTTTTTTTTCACGGTTTTTATATTTTTCTTTCACTCTATGTACTAACTATACACTTATATACTACCTTATTAAATCCTCATTTATTAAAATGTTAAAGTAATGTACATAACGTTTATTGTTTATATCTTTATAAATTGATTTTAGGAAACTAGAAAATATACCTAAAATATATTATTTGTTTATTTCATAATGGGTTAAATAAAAGTGCTAAGTTATTTTTTATTAAGGTATCGTGTTTTAAGAATCCTTATAATTTTTAATACATTTCTTAAAAATAAATAAATAATCACCACATTAATTAAAATGCCACTGCTGAATAAATATTTAACAAATATTGTTCACGTATCAATCACAATTTTCTTTAATTATAATGTATTTTAAATTTAATAAGCAGTTTATCATGAATACATGAAAGATATACTTATATACAAGTTCCAAAAACTATGCTATTCATTTTTTTTTTAATTATTATTATTACAAATATAACATTATTTTAAATTACTTATTTTTTTTTAAATCTTCAATTATTTGTTTCATGTTCTAAAATTAAAAATAATTTATTACAAAAATTCATTATTTTTGTAATAAACAATTAATTCTAATTTATAATAAATAATTTTTAGAACAAATTCCTTGAATAATTTTTTCTCCTATAGAAGATTATTTCTAACAGTATAAAAGTAGATACAAAATATAATTTAATGAAATATATGGTAAAAATATTAATACTAATAAATGAAGTGTTTATATTAAAGCCTTTTATTTCATTTATTAAAAATATTTAGAATAATAAAAATGGTTATAAACAAGTTCTGACAATTCTTAAAACAATTTCCAGTTGTAACCAGCTTTCTTTGGGTATATTTTCTATTTAAACTTTATTATGTTTTATAAAAAGACATATTCGAAGCTAACACATTTTTACGCTACATTGTCTGAGTTAAATAGTGATATTTAATGATATGATAAACTAAAAGGTATGTTTAAATAAATTTTTGTTTCTCATTGCACAATTCCTGTATTTAGATAATAATAACTTTGAATTACAAAATTTAATAAGAATATATTTTAATATACCTTAATTATTTTGGAAAACTTTGTTAATTTAAATATTTTTAAATACTGTGAATACTTCTGAAGACTCTTATTAAATACCAAAGCGATTTTTTTATTAAAATCCTAATAATTTGAAAACTACATTTTCAAGGCGCAATTGTTTTCACTTTCCGAACGAATGTAAAGAAAGTATTGTAATCATAAAAAATATCGATTTTCAGATTTTGGTGTATCTATACGTTTAGAGGTCTGCTGAGTTAATTTTTGCTATTTTTACGGTGATGTATGTATCTGTGTGTGTACGTGTGTAATTGAACACGATACTGCCTAAGCACTTTGTTCAAATGAGCTGAAAATTGGTACGTATGTTACATGAACCCTATTCGTTTTGGTTAATTTAGAACTTATATATATATATATATATATACAGGGCTGTTATGATTAAACTTCTCCTATAAACATCATCCTATAGCGCAAACGGGTGAACGGAATTATACGAAATTTGATATATAGGCTATACACGAGATGCGCACACGGAATTTCGAAAAAAAAATTAGTTCCAAAATGTCCACCAGAGGGTGCTTTTTCCGGGAATATTTAACACAATGAACGACCAAAACGGAATACAGAAACAATATTAACATTTATTGACTAGTTTCTGATCACTTTGTCATCGAACCATATTAAGTAATACCTGCGTAAAGCTTCATCTTCTTCGCAAGCATGCAAATCTCGACATTTATTTCCTAGAACTGACAACTTTTCCGGTTTTACATTTTATTACTCATAATTCTTATTCGGAATAGTTAATATTGTTTATATATTCCGTTTTGGTTGTTTATTGTGTTAAATTTAACGTTTTTCCGGAAAGGGCGCCTTCTGGTGGACATTTTGGAACTATTTTTTCTTTTTTTTTAATTCCGTGAGCTCATATCGTGTATAGTCTATATACCAAATTTCATTGCATTCCGTTCACCCGTTTGCGCTGTAGGATGCTGTTTATAGGGGAAGTTTAATTGTAACCACCCTGTATTTACAGAGAGACAAAGAATAATTCCTTATCATTACGTCTATGGTCTTAAATTATTTAAAGTGCTATAGCATCTTCAATTTAGCTGAAAATTTGTATACATGTTATAGGTGACCATCGCCCGAACAGTATAGATTTTGGAAGATCTAGCACATATAAATTATTACAGGGACACAACGAAAAATTATTCATTATTATGAGCAATGGACTTAAATTATTTGCAGTGTTAAATTTAACGTTTTTCCGGAAAGGGCGCCTTCTGGTGGACATTTTGGAACTATTTTTTCTTTTTTTTTAATTCCGTGAGCTCATATCGTGTATAGTCTATATACCAAATTTCATTGCATTCCGTTCACCCGTTTGCGCTGTAGGATGCTGTTTATAGGGGAAGTTTAATTGTAACCACCCTGTATTTACAGAGAGACAAAGAATAATTCCTTATCATTACGTCTATGGTCTTAAATTATTTAAAGTGCTATAGCATCTTCAATTTAGCTGAAAATTTGTATACATGTTATAGGTGACCATCGCCCGAACAGTATAGATTTTGGAAGATCTAGCACATATAAATTATTACAGGGACACAACGAAAAATTATTCATTATTATGAGCAATGGACTTAAATTATTTGCAGTGCTATAGCGTTAAATTAAACAACGTACTATATGTGGTAAAGTACTCAAACATCAGTATAATTGTCTTTTTTGTTTATTTAATGATTTCCCTTACTTTAATTTGCTTAAACAACTGTAATCACTTAATGTTCGGAAAATCGAGTGGAAAGAATCCAGATATTTATTCTTTTCTTTCGTTCTTTCTTTCTCTCTCTCTTTTTTTTTTTTTTTTTTTTTTGGTAAAAAGAAATTATGAAAAAATACATTCAGTGTGTAGCATGAAAAATAAATATAAAATTAAATAAAACTTGCAGAGCGAGTTTTTTTTTTTTTTTTTTTTTTTTTAGTACATTGTAACAGAGATTAGACGCATAATTTATTCTATTAAATTTTGCTACTACGTAATTCATTACTATTGTAATATACAGGTTTGTTGTAATTCAACTTCTGCTATAAACACCATTCTGAAACTTAAACCAACAGGGAGGGTTAACACCAAATTTTGGTGCAAATTTGTAAATCATAACAACTCTTAATCAATTAAATTTTATTCTTCACACATCATAAACATCAGAATTCCAGTTTTAAGAGCATTTTCATATTTTGAATTTTCCTTTTTTCATATCTTGAACATGATTTGAACAATTTTAGAAAACTATCTGTATTCTAAAATTGTACATCTGTGTCTGCTTGTGATAAAACTTTTGTAGCAGTTCTATTTAAAAAACTAATGCATATACTTTCTTAAAACTTTATTATTGTTACACTTTAACAAGGAAGGCTGTCAAACTTTTACGATTGTTCAAAATCCCTCCCATTGTCAAAGATCTAATTTTTATCAATGATTTTTGACAAAAAAAGTATCGATTTTCAATAAACATCTCATATATCAAGTTTGGTGCATTTAAGCTATAGTGACTAAGTTGTAGTCTTTTTCTAAATGGAAAAGTTTTATGCTTAGAAGAGTGATCCATCAGTCATTATGCGTCAAAAAATGACGCGTATCATTAATTTTAAACTTATCGTATTAAAAATTGATCCATCATATGCATTAATTTTTGACGTATAACGGTTGATGGATGGGTCTGCTAAGTTGCTACACTAACACAATTTGAGTGAATATCGGGCGAAATAGGACTTTGGTATGTTACTATTTTTTTCCTATGAAAGAAGTGTGTTTTTAATCTCCTATTGTGTTAAGTGCACCAAATTTCCTATTTATATATGTGTGTATTAAATTGTTGACTTAATTATTTTTGGATATCAACTGCTAATAGGTGCTGTTATTGTGAAGGTTATTTCCAGTACAGGTATAATAATTCTCCGTTAGATAGTGTAGTTACCATTTTGTAGTTTCCACTAGGCCATATTTTCTTATAAGTGAAAAAGTTTTCTGCCAGACATCTGATTTATATAGCTTTAATTAAAATACCCAAGATTCAACCCAGAGGTGTTAAAAGAGGAAAATCCAGAAATCAATAAAAATCGACACAAAAATGTGCACAAAGATTTATTATTATTACTATTATTGTTGTTGACTTGCTGCAAAAGATAAGAAAGGAAGATGCCCCTATCGGATAAACTTTTTGAGAACTAAATTCGTAGAGGTTCTAAGCAGGAGCGATCAGAGAAGAATGATGAAGTTCCAGCCAAATTCAGATAATCATTACATATTGACATTTAATTTCTTCGCCAGCAAGAAAATATATATATTTTTTTTTTTTTTTTTTTTTTTTTGATACGTTATACTCTAATCAAGCTAATAATTTTTAATACACAGAGCAGGAGTGCATTATATATTATAGCCAAAATTAAGCCAAACTTTCGTTATGAAAAGTGAGAAACCACAACGCACAGATACATAAAATATAGCAATCATTTAATTCTGTTCAAGGGGAATTTTGACTAACTGAAAAAAATTGCGTTACAAGTTAAACTATAATTTAGGAGGCACATAAATGAAATGAACCATTTCTTTTTTTTTATTATTATTTTATTGATAAAGAAACAATTCGGCTTTTATTAAAGATTTATATTGAATACACGAGTAAATTTTTATATAAAGCGTTAAAATAGATTTCATTTTAAAATAAATAGAAATTACTAAAAATATATGTGATTTCTACATCACCGTTACAAAAAAAAATGTAATGTTTTATTTAGTTCCCTAACAAATAATATATTAAAATGATACAGAACAAAGTTTTTTCAGAACCACAACACATTAGTTTTAATATTATTTTTATAAATACAAATAAATCATGCTCATTAAAAAAACTTCGTTAACTGTATCAAAATTTAAATGAAGAAAAATTGACTTTTAAATATTTTATGAAGCATAATAGTAAAAATTATCAACAAAAATCTTTCACGAATAGTTTACTTTGATTGAAAGCCGTCTAGTATCACATTATGTTTTTCATTAAGATTTAAAAAAAAATACCAGTTAAGAAATATTTTTATCTGCCAATAGTTTATCTGGTAAATTACTGTAATAATACAATTATAACGCAGAGTACACGTCTATTTTGAAAAGAACTAAACGTTATTAGCACTCTGAAAGTTTCATTCATTTCTACAAATAAGAGAAAATTACTTTCTAACATAGTGCAAAGAGATAGCGTATCATTATCATTTGAAGTACCTGAAAGCATTGCAATTACAGTACTTTATTCAACTGAATGTATTAACGACAGGAAAGATCTTGCATCAGTGAAGCAAAATTATTTTATTTCATTAGAGTCCTTTGTTTGTGGTTGAAGAGAAATGATTAGACGACGGAAAATAATAATAATATTAAATTCATTTATTTCCTGTACTTTTTAATCAATTATAATGAATATTTCCTCAAAGGCTGATTGAATGCGCCAGGCAGTAACTGAAATAATGATAAGAAAGTCCTAATAGATATAAGTACATTTATTCAATAATAATATAAATGAATCGTATGAAACTGATATTAAATTATTAACTATAATAATATATCAATTACTACAAAGATACCAAAAAGTAAATTAATGTTTAGTGATTTTTTCAATATTTTAAATGAAAATGATTCCATTTTTCAATATTTTATGGAACAAAATATCAATATACAAATCATGCTCAGTCATTAACTATAAATTCATTTATCAAAAAAATATTATCAGTGAATTATATAAAATTTACATCAAATTCTTAATCAAGTGTAAAATAACAATTATAAATAACGTTCTGAAAAGTATTTTTTTTTTATTATTTATTTATTTATTTTTTAATAAAACAATTATGTAAAATATTATTATTAAATGTATCATATTATATATTACAGCTAAACGTACCTTAAAAATCATTATTTCATGAAAGATAATAAAAAAAAAAGCAAGTCTTCCAGGATCATTCGGAAGCGTAGATTGATTTTTCTTTTTCCTATCAAGTAGCCGCCATTTGAAACAAAATGGCAGTTACAAATTATTAATGAACTCGGAAGAAACATTGATGTGGACCATGTATATATGGAGCTTTAAGCAAGTCCGTTCATAAATAGCTTGTTATGTGATTTCGAAATTTTCAAGTGGCTTGCACTTGGAAAAAAAGATGACGGATCAAACTGGCAAACAAACATATTAAATGAATTTGTGAGATAAGTCTACGGTTCGAATTAATTTAGAATTTAAAAAGTTATCGTGTTGAAAATTTAAGTGGCCGCCTCTTGGATCAAAATAGCGGAGAAATGAACTAATTCAAGATATTTTTAAGATAAATTTACTGTCCAACTTTGGTTCTAATTAATTCAGTATTTCAAATGTTATTCTGATAAGAAATTTACAAGTGGCAGTGTTCAAGCTGCCGCAACTTGGAGACAAAATTACCGAGAAACTTGTCAACCGAAATCATAGACATTTGAATGATAATTCCATTGTTCAACTTTGGTTTGAATTGATTAAGTATTTCAAAAGTTATCGTGATTACAAAAATTAGTTAATGAACTCATACAAAATTATAAGATAACTTCGCTTTCCAATTTTGGTTCGATTTGGAGTATTATTTTGGAAGTTCTCATGATTATAACTTTTCAAGTGATAGCCTGATTTTATGTAGCCCCGCATAGTTTAAGATATCCGCCCGCTTCTTAAAAATGGCGGATAAAGTTCATTAATAAACTTGATTGTGTCCCTTATATGGTCTAAGTAAACATAAAAATTCAAGCAAATTCAGGATTAAATACATGTGAATTTTAAATTTTCAAATGGCCTCCACTTTAAAACAAAATGGAGAAGCAAATAGTTAAACAAACATATTCAAGATATTTATAAAATAATTTCACTGTTTAAATTTTGTTTGATTTGGGGTATTATTTTTCGAAAATTATCCTGATAATAAATTTTCAAGATATAGCCTGATTTCAAGTGGCCCCGCGTAATTGCAGATATCCGCCCCTTTGTCAAAAATGTTGGATAAAGTTCATTAATAAACTTGATAGAAACCTTTATATAGTCTATATATACATAAAAATTCAAGCATATCCGGCCTTAAATACTTTTTTTACAATGTGGATTTTAAATTTTTAAGTTTACTTGAAAACAAACTCATTCAAGATATTTATAGGATAAGTTCGCTGTCTCGATTTGGAGTATTATTTCGAAAGTTATCGTGATGACAAAAATTAGATAGTTGGATAGATATATTGATAGGTGAACTTATAGATAAACGAACTTATTGCAATAGGTCAGTTTCTAAAGAAATCAATCTAATATCAATAACTCATTGAAATTTTCTCATTATTTAAAAAACTAAATAATTTGGCACCATTAAATCATATGTTGTGGTTAAGTGTAAAAACATGTTATAAACTGTTGATAGTTTATCCCACGAATAAATCTAAAAAGGAAAATTAAAATTCAGCCTAAAACTATATTTTCACAATAATAATAACCGAAAATTTTAGCATTAAGATAATTTCTTTCATTTCTGCATGTACGAGAAAATTGCTTTCTAATGCAAACATATATTGTATCTTTATTTGAAGTAGATAAAAGCTTTAGTATTATGGTTCCAAATTTGGTTATCTATTAATAATAGTAAAGATTCAGCATCGGTAATGCGTAATTTATTACATTTCATTAGAGTTCTTTGTTTACGGTTGAATGAAATTTATTAGATTAATAGAAGTAACAATGTTGTTGAATTCATACATTTACAGTACTTATTAATCATTTATAATGAACCTTTCTCCAAAGTAACGCACACCACAGATAAGGAGAAATTAAACCTGTGTAATTACTGAAACAACTTTATAAATGTCTGAATAAAGCTAAATACATTTATCAATGAATATATAAATCTTAAATGAAATTGTTATAATAAATAAAATATGATTCGTACAGAAATAATAGTAAAGATTCAGCATCGGTAATGCGCAATTTATTACATTTCATTAGAGTTCTTTGTTTACGGTTGAATTAAATTTATTAGATTAATAGAAGTAACAATGTTGTTGAATTCATACATTTACAGTACTTATTAATCATTTATAATGAACCTTTCTCCAAAGTAAAGCACACCACAGATAAGGAGAAATTAAACCTGTGTAATTACTGAAACAACTTTATAAATGTCTGAATAAAGCTAAATATACATTTATCAATTAATATACAAATCTTAAATGAAATTGTTATAATGAATAAAATATAATTCGTATACAAATAAGCTTTTTTTTTTCAGGATTTATTTTTCTTTAAAATGGAAAAAAAAAAAATCAATATTTTATTAAAAATAATAGGGAAAATATCAACAAAAATTCTGCATCAATCATTGATTATATCTCTATTTAAAAACGAAATATTTTTAGACCGTTGCACTATAATTTTTAATAAGCATAAAATTATGGTTTAGCCTGTTTAAAAATTTAACTCCTGAATAAATCTAACAGTTGAATTAAAACTTAACCTAAAAGTGCTTTTTCAGAAGAATCTTAACTAAACGTTCTGTCATTCAGAAAATTTCGTTTATTTTTATAAATAAGAATAAACGACCTTCTAATACAATGTAAATAAATATAGCATTATATACGTTTGAAGTAACTAAAAACATTGGTTTTACAGCATTTTATTTTAGTTTATAGATTATCAGCAGAAGCGGCTCCTTATTGGTAAAATGTTTCAGTTCTTTCTTTATGATGAAGAGAAATTATTAGATAAATGCAATTAATAATATTGTTAATTTTACTTATTTTTCGTATTTATTTGTCAATTATAATGAAAAGTACATGTAAAGTATGTGTAATGAGCAGAAAAAGCGTAAAATACTTTTGTTAAAGGTGTGTATGTTTATCAAATAATACTATCAAATTGTTAATAAAATATAGATCAAATATAGCAATTATGTTATATCTGAGAATCTTAAAAGTCAATTAATTCTTTTAATAATAATTTTTTATATTTTAAATGAAAAAAAAATCAAAATTTGATGAATTATAAAAGCTATAATATTAACAAAAATTCAGCATTAAGCATTGGCTGTGTTCATTTATCAAAGAATACTACAAATTATTCATATAAAGCTTATGCCAAATTGTTCATTAAATATTAAATATTAACCAATACTTTAATAATGAAAAATAATCTGGTGTGTCACTCACACAACTTTCTCTTACCCTGAAATTTAATACTATAAATACAGGTTGCATATTAAAAGGTAAGATAACGAGTACTGTTATGTAAACCTGTGTTAAACAATTCATATTAGGCTTCAGAAGAGTTTTATACGATACTTAGTTCTGTGTGAGGGGGGCTACCGCCCCCTCAACCCCCCGTTTCATTTATGCACCCACAATTATATAGAATTTAATTCGGTTATTAAAAAATAATTCTGTTTTTAAGAAATAATTTATTAAAATTATTATTTTAAAAAATTATCTTTTATGATAATGCAGACGATTTCCATTTTAGAGAAGTACAGAGGCTGTTTGCACATTTTTTAGACGATTTTATTTCGCAGTCAGAAAAAATCGTTTGCATGGATAATTTTATTTTCACAACAGTTATATTTTTGGAAGTTTTATTTATCTTCCGATATTTAGAATTTTTGTTTACATGCAAAAATGCGCTTTTAAAATGGCAGTGGATGGAATGATAGGTTTCCGCTCTTTCCAAAGATAGTTTTTAGTGAAATCTTTATGAAAAGCATTTATCAGGAGAAAAATGGAAAAATGTTGCAACAACAAATGAATCTTGGGTCTGTTTAAGTGGTTGCAATAGAAAAAGGTCAATTTATTATCACAAAAGTGGAGAAAAAAATTTGCTACATGGCTCAAAGCATCAAAAAAAGTTTTTCTAAAGGATTTATGATTGCCACTGGTTTTTCATACAAGCGCAAGATAAAAGCAAAAAAAAAAAAAAAATGTGACAAAAATGTCAAAATCAACTCTAAATACTCTCAAGAACATATTTTAATTCCAATTTTTAAAAATGAAAATCCAGATCTTTATCCACAATGCTATCAATCCGTTCAACTGTATCAAGACAAAACAAGCAGCCATACATCACAATCCGCAATTGCTTTTCTAGAAAAAAAATGGAACAAAAAACGGGAATTAAAACCATACTCTTCACTGACATTCCTGCTAAATCTTCTGATGTATCACTGTTGGATTTTTCTGTTTTTCGACTCTTAAAATCAACATTATCCAAACAACGACCTACAACAATTTGTGGACTCTGGAAAGCCGTTCAAGAGGAGTAGAAAAATATACCTCTTCCGATATTATAAAAAGCATTATTATCATAGAAATTATGATGTAGAATGTTAGTTAAGAACAAGGGCTATCAAACTGAACAAATAAAACTCGAAATATGAGGGAAATTGCTTCAGTACACTCCATCAAAATCGTCTGGAAAATGTGCGAACAGCCTCTGTAGTATAACACCAAATATCCAAAAAAAAGTCCATTTTATTCTCAATAAAAAAAAAAAAAAAAAAGTTTTTTTTTTTGTTTTTCTTTTTCGTTAAAAGTAAAAAAAAAAAAATCGATAAATCGATAAAATCGAAAAATCGATCTTTGTTTTAAATTATCGCAGATCGATGGTTCAACCATTCGTTTTAAAGGTATTGGCGAGCTCTTTTGAAAGATACCCATCATGAAAATTTACTCCCCTCGAAGGGGGACTTCCCCCCCAGGGGGTAAGGCGAGGCTCCTACATACACAAAAAAAAAAAAAAAAATCCCAGTTATCTATCTCTATTACAAAAAATATATTTTCGTTTCATTTGGTTTAGTACAGTCTATAGACGTTAACCTGCAATTCCCGCATAGACGTAATGTATTAGAATTCTCTTGATTGTCCCTGTACACGAACTATTTGCTTGATCTTAACGAAAAGCTTACTGTAGCATCCGTATATGATACACATTTAGAATACCAAGTTTGAACTTTCTGCCATAATTTGTTTTCGAGATATGCTGATAAAAGACAGACACACACAGACATACACACAGACCATTTGCTAAAAACACGATTTTCGTATTCAGGGGACCTCAAAACGTGTAAATATAACAAAATCTCGCGTTCGAAAATTCGACCCAAAAACAATACTTTCTCTACCTTATGGGTAAGAGAAAGTAATATATTACATTTTAAATAAAATTTTTCATTTTTTTAAATAAAAAAAATAATTAATTTGTGATGTTTTTATACATGATAATAAGCATATTAATAAAAATTCTGAATCAATTACCGACTTTTTCTCTCCGTTTAAAAACTGAATAACTTCACACCACTTCTTTAGAGTTTTTAGTAAACATGAAAATATGTTTCAACCTGCTAATAAACTTGCTGGTAAAGTAACCTAACAATGAAATTATAACTCATTCTAGAAATGCAGAAGTACAGTTTCAGAAGTTTCAGAAGTACTTACTAAATGCTTAAATATGTGCAAAAATGGCGTTCATTCCTGCAAGTATAAGAGAAAATTGCTTTCAATCACAATGCTTAGTGATACCGTACCATTTTCCTTTGAAGTAGCTGAAAGTATTTGTGTTGTAATACTTAAGTTTACATTAACAATGTAAAAGAACCCGCATAAGTAAAGCATAATTTATTATATTTCATTAGAGTTCTTTGTTTATGGTTAAAGAGACAAATAGAAATAACCATCTTATTCAGTTCATTTATTTTGTGTTATTAATAATAAGTTATAAGGAATATTTCCTTAAGGACCCATGTAATGCGAAATAAGGCGAAATTAAATCTAGCTAATAATTGAACCAAGGCTAAAAATGTCGTGATAAGGTTAAATGTATTTATCAAGGAATACTGTTAATGAATTATTCAAAGCTGGTATAAAATTTTTATTTAAATATAATGTAACAGTTATGACTCAGAAAAAGAAAAGTAAAGAATTTTTTAAAGAATATTTTAATGTAATAAAAATTGATTTTTTTTCTATGTTTTATGAAACGTGATACGAAAAATATTAATAAAAATTTCGCATCAATCATTAATTTTTTCTCTCTAATAATTAATACGATTTATAAAAATCTCAGTTCTGAAACGAAATGCATTGAAAATTGTTTGGGTGTTCCTATACATAAACCAGTTATACAGGACTTATTAATGCAATTTTTACTATGGAACATTCTATAGTGAACTGGAATGACAATATGTATATACTATATACACATATATATATATATATATGTGTGTGTGTGTGTGTGTGTGTGTGTGTGTGTGTGTGTGTGCGTGTGTGTGTATTCTAAAAATACGCTGGACCTGGCAGACGGAGAGATAGACAGATGGACAGTCGTACAGACAGGTACACATATTGAAATCATATTCACACTTAAAAATAGTTAAAAAGTGATAAAAATGCTTTATGTAAACGAAAATACAATTCCATCAAATTTTCAATAAAAACCGTTAATGTAACTGGATATTTTTTGTGGTCCTGTAAATCTAATGCTGATAGTACTATATTCCATAGAAAGCATTCATTTAAATGTGAATAACATATTTCAATTTCATTAAGCTTTGTGTAAAGTAAAGGTATTGAAATATGGTTTATAAAAATATATCTTATAGAACACAATGCTTTGCAATGCTTTTAGATGTTCCAGTAGAGGTATTCACTTCATTTTCAATAGGAAACCTCTGATAGTGAAGTTGAACAACATATCAGTTTCATGAAATTCCGTAGATATTTCCGAGAGTTAGAGCGCGGACAGAGAGACAAAAGGACAGACAAACCGACAAACTGAAGTCATTAACACTTTTCAAACTTGTTGGAAAGTGTTAAAAGTGCAAAACATTATTGGAGTTATAAGCTGTAATTTAAAAACAGCCTTATCAATTATAAAAATAATGCTGTCAACACAGTTTATAATACTTTATACATATAAAGTAATCTTACTGTAAATCATACCTACTTATATCATACTTGATGATTATACTTTTGTATATTTTAATAAATTTAAATACATTATAATTTATTTTTAAACCAACGTTCCTTTAAAATGGATTTTATAATATATATATATAAGTATATATATATATATATATATATATATATATATATATATATATATATATATATATATATATATATATTAAATTGCAAAACTTTCTATAAAAAAATATTTTTTTTCTCTGAAAAATGTGGATATTTTCTCAGTCAATTAAAAATATAATCAGTACACATATGTTCAGTAGCATTGTTGATAAAATATTAAGTCATATTTAAAGAATAAAATGAAACACGACTGAAATCTGGAATGAAATTAGTGATTCCTTGAACATTTTTAGATATCAAGGAATATTTAAAAACAACATTAAAGATTACAGTGAATTAGTAGTTCCAAAAACTTAATAATACTTTTATATATAACTTTATTTAATATGAGTATTGTTCAATAAAACAAATTATCAATAATAAATAAATAAACAAATAAACAAATGATAAATTTCATGGGAAAAGTAATTATTTTTCTAATTGTATTTCATAAAGCATGATTTAAATAGAAAGAAATTTCATTTTTTTTTTTTTTTTTTTTTATTAATCACGAAACTTAGGAGAAAAAAAAAAAAAAAAAAAAAAAACCTTTTTCAGTTTTTTCATCAAGCATGTTCCTTCATCTGTTTTTTTATCAAGCTAAAGGAAAATTATAATTATTTTTGTGTCTCAAGTTGTCATTCGATCCAAGTTTCTTTAAATTTATATTTTGAAATGTAATTAATCTTTTAATTATTTATTTTTAATATAGCATTTAGACATTTACGAAAAAGGTAAAAATGGGCAAATTAATTTTTTTTTTTTAATTATCTGGGATACTAATAAAAGAAAATTACATTTTTTTTTTTTTTTTTTTTTTTTTTGGTGCAAAGACGTTACATTATCATTTAAAATGAAACGAGCCATTATTTTTTAGAAACACTAAAAAAATTTAATAAATAATCTTTGATTATACAGTGCCGGCAAAAGAAAAAAAAAATTTACATGTCAGTTACCATTCCCGTTATAAAAATGCGTCGAACCCTAGTGATTACACGTGGCGTTAGTCGGTCACTGTTTTGCCATCCCGTCTGTACATTTTATTACCAAATGCATGTACAGTAGAACTTGGGTAATTCGAAGTTGAAGGGACCAGAGAAAAATTCGAAATATCCAAAAATTCGAGTTAGATATACTACTTTGTCAAAAAAAGAGATAAAAAATTAAAACTCGACGATCAAAGATTTAACGCATAAACTTTATATTTAAGAATACTGCTACATTCCCTCCCATTAAATCAATATTTTTTACGAGCTTAAATATTCAACACTTTTTAAAAAATAATCAGATATTTTTTATTTCTTCTTTAAGTACAATCTTTGTATCATAGCATATAACTTGATACAAAAATAGAATCTTCTACATTAGACATGGCTTTCAATTCCAAAAAAACCTCGAAGTTCATGTATATTTACCATATCTTCTGATGCACCAGCTAGCGGTTTCTCTCATATTTCCTTATCCTTCTTTTGAAAGACTGTTAAAAAAATAATGCACTTCAACTGAGAAAAATCTCGAGAACAAATTTTACTGTAATATTTTAAAGGTAAACGTATGAAAAATTCGAATTATCCAAAATAGAATTCGAATTATCTACAATTTTTTTAACACTATTTTAATATAAAATTCAAAGGACCGTGTAAAAAAATTCGAATTATCCAGAATTTCGAATTAAACAAGTTCGAATTATTCAAGTTTCACTGTATCTCTGTCTATATCTGCCAGATGGCTACAATTGGCTACATCCAGAATGGTCTACCAGATCTCTGGCTACATCCATCACAAAGATTCGCTTCTCTAGCACAGTTAAGGCAAGAGATTTCTCTTCCATTTTAAGCTTAATTCGACCCATTGTGTAGAGTAGGAATACTGATGTAGGTTACTAAACTTTTAACAAATGAATGAAATACTGGCTGGAGGGAGCAAAAAGCGTACAGTCTAACTATAAATGTCCACGAGGTGAACTGAGTGTTGACAAGATGGGAAAGGTTATCTTTGATAGACTAACACTAACACCATGTGTCATCACTGGAGTTTTTCAACACATTTTTAGGAATGGCAAGTGGTATGTAAAGTATTTTTTTGCCACTCAAGTGTAAAGATTTTTTTTTTTTTTTTTTTTTTTTTTTTTTTTGCCGGCAATACATGCATTACAATAATCAATAGAGTAATAAAATTGTTGTATTCACATGCAGCAGTGAATAAGAATAAATTTAAAATTAGTCTTTTAATATTAAATTCTGTTAATGACAAAATTTTACATATTACTTTTAATTTTTAATAAATATTGATATTTAATATTTATACAAAATTTATTTAAAGCCCCAAATACGAATTTGTGTATCGTAAAATTTTGATAGATTAATAAAACATCAATCATATTTCCCACTCGTCACTTTTTTCTTTTAAATTTTAAAGTAGTAACATTTTTTAAAGGTTATCTCATGATTAGGTTTAATTAATCTTGAAAAATTATTTAAAACATACTGTTTTAGAATACTAGTGCCCAAAATTCGTTAGTAAAAATCCTTATTAATATTCAATATTTATAGAAATGATATCTATAGAAGGAATTTTTTTTAAATATTATACGGAGAAAAATTATTCAAAATGAAATATATAAATTCTTAATATAAATCAATTTGAACCGTCATTATTTTTCTTTACTTTAAACAAATTTCTGCCATTTTTTAAATACAATTTTTAAAAAAATCACACAATCAACTGTGGAAGGAAATCATATTTATTGAAATTTAATTTTTCCGACTGAGTGAAAATAATGCATGGACCGGCACTCGAACCCCAGATCATTGACTTACAAGGTCAAGGCTCTACCAATTGAGCTATCGAGGCCGACATCCCGGTCAGCATTTCTCACTCAGACAACCTTTTAGGCAGAAACAATCTGGTCTATCATTTAGATAGCTCAACAGAAATAAGCCGCGGGAAATTCATAAGCCCAGGAATACAACAGTATCAACAAAAATCCACTGCAAGTATATAATGCAAATGACACCAAAAAAATCCTCAATAATGAAAAGTGTCATGTTAAAAATTTGAATATTTGCAAAGGAGACTTATGTTTGATTTTAAATCATATCCAGTAGAAATAATACACTGAAATTTCTAATGAGATTCAAATATTGGTTATGCAAGAAGCAAGAGGGATATCTGGGAAGTACAAGTGGCCAGTTTCTACTGACTGCATCACATACGATAAAATTCTGCATCGACAGATGTCAATATTGTGGTCAATTTAAATTTAATGAAAAAATTCAAAGTATTTTTTTCTTCTCTCTCCCCCCCCCCTCTGTGTGTGTATTACTTTGTCATTTTATGCTTCAATAAAAAGGTAAGAGAAAAAGAAGTTGTGTACTACAAGATTTCATTTAATCACACTGCATAAAAAAATTCCTTTAAAAAAAAAAAAAAAAAAGATATTTTATAGTGCTAACTAATAAAAGTCTAGAATGTTACAAAAAATAAGATAAAAATTATTTTTTTTGTTTACTGTCACATGTGGGACATCACACAATTTTTTACAAATGTCATACACGTGATAGTCTATTACAAACTTTAAAAAATGATTACAAAATTAATATTATTAGTAACATAATCAAACCTAATGCACATCACTTACAAATGCATACTTTTTGCAAAAAAAAAAAAAATATTTTAATGCAATAATTTATTTCAATTAACTGAAATTCTTCATTTATATCAAAAAGTAGATCTTTGTCATTTCAGTTCCGTCCCACACGGTACACTTGGTTAAATGACTTTAAATAGGGTATTTTGATACTTTTCAAAAACATATTAGTCTTAAAAAATACAGAGTTATATGCAATTCAGAAAAAACACATCAAATTTCTTTAAAAAAAAATATCTAGGTTTGCTAATATAGAATCTATCTGCAAAATGCCTGTGTAAATGTCCCACACGTGACCATGGAATGACCCTTAATCATATTCCAAACGCTCAAAAAATAAAACAATCTTTCACTTCCGCGATCCCCTATTGAAATACTAAATTCACTCACATACACGTATACACACATGCTTGTAATTATAATCATTATGAAATGTTGTTAAATATTTTTTACAATCTAAAATTAACAATTTTTAAAAAATTTAGTTTTTTCAATAATGTTTTTAAAGTTTTAGTTTTTCAATAATGTTTTTAAAGATTTATCAAATATTGTGTGTTTGCGTGCACGTATGTGTATGTGACTTAGTGAATTTAGTATTTCTTGACAAAAAATTTTAGTGTAATTCTCTTCTTTAATGAAACACATAGTAAATTTTACACAATTTTTTGTTTAATAACTGAAAAATTTTATAATACTTAGTAAATTTTATCAAAGTAATCTTAAAATATTTTCACTGAGCTTTGCAACTTAGTCAACATTTAAGATTTTCTTAACATATGATGTTCCACACTGTTAGACAAATAGTATTGGATTGTACTTAAAGTACAAACATCTCCAATAGTTTAAAGTCTTTGAGAGAAAAAAAAATTAAAAGATTTTCATTAAAGACCTAGAAATGCATACAAGTTAAATTTGTAAAATGAAAATTGTTTAAATATTAGAAAATATACTTTGGTATAATGTAACTTAGTGATATTTAAAACAAATACATATCAATTCATGTTTGTAAAAGATAATTTGATGTTTAGAGCGAAAATTTTTACTTCAAAGTTTATAAAAACGACAAAGTTTATTACAGGTCGTCAGTTTAATACACAAAGTAAAATAATATAAGTCAAGAATTGTGGGTAAACATAAGTACTTTTTGTTAAATTATGTATTCGTGACGTGACAGATAAGGATAAATTTGAAATTAGTAAAACATAACTCAGTGATATGAAAAACTAGTGCATATTAATTCACGAAGATACATATATGTGTAGAAGTGTTTACGTATGAACTTAAACAAATTCACACTCCTATTTTTCAAGATTATGTTTTATATTTGAATGATATATAGAAATTTTTTAAATTTATTTATATGGGGTTCTCACCTCCGCCCATCAGCTTTGTAGAAATATGTGACGCCCCAAATCTTTTTAAGCAAGTTTTGTAGGTAGGTTAATAGAACTATTAGTAACTGAAGGATGATATTTTGCTATTTTGTGTTTCAGATAATGATTTTTCTTAAAAATCCATCCAGATCCTCTCTGAATGAATTCTTCTAATGACTTATTAATTTTTGCATATCCTTCGAGAATATACTGTTCAATAGTATCTTGAATAATTTCGATAATACAGGAACTTCTAAAATATGTATGTGTCTCTTCCATGTCTTCATCAAGTTTTTTACGTTCCAAGAATACTTTCATCACTAAATACCACTTTAAGGCATGCTTTTCTTTTAATTCAGACTTAAGTTTTTCATGTACTTGAGGCTGAATGTATGTTTGAAATACATCCATGTCACACTCATTATATTCATTAGGATGAAACATCAGTGTTAAACACACTAGTTTGAAATATTTCTATAGGACATTGGTTTAAGTCATATCGGGATTTCGATCAAGCATAATTTTTTTATACATGAGAAAAGTATCAACTTTCCCTTTACTGAAAAGTTGTTTAAAATCTATTATTTGATGTTTAGTTGAAAACTTTTTACAACAAAGTGTAAAAACGAAAATGTTTTTTTACAGATTATTCGTTTAATATACAGAGTAAAATAATACAAGTCCAGCAAAGGCGAGAAGTGTGAACAAAATGATTGTTTTTGTCACATCGTGGGTCCGTGACGTAGTGTATTAGGGGGAACTCGTAGCCAATGATTATAATCTTCCGTCACAAGCGTTATGGTGTCAGCAACAGGTTTCAGTGTCTCCTCAAGCTTGTTCAACCATGTCTAAACTTGTAAGTATATATTTTTTGTTATTACTTTGCATACGGTTCTTCCCATTTTATAAGTTTTATCTACAAATTTTCTAACTTGATGTTTTGTGTTAGCAATACTACTAAAAACGTTTAAATTTTTCTAAGTGGAGTGACATAAAGAAAACATTCGACAAAAATGTTTAAACTATATTAAAAAATTTCAAACTTCTAAAATTAAGCTTTCACAATTCTTATAAAATATTTTCTGTATTCTAAAAATAAAAAAGTTTAATACAATCGTGAATGTATCTATATACAAAAGATTGAGTTTTTACTCTAAAATTATTTTTACACTCTTAGGAATAAAGATTGTAATTTTAGTTAAAGTACAAATCACTTTGAATATGCATTACCAAAGTAAGATTCAAACATGATACATATGAAAATACTAACTTCCTAATTATATCTAAAAATTTTTATAAGATAGTTTTTCAGGAAAAAAAAAAAAAAAAAAAATGTTAATATGATAAATTCATTTAAGATTTTCACAAGTACTTAATGAATGAGAAACAAAACAATTTGACTGTTTTTTTCTTCTTCGATGTAAGATTGATAGTTTATAAAACTACTATTGTGCATAAATTTTACTTAGTGTTTAAATATTATACTCAAACAATACTTCTACAGTAATTAAAAAAGTATATAACTAATATCCAAGAAAACTTTTTACATGCTTTATTTCAAAAAGATGACACTTAAGTTTGTATTCTAATAGAAAATATTCTATAAAAGGTGATTTTGTAATAAAAATTAAAACAAACCATTTTCATTGAAATCTTTTTATTTGAAACTCAATCACAATAATACAAAACAGCAAATCTATATTGTTGGGATATCGTTCATACATTCGGCATTAAAGTTATTCAAAAAATTTAGCAAGTCTAGATTTTCATCGTTGAAGTTATCTGTCACTAACTGATTTTCCTTCGCACTAAAATTATCCGAATTCATATTTTTGTTGTTAGCAGAAAAATCATTCAAGCATTTGGGATTAAAGTTATTCAAAAAAGTTAACAAGTTCAGACTTTCATTGTCATAGTTTACTAGAGGTAAATCAGTTTGTATCAGGTTAAAATTATTTAAGTCCTTATTTTCAACTTTGGTAGATAAGTCGTCAACATTATTTTCACTTGTATATTCTACATTCGAATTGTTCAAAAAATTTTTGAAGTCTAAGTCTATATTTTCATTCTGAAAGTTGTTGGAAGGTAAGTCAAAAACATCATTTATACATTCAGTGTGAAAATTATCCAAAAAATTTAACAAGTCCAGATTCTCACTGTCATTATTAACTGTTGGTAATTCATTGTTAGTACTTCGTTCATTGCAATTTCTACGTATGTTAAAGTCTTTAAGATGATTCTTTCTCTTATGTTGCAATAATTCATACTTACACTGAAAAGTTTCACTGCATTCATCACATCTAGTTTGCATTGAAGATTTTTTATGCATATTTCTTTTATGTTTTAAAAAATGTCGTTTGTTTGAAAAAGTATCAGTACATTCGTCGCAACAGTATGCATGTAAAGTCTTTTTATGACTTTTTCGCTTATGGTTTGAAAAAGCATGTTTAGTTAGAAAGGTTATAGAACATTCCTCACATATATACTCAGGTTTACGATAATGCACCCTCTTGTGTTTTTCTAATTCATACTTGTGTTCAAAAGCATCATTACAAATAATACATAGATATTTAGGTAAGACTTTTTGATGAAATAATCTCTTATGTTTAAATAAATCACACTTGCGATTGAAATTTTCAATACAATATTCACATTTGTATCTTATGGAAATTTTTCTATGGGTTTTTATATGTCTTTTTAAACGATGTAAAGCGATAAATCCTTTCTCACACACGTAACAAATATTAGGTTTAATATCATTGTGAACCTTCACATGTCTAGTAAGATAGGATTTTTTTTTAAATGACTTATTGCAAGTTGGACAAATAAAAATTTTAGATAACTTCTCATCCTCAAAACTTGATGAAGGGGGGTGTTGAACAGAAACGTGAGTCTCCTCAGACGATAAAGTATTATCCATTTTGTACTTCAGTTTAGCAAAGTATAAAAAATCACTCTAAAAGTAAGACTTTAAAAATGTTTAAAAACTACTAAGTATAGACAACTCTACAGCGATAAAAGATTGTAACTAATTCAAATTTTTTCTTCGTTCATCAGTTTTACTTAAGAATTTTCGCCAAATTCTCTTATTTCATGCCAAATTTTTATAACTATCGCCAATATTAGTGGAAATTTAGCCAAATATTATCTCATACCTTGCTATAATACTCGAATCTTGTGGAAAATTCTAGTTTACCAACATGTCTAAAAAGATAATTTGGACACTTTCACTCTGTATTTTTATGAATGTCGCATCTAAGTTAAACTTTTTAGGGTGAAAAATATTCTAAGATCTATGTTTTTTTTAACAGTTGATTACAGATTTGTCAAAACTCGTGGTTTAGTATTTTCAAAGAAGGAAGGTTGTTAATACATAAAGTTTCAAGTTCATGATTTCTTCATACATCTGCAGCTTCTAAATTTGATAAGTGTTCGATTTTTAGCTTACATTTTCAATTTAAAAACAAAAAGTTATTTTTTCTGAGATAGTATTTGTATTAAAATAATTTGTGTAAAAATTTTTCATTTACAAAAAATTTCGTTTATAAACATATGTGTGAAAAACTTCAAACTAAATGATTTTAAAAAACTTATTACTTTGTAAAATAAGATGCGTTAGTAACACATGTGAAACATTAAAATTCCATACTTCAGAATTTTTCAAATATTTGTACTCTGTTAAATTTATATGAATGAGATTTTATCTTACATTTTCATTCTCACCATTAAAAAAGTAAGTTTCTTATATTTTTCTTGTAAAAATTAGTTAATTAATTTCTGAGATGATACTTTTTCGAAAATACTTTGTGTAAAAAATTTTTTATTCACAAAAAATTTCAGTTTATAAGCATATGTCTGAAAAACTTCAAACAAAATGACTTTAAAAAACTTAGCACTTTGTAAAATAAGATGTGTTGTTAACATGTGTGAAACACTAAAATTCCATACTTCATGATTTTTTTCAAATACTTAGTCTCTTATGCTGGTAACTTTGTGATTTTATCATACATTTTCAATCTTATTATTGTAAAAATAAGTTTCTTATATTTTTATTCAAGAATAAGTTATCTAAATTTGTAAAATACTTTGTACAAAAACATTTTCAGTTTATATACATATGTTTGTAATCGACAATACTTGGTTAAAATATTTTTTTAGTATGTTTAAATACACTTTATAAAACTTAAGTATGCATCTGTGAACGTGAAAATATTTATAAAACATATATATTAATATTTTTTCAGCTCTGAATTTTTTCAAAGTTAGCGTTCATCATTTACAAACTTGCTATCTGTAAAGAAAAACTGAGTGAATGTAGCATATGACGTGGGGCATTTCACTTTGTTAAAGTAGTTAAAACTCTTTATTTGACATAGATTGTTGAATAATTCTTAGATAATATAGCTTCAAATAACTAATGTTGAGTATAAATTTCTAAAAAATTCTAACGTTCTTATTAGGGAAGTGTCAGGTTCGATTCCAGATCACGATAAAAACTAAAAAAAATGGTAATTTCTAATTATCACTCTGTTCGAAAACTTATATTATTTTAAGAATGTTGGAAGATTTCTAGTACTATAATACAAAACTTGAAATAAAAATACTTACAATATTTTAACGAGTATAAGGAAATTTAAATATAATTTATAATTAAATACCCCTTTGTAAAAATCTTTAAGTATACAAGTATGTTCGATGACAGTGATAAGAAGATTCCAAAAAGTTATATCTCAAGTATAACTGTTTAAGGTAGAGAAATTTTCGACATCAGTTATTATTTTGCACTAAAGTAACTTCTGAAAAATGATAGAGGTAAAATATAATACAATATGTTACGATATTTTCTTAAACTTGTTAAGACTTTTTTCAAACAGTGAATTTTTCGAGAATGATAAACTTTTAATTTTACATTCTATGAAGTTTTTTACATTGTTCAACTTATTTTTATTTTTTTAAAAGATGAATTTTACTTCAAATATTTTTTTCTTAAACAAAATTACCATTTAAAGTTTTTTTTTTTTTTTTTTTTTTTTTTTTTTTCTCGAGTATTGTTCTTATAAAGTAATGGACTGAACATAATTAAAAATAGCAGATAATTTTTAGTACCTCCAACAGTAAACATATTTAAACGTGTGAAAAGTTGAGGCAAAATCTGGTTCTTTCCCTCTCTTTTGACAATACCGTACCCAACCGAATTCTCAGAAATGGCCTAAGGATATGCTACCTCCTTTTCCGCAAACATTGTGACGTCACCGTTGGTGAATGAAGTCGATCTTTTTGTGTTAAGATATCATATTTATAATGTAAAATATATATACAGTTTAAAATGGATACTAGATATTCACGATTAAAAAATCATTATGGTAATTTTTTTTTTTTATCAACAAACTTTATTCAATTAAGTAATTAATAAGAAATTTTAATCACTCTTTTTTAGTTATCTTTAAAAAACAATTCTCGTCTTTCATACTAATCTAATTTCACTTACACATTTGAGATTTTAAACATCTTTTAACTTAATTTTCGCGTACATTATCTTTTTTCGAAAAACATCTGGTGAATTTTTACAAGATCTTTCATTATTATTTTTTATTTATTTATTTTAATTATTATTCTGTAATTAATATCATTTTTATGGTTGATTAATTTTCAGACAATAGCATTCTTAGGTTAAAAAAGATCTGCCTAGGCATATTTCTAAAGAACACTCACACATACGCGAAAACTACTGAAACATTTTTTTTTTTTTTACTGCAAGGTAGCAGGTTCGAATCTCAGTCAAAATCTATGTTTCTAAACTTTCTTTTATTCTTTATACTTAATTTTTTACTCTCAATGTCAGTTTTCATAAAATATTTGAAATCTTTTAGAAGAAAATCCTTAATTCATAGCTTTGTAATTACACTGTTTTAATTACTAAAGATAAAAAATGGATCATTCCACATTTATCGAAATGTATATAGGTTTCGTAGACTATGCCATTTATTGAATAGGGAAGATAGGTGATTCCACATTATTGAAGGGGTGGTAGGTTTTGTTAAAATAACTCAAGGTAGACACCGGGTTTGAATTCCACTTATACATTTGAGATTTTAATCATCTTTTAACTTAATTTTCACGTACATTGTCATTTTTTCATAAAACATTTAGTTAATTTTACAAGATCTCCAATTTTTATTATTTTATTTTATATTTTAATTATTAATCTGTAATTAATATCATTTAAACGATTGAATTATTTTCGGACAATAGTAGTCATAGGTTTAAAAAGAATTGTGCAAGTACATAATAGAAAAAATCACACTTACATACGCGAAAACTACTGTCTTATGGAAATATTTTTACTGCAAGGTGTCGTGTTCGAACCCCAGTCAGATCACTCTATTTCTTTCATAGTATATTCACATCCACCTCCATAAATTCATATATTTCATCGACTCCTTTTTTATTTCTCAATTTTTAATTTTTTTAATTAATTTCTTAATTAGTTTCTTAATTAACTCTCTAATTAATTTTCTAATGACTCACAAACAATAGCATGCTTTTTACCTTCTACCGAAAACATCGCTTTAAAACCATCGTCACCTTTTACAAAAAATCACTAATTAATTTTTTAATTAAATTTCCTCATTAACACCCTCATCATCTTTTACGATTAAATTAGAGAATGTCTCAAGGTCAATACCAAGTCATCCACGCCCCTCAGGGGGTGGTGTGGCACCCGCACGGCTTGCCGGTGCCGCAGTGACACCGCCTCTTGACTCTCAACTCTCCTTTTCTATCTACTCATAATAATGCATATACTTGCCAACCATCTCATTGATAATCGCAACATTGTTACACTCTTTTAAAACACGCCCCTATTTCCCACACCGCTTTATTTTTAGAGTAAATTTCTCCAAATGTAGTTACGATTAAGTAAGAGTAAAATTACTCTAAGAAAATGACTGCTGTGAAAAAAATAGGCGGTACTAAAAATGTTACGATTCATAATGAGACGTTTGGATGGTATGATTGCAAATTACACCAAATAATGCTGACTTATTTTGTTTCAGAAAGTTCTAGAATGAAATAACCCACATCCTGCACATCACATAATCCGATGAATTGGTACGTAAAAGGTTTAATTATTACTAACAAGGAAACATTCAAAAGGTGTCATCCTCAAAAAGTATTGAAAAAAATATATGTGATTTTACTCTTCTTAAAACACCAGAAAATGAAAAAATTATCGGCTGAAGTGAATTACAGCGACCACAAAAAATTATCAAAATTAAGCATATTTGGCGATTTAGCGCTGTTAGGTGATACGTTTGCTAGCACCGAGATTGCCGTGTACGAACAGAACCGTGTTTTGCTTTTCCGCCAAGTACTCAAAATCAATCGCCTAGCAGTGGAAAATCGCCAAATTTGCTTAATTTTTATATTTTTTTGTGGTCGCTGTAATTAATTTCAGCCGATAATTTTTTCATTTCCTGGTGTTCTATGAAGAGTAGAATTACATATATTTTTTTTCAATACTTTTTGAAGATGACACCTTTTGAATGTTTCCTTGTAAGAAATAATCGAGAACTAGATAAGTAATTTTTTTTCTTGGTACTCAATTTCTTTATGGGAATAATTTTTAAATTACAGCTAATCACTTTTTTTTTTTTTTTTTTTTTTTTTTTTTTTTACTTTTTTTATCAGGAAGCAATGGATTGAAGTAACCCACGATTGCCATATTCTTTGATGACATCTGTCAAAAGATCAAGAAGCGCTGGAAGATATATATATAAGTATTTACATTATTTGCATACTGTTTATTGAAATGTACACTTTTCCATTGAATAAAAAATATCCTTATAATACATTTATTTCATTCTGAAAAAATGTTTAAAATAATTCAAAACAATGCATTACTTAAAACACTTTTCATTGATAAAATAGTATTACTTGTTAAAAAAATGTAGTTTAAGCAGGACTATGAGAATAGCGTACAAATAATAATACTATTTTTCTTTTTCTTTTTTTTTCGGATATTGTAGACATTGAATTATAAAATCTAAATTTATTATCTAAATTGTTAAGTATATGACTATAATAAATATTCTTTAAACACAGCCATTTTGATACAAAATTTGAAATGAAAAACTTTTAGAAAGTTTTAATGAAAGTTACAAAATTTTAGGAAGTTACAAAATTTTTGTATTTTATAAAAGACAGTTTTGTATATATATATATAAAGCGATTTATCCGATTTTATACGCAAAATATTCACAAGAAAATTGTGATAAACATATTGGACTGAAAACAACACCCTATTTCACAAGTTGTTCTGTACATAACGATTTTATGTATTGAAAATTGATCAAATACTTTAAAACTGGTAGGAATTCAAATTATTGTTGTAGAACAGCGTGTGATATATATTTCTTCAAAAATGTAAACATTTATGTGAATTTGTTCTTACAAAAATGTAAAATAGAGGAAATTATATTTATATTTTTGTCGTTTATCTATATATGTTGAAAGAATAACAGTTATTGGAATTTTATACTTATTTTTGTGTTTTTGGTAAAAAATGGTAGAAGGAATTATTTATTTATGTATTTATTTTATTTTATTTTATTTTATTTTAATACAGGTTCAACATTTATTCATTTAAAAAAAAAATAAATAAAAATAAAAATAAAAAGATGCGAATGCTTAATTGAAAAATATGGAGATATTTTTAGTATTTTACAACACAAAATCTTGGATATACATGAAATTTGAAAGATTTATTGTTTGTTTGTGAGCGTTAATTTCAATGTAATTTGGAATTTCATAAAAATAAGTTTTAAAGAGGCAAAAAATTAACTGATTGTTGCCAAAGATAAGAGTATATATTTTAAACAACTGAACTATTTAAATAAAACCTATATAAATAAAGAGAAGTGTATAGGTGTGTGTCTGTGTGTGTGTCTGTCTGCGCTCTGGTGCTCATACTACTAATCGCAGAGCCTCCAAATTTGGCATATAGGTAGCTGGGACCTTGCAGGTGTGCACTTCATCGAGATTTTTTCGAATTGCGAATTCAAACTTTTTAAATTAATGTTTTTTTTCGATTTTAATTATTGGCTTTTATGTTTCATTTTGCATGAATTTATTCTTCGATTGTAATCGTCTGCGCATCTTAGCAACGGCTATTACGCAAATCATTTTTTATTTAATACATTCATTTGAAGGCGATTTTCTTTTCTTTTTTTTTTTTTTTTTATTATTATTATATTTATTGAAAATCAAATGGTAATACATTAGAAATAAATTGTTACGTTTATGTATAAATTTTACAGTAAAGCAACTTTTTATTTGACATTTTTTAATTAATTCCTTTAAAAGAAAAATCTTTTTTTTTTTTTTTTTTTTATATTTATAATATTTATTGGGTGAAAAAATGGTAGTTTATAGTAGAAAGGATTAAACTGATTAAAATTCGTTTGTTTTGAATGTACTTAATTCCTTTTTTAAAAAAATCTACTTTTTTATTTTATTTTATTTCACTGGTCCGAATCAAATCGTAGCAAAGCTCCCTCTTCTTTGCAAGCCCACAAATCTCAACATTTTTTTCCTAGAACTGACAGCTTTTCCCTGTTTTACATTTTATTACTGATAATTCATGTTCTGGATTGTTAATATTGTTTCCATATTCCGTTTTGTTCGGTTATTGTGTTAAATTTAATGTTTTCCGGAAAAGGCGCCCTCAGGTGTATACCTTGGAACTTTTTTTTTTTTTCGAAATTCCATGAGCGCATCTCGTGTATAGTCTATGCACCAAATTTCGTTGCATTCCATTCACTCGTTTGCGTTGTAGAAGTTTAATTGTAACTACCCTGTCTGTTTATTGATGCACCTATCGGGATCGTATTTAGCTTTATATAGTAAATTACTTGCAAAGTGAAATCTCAAATCAATAATTTATTTTTCCTCGATTATCATAATTTATACATTAGAACATGGAATTTTTAAATGGGCCTTTCAATTGTATCTTGTTTCTAGAGAATGTTTTCCTTCAAGCGTAAAAATCATGCTTCTGTTACGATGAGGAAGAAAAATTTAATTCCAGAGAAAGGAAAAAAGAGAGGTGCTAGATAGAATTTTCTAAGAAAGAGAGAACAGAGAAAAAATATTCTATTAGAAAAGAGTGAAACATAACAAAAGCATTTAAAAAACGACATAAGTGATACAATAGTCACAAATTAATGGATACAACAAAGAAATGTATTAATTATGTCTCTAAATACCAATTGTTAGATTTGGAAAAGGTAAACTAAATTTATTTGTAAATATAATAATAATAATAATAATAATTAAAACCCAACTCTTTATATACAATGCAAGTGCTCCGTTCTCGGTGCATTAACCGCCGTTAATATTAACCAAAAACGAAAGGGAATAATAATTTCCCTTAATTTTGGAAATTTTTTATTATAACATAATTTATAAAAATATTGATTAAATCATGTATAATTAAAAACAAATAAATAAAATAAATTAATTAATTAAAAATTAAAAAATCATATATGGATAATAAAATGTTAAAATTTTCTCCACATATTTGCAAATTATAAATTGAGTAAATATATGTAACGGATAAATATAATTTGAATTACAAGAATCATAACTATTAACATTAATTTAATTTCAGAATGTATTCTTTTAACTGTTTAGGATTACATAATTGTCTTTATTCTTAATTTGAAAACAAAAATATATATTGCTCTAGCAGAGTTGCAACATTTTAATTTTTTTCGGAGGATTTTCAGCCACGTTTTATTTCATATAACTTTTTTAAGAGGTTTTTTTTTTTAATCGTAGTTATATATTGGAGAAATTTATTTTATAAATAAAGTGACGCGAATTAAAGGTGGGACTAAAGATGCTTTAAAATAAATTAAAATATTGGTTTTAATAAAAGTTTTGCAAGATTAACAAATGATGAGTTTTATTTTATTTTATTTTTTTATTTTATTTTTTCCCCCAGATTAAAGTTTATATCTTGATTATATCTACTCAAGCACTGGTATGCGCAGAATAGAGTCTTTTTCGTGATTTTTAGTGAAGATTAGGTTGAGACAATATTTAGGGCGGCAGCAACAAATTGATCAAAATGAATATATCTTTCAGAGGATGAAATGATCTGCAATTGTAGGATATGTTATTATAGATCCTGTAGAAATATCTTATGTTTTTATGTAATAATAGAAATGTAAATAAAAATATATAGAAATTTATTTTAAAGCTTAAAAAACTCAGTTTTTTTTTTTTTTTTTTTTTTTTTTTGTAATTTATAATGCAGTTTTAAACAAAAATTACAGTCATTTTTAGATAAATTGAAAAACACTTTTGAAAAAACAAACGACATTCGAATTCAAATATATTACATATCTCACGAAATATACTAATTTTTATGACAAATGATTTAACTGTAAATGTAAAAAAGAAAAAAAAAGAAAAAGAAGAAAAAAGAAGAAAAAGAAAAAGAAAAGAAAAGAAAAAAAAAAAAAGAAACTTTCTTCTTTTGCATAATTTGATAGTCAAATCCGTAGATTGCTCATATGTTAGGTAGTCTCTAAATTGTTTTTTTATTTTATTTTACTACGGAATACCGAAATGTATACTGATCTCTGATAATAACCTATAAATTTTTATGTTACTTTTTTTTTATAAAAATGAATAATCAATTTTGTTTAATAATAACTTACTCAAGTCTTATTTCTTAACAAATTTATCATATTGACACTAAAAAATGTCAGATTGGTTTAAAAATAAATGAATATATATATATATATATAGGCTGCTTGTTCTTAAAAAAAAAAAAAAAAAAAAAAAAAAAAAAAAGGTTAGGTTAAAATTTTCAATTTTGCAAAGCTTTCAATTCTACAATGAATAGCTTACATTGATATTATAAACAAAAAGGCTTACTGATGTCTAGCTGTTTAATTTTCGTTAACGTTTAAATATATCTAGTATTGATCGAGAAATTTTTAATAGTAAAACATTTAATTGAGTTTTTGAAATTGGTAAGGTAGAAAAATTACCTTCCGCAACTGCTTGCACAACGATCTAATTGAACCATTTCATTTGTAAATTACAATATGCAATTGTGTTATTATTTCCAGTCTTCAAAAAAATATAAAAGAACAGTTTCTTATTCTTTTCGGTCTAATCTTTTTTTCTTTCATTAAATTCTGTTTAATGAATAAAAAAAAAAAAAAAAAAAATCCCTCTTTTTTTTTTTTTTTTTTTTTTTAACTTAATTAAAATATCAATATATTTGTTAAAAAAAATTTACAATCTATTTTATTTACTTATTTTTTTATTAAATGTTAAAATGTAAGTATCAATAGTACATTTGTATAAGATTGTGAAGTAAATAAGATCGAAACTGGCGCGTGTAAAATGTATTGTAAAAGGAAACCTATTCCTGACAAAAACTGAAGACATAAAATATTAAAGCATATTAGATTCATTATTTTTACATCATGTAATATCTCTTCGTATTTTCGGTAAATTGAATCATTAATATTATTTACATAGATCTTTTTGTCAAATGATCTCCAATGATTTATAATCCATCAAAAAAATGTATGACATTCATTAATCATTCAAGAAGGCTTGTTAAATAATTACTCAAACTTAATGTTCCGGAACTTCGTCTGTGTTCTTATTAGGTAAAGAAGAACAGAATAAATGTTTACCTGTCAATTGACGTTTCTTATATAATGTACAAGACAAATTTATCTAATAGGGATAAAATAAATTATGCATTTATTGTGGAGCGAAAGTGCAATATATTGATTGGTTTATATACTAATTTTAATTAATAATATGAGCAAAAACCGGACATTTAATTTTGCATTTTAAGAATATTTCCATCGTGCGTACATATAAATAATATTGGTTATAAATAAGGTGTTGAATAAGTCTACAACAGTTTTATGTACGATCATTTAATATATATATATATATATATATATATACCGCCACTGTCGACTAATTTAGTAATTAGTATAGAAACATCGATCGAAGAAAAAAAAAAAAAAACCGCCTAGTTTAAAATGGTATAAGTAGATTTTGCTCAGGAGTCGTCTACATATTAAAACAGGCATTATTTTTCCCCAATTTTTTCCATACTAATTTTAATTAATACTATGAGCAAAAACCAGACATTTAATTTTGTATTTTAAGAATATTTCCATCATGCATACATAAAAATATCAATGGTTATAAATAGCGCTGTGCCGATTAATCGAAAATTCGGTTCTGTTAATCGATCAATGCTTAGTCCCGATCAATTTTTTTAATCGAGTTAATCGGATCGATTAATTCGATTAAAAATTTACAAAATCCGATTAAAATTTTCAAACTACAAATTAAAGTAAAAATGCTTTTCTGCCTACAAAATATTTTTTCACATATTTTGCTAACTAACATTCTAAGAAACATCCATCAAATAATGAAAAAGAAAAAAAAAAGGAAATAAATAAAAATAAAACCTTTCAAATAAAGTTGTAGCGCTTTTGTTGATAGAGAAAAGGGGGAGGACAGTTATTAAACAAAATGCCGCTTCATGTGCATTCTGGAGCAACACCACCTGCCTTCTACAGAAAGTGTTGGCTAGGGTAATAGTATTCTCAGAAACAAGAACCTTTCAAAAAATGGAATTGCTAAAGATAAAAAAAAAAAAAAAAAAAAAAAAAAAAAAAAGGATTGAGATTTCCACTATCCCTCTGATGGGGGAAATGTCAACAGAGTTTCACAATATCTTCAAGCGTTTATTGTCTGTTCAGAATTGCTGATAGTAAGTATTGAAGTATAAACAGAAAATAACATTCTGTGTCCTAGTCCAAAGTGTCAAAGAAGAACTAAAATATAATAATTTGAGATTTTTATGATAATGATATGGAATTTTGAGAATTCGTTTAAAAACAAGTCGTGACAAGCGAGATGGACAAGGCCTGCAAATATAAAACTAAAATATGTGTAAATTCATTTAATGTTTCTTTCAAAATGAATTTAAAAAATAATTTATTTAAAAAATAAATCAATAAATAAAATAAACAAGTGAAAATATTTAGATAAAATTAACACTTAAAGTCACCAATTATTACTCTGAAAATTGATTTAAATTTCAGTTATACACAGATGTAATTGATTAGACAAAAATTTTTGAAAAAAAAAATTTTTTTTCAGTCAAACTTATGAATAATATGTATATACACAATATGAGTGTTTTATTCACCATTGAAATAAAATTATATAAAGAAAAATGAAAACTGATTAAAAATCCGATTAATCGACCGATTTATTGATTAATGAGCTACGATTAATCCAGTTAAAACTCTTAATCGATTCCCACCCCTAGATATAAATAAGGTGTTGAATAAGTCTACAACAGTTTTATGTACGATCATTATTAAAAAAAAAAAAAAAAAAAAAAAAATCGCTACTCTCCGACTAATTTAGTAATTAGTGTAGAAACATCGGTCGACTAATAATAACGCCTAGTTTAAAATGGTAAAAATGGATTTTGCTGAGGGGTCGTTTACATATTAAAACTGGCATAAACTTTTTTTTTTTTCATTTTTTTTTTTTTTTTTTTTTTATATATATATTAATTTTATTAATAATATGAGCAAAAAACGGACATTTAATTTTGCATTTTACGAATATTTCCATCATGCATACATAAAAATATTATTAGTTATAAATAATGTGTTGAATAAGTCTACATCAGTTTTGTATACGACCATTTTAAAATAATAATAATAATAATAATAATAATAATAATAATAATAATAATAATAATAATAATAATAATAATAAATCTTCACTCTCCGACTAATTTAGTAATTAGTGTAGAAACATCTATCGACTAATAATAACGCCTAGTTTAAGATGGTATAAGTAGATTTTGTTCAGGGGTCGTTCACATATTAAAACTGGCATTGACTTCATTTTTATTTTTCATTTTTTTTATATACTAATTTTAATTAAAATATGAGCAAAACCGAACATTTAATTTTGCATTTTAAGAATATTTCCATGATGCATGCATAAAAATATTATTGGTTTTAAATAAGGTGTTGAATAAGTCTACAACAGTTTTATATGCGATCATTATTTAAAAAAAAAAAAAAAAAAATCGCCACTCTCCGACTAATTTAGTAATTGGTGTAGAAACATCGATCGACTAATAATAACACCTAGTTTATAATGGTATAAGTAGATTTTGCTCAAGCGTCGTCTACATATTAAAACTGTCTTTTTTTTTTTTTTTTTTTTTTTCAACAGCAGCACCCATTTTTGACAAATTTTGGAGGGTTATTTTCATCAAATGATTCCGGAAAATTGTATAGTTTATATATTTCTCTCAATTTCTCATAAAGTTATAATTTGACAAAATATGCGAGCGCTAATGTTAAATGACTTGACAAACTTGAATTCATATCTTCCTGAAAAATTATTATATTCTAATTTTACTTTATTTATAGGTTAGAATCAGGTAACCTAAATATATTCCATGCATATTTTTGATTAAAAAACATATTTTGAATTATGAAAGTTATTAATAAATTCATAATTCAAAAAATTATGAATTATGACCAATATTAATTTTTGCACGACTAGAACAGGAATTATCAAAATTATGGATTTAAAAATTTACAGCTCTTTCCTAACATTATTTTTTGAGTTACAGTGGTATTTCAACTTTTACTGCTCTCTGGGGTCTGTCACTTGTTAGCATTTGAGTCATCTATAACTTTGCCTTCATAAAAACAAAATAGTTATTCAAGTAAGTTTAAATGCACATATCATTTCTTAATTAGCATAACTTCAGTTTATTTTATATTTAAAATTGTCATACTTCTTTTTTATTTATTATCTTAATGGATAAACTGTATTTTCCTTCGTATAATCCTCAGGTCTGCTAAATCAGTTTCACACCGGAAATTTCAACTAATAGACAAAGCTATTTTCAAATGACATTTTGTCCCGTTTAAATATACCTTTACGTGTAAATTAAATTTTCTAGTGTGAAACCGATCTCTCTGACCTGCGGATTATACACAGGAAAATACGCTAATACTTTCTATGTGAGATCTTATTATTATTATTATTATTATTATTTAATATAGGAATTTACCCCTAACACATTTTCACTTGTAACTCTATTAAAAATTAGTTTAAAGTACATAAACCACATATTTTTCTGAACCGCCTTGATCTCAGGAATTAGAATATGCAGAAAATATGAGTATTACGGTTTGAAAAAATAAATTTGATGCTAGTTTTAATATGTAGATGACCCCTAAGAAAAATCTAGCTGAATGTTTCTAGGCTAATTTACAGCAAAATTAATCGGGTGTAGGATTTTTTTTTTTTTTTTTTTTTTTTTTTTTTGTCGAATATTTAAGAAAGTTCTGCATCAATTATCTGGAAACTTAGGGAATATAAAAAACATGTTTTACCTCATATATTTCACCAAATGTTTTGTCCTAAAAGAAAAAGAGGACCAGTAAAAAAAATAAATAAAAGTCAAAATATTTTGAAACACACTGTAACAAGTAATTCATGAAATTCAATTTTACAATAGCATCTGATTATGAGGATTCTTCTAATTATCTGTTTATGTTTTTATGAGGTTACCACATGTAGTCATGCAGATATAACAGTTTCTTTATTTAAAAAAAAAAAAAAAAAAAAAAAAAAAAAAAAGCCAATTTTTACTTTCTATTACCCATAAGGTAGAGAAAGTATTGTTTTGGGGTCAAACTTTCGAACGCGAGATTTTGTTATATTTACACGTTTTGAGGTCCCCTGAATACGAAAATCATGTTTTTAGCAAATGGTCTGTGTGTGTGTGTGTGTGTGTGTCTAGCATATCTCAAAAACAAATTATGGCAGAAAGTTCAAACTTGGTATTCTAAATGTGTATCATATAGGGATGCTACAGTAAGCTTTTCGTTAGGTTCAAGCAAATGGTTCGTGTTCAGGGACAATCAAGAGAAATCTAATACATTACGTCTATGGGGGAAAATACAGGAAGTAGAGCTTGACGTCTATAGACTGCACTAAACCAAATGAAACGAATATATATTTTTTGTAATAGGGATAGTTAACTTGGAAAAAAAAAAATTGTGTATGTAGGTGCCTCGCCTCCCCCCCTGGGGGGAAGTACCCCCTCGAGGGGAGTAAATTTTCATGATGGGTATCTTTCAAAAGAGCTCGCCATTACCTTTAAAACGAATGGCCGAACCATCGATCTGCGGTAATTTAAAACAAAGTTATCTTTTTTTTTTCTTCTTTTAACGAAAAAAAAAAAAACTTAGAAAAAAAATCGTACTTTTTTTTTTTTTTTATATTGAGAATAAAATTGACTTTTTTGGATATTTGGTGTTATACTACTTCTCTAATATGGAAATCGTCTGCCTTATCATAAAAGATAATTTTTTTAAATAATAATTTTAATAAATTATTTTTAAAAAGAGAATTATTTTTTAATAACCGAATTAAATTCGATATAAATGTAGGTGCTTTAATGAAACAGGGGTTTGAGGGGGGCGGTAGCCCCCTCACACAAAACTAATTATCATATAAAACTCTTCAGAAGCCTAATATAAATTGTTTAACATAGGTTTACATAACAGTACTCGTTATCTTACCTATTAATCTGCAACCTGTATTTATAGTATTAAATTTCAGGGTAAGAGAAAGTCGTGTGAGTGACACACCAGATTATTTTTTATTGTAACACGTAGTGTATTATACCCAGTGCAAAAGCATTTTTAGGAAACTTGGAATACAACAATAGACACAGCAAACTGCAACCAGAATGCAAAAATGTTAAATATCATACAATATATGAACATTTTTACTAAATAATTTTAATTACTCATGCGCAAGTTTTTAAAAGAAATTATTTGCATAATTCAGTAGCCAAAGATATTCACCCACTTATATGACAGCCCCCAACAAATACCGTATAAATTCAAAAAGTTATGAGAGATATAACGAACAGAATTTCCGTTCTTCTTCAAATAAAATCTAAACTATAATGGGTTTTACTCACATTTTATTTTGATACAATCAATGCCAAATGGTAATAGATTGTTCGCTGACTGTAAATAAATACTGATTTAAAAAATCCTGTCATCTTCCTTTTATTGAAAAGAAGTGACATTTTGTTCATTCTATAATTCACAACTTTTTGATTTTACACGATATTTGCTTGGGGTTTCCATATAAGTAGCTCAATACTTTTGGCTATTAAATTATGAAAATGAAATTTTTTAAACGCTTGCAAATGCGTAGTCAAAAATTATTTAGTAAAAATGCTCATATTTTGTATGTTATTTAACCTTTTTGCATTATACTGGGCCTAATTTAGTATGCCTAGTTTATTGTGAAAGACTTTTCACTGGGTCTAATATCCTTCGTATTATAATTTAAAAATTGCCAAAATTTTATAACAATCCTTTTTTAAATCGTTATATCTCCATGAATATATGTGGTAGCTTCATGAAACTTTATACAAATAATTACAAAAAACTTCATAATCACATGCTACAGCCAAACTGCATTTCAAGCATTTTTTTACAGTGTAATCCAAAACATTTTGGTTTTTGTTTATATTTTTACTAGTCTCCTTTTCCTCTTCAGCACAAAATTTTTGCTGAAATATATGAAGCATAACACATGTTCTTTATTCTCCCAAAGTTCCAAAATAATTCGCAAAGACTGCTTCTAGATATTTGACAAAATGTCAAAATTCGAAAGTGTCCAAATACTTCTTGATATATTGTGTATATTTTAATTTAATGAGATTAATAAAAATGAAGGAGAAATGAAAGTTATATATATACAGGGTGTTTGTAATTAAAGTCACGGTTTCAAAACGCTATAATATTAAAACTGCCCATCAAAGCGATTTGATATTTTACCAGAGCAATCGCGAGGCAATGAAATTTTGTTTGGCAAAGAAAAAAAAAATAGTTCCAAAATGTGTCGTTAATTATCCACAAAGTATTTGTTTCATGAAGCTCCTCATTTTCTCTTTTCACGATGACTATTTCCGATGTAAACACGTATTTTTTTGTTTTTGTTAAAAGAATTGTAGTAAATCCTTGATTTCTATTGTTTCCAGCTATTCCATTGTGTTGCTAACATTCCTGTGTTTAATGAGTCCATTTAGGCGTTTCCCCTGACATTCCCCTTACAGCGCCTTCTATAGCAACATGTTGGAAGTACTTTTTTCCTCCCCAAAACAAAATTTCATTACCTCACGATAGCTCTGATGAAATATCAAATCGTTCTGATGAGTAGTTTTAAAATTATAGCGTTTTGAAATCGTAACTTTAATTATAATCACACTGTATATATAGATAGATAGATAGATAGATAGATATGTATGTATATACTTTTGTGTGTCTTTAATGTAAAAATCCCTAATCAGGACCTTTTATATTAAATTATAGTCAAATCAATATATTCTACAATAATATTTCCAATCGCGTCGTCACATATTTACCGTTATTGCTATTTTAACAAGTAAATACGTTAAAAAAAATTAATCTGTTTTTTACTTTTTTTTTTTTTTTTTTTTTAATCTCGTTCCCTTATTTTAAATGCGTTTTCAGTACACATGTTAACTGAGGGTTTAGAATAAATAGTTTTAAAAGATTCTCATCTTGCGATATTTTTATACTTGATATTATATTTCAAATTCTTGAAAAAATCAATAGATATGACTGATAGAGATGTATCTGAGTCCAAAAGAAATATGGAATCAATTGATCTGAAACTGAGTCTAATAAAGAGAAGAAGTGATTTATGAGAAAAAACATTTTCAAAAACTTGTAAACATTCTTAAAAATGGTGTTCTTATAGCACTTTGTAAAAATTTTCTTTGTAATTTACAATGGGCAGAAAAATATGCCGCCTTCATGTAGAACCAATAAGTAGTCATTTTCTAAATCGCTAAACTAGAATTATAGATTTCTCTGCTACGAGTATAAGGCACACCAATAAGCTGAATAGACGAAGTGATCAAGAATTTATAGTGTATACATTTCTAGATAGTGAAACAATATTATGAATATCCTTTGTGTTGCGAGAAATTCTCACTTGATATCCTTGAACTGGGCCATAAAACGAAATTATAGTTGCTAAAACACGCCTCT
Source organism: Salticus scenicus (assembly GCA_963930645.1). Classification (NCBI taxonomy): domain Eukaryota; kingdom Metazoa; phylum Arthropoda; class Arachnida; order Araneae; family Salticidae; genus Salticus; species Salticus scenicus. Next base: position 214,196,263 of record OZ005656.1, on the reverse strand, counting down.
TGTGTTTGCATTTATTTGCAGAGATTTTTAAATACGTTTGACTGCGATAATATGGACATACATTCCAGAATTCTAATAGGGGTTTCTAGAGCTCGCATTTAAGGAGGACTAGAATTTATAAGAATGACAAGAAACTATTTTTACTAGAGCTGCACTGAGAAAAAATTCTGTAACTGACATCTAGAATCTAAATTGTGGCTCTAGAAAAATAGTTCCTTGTCATCCTTATAAATTCTAGTCCCCTTTGAAAGCGAGTTCTAGAAACCCCTATTAGAATTCTAGAGAGTTTGGCTATATTATCGAGGTCAAACCTATTTGAAAATATCTCCAAATAAATGCGAACACAAGAGGCGGGTTTCAGAAAATATAATCTTGGTTTATGTGACCCAATTCTAGATAATCAAGCGAGAATTCCTCGCCATACAAAAGATTCAGAATATTCATAATATTGTTTCACCATCTAGAAATGTGTAGACTAGAAATTCTCGATTATTTAGTCTATTCAGTTTATTAGCGTGCCTTATGCGCATAGCTCGGAGATCGATATTTCTAGTTAAGGGATTTAGAAAATGACCAGTTATTCATTCTAGATGAAGGCGGTATATTTCTTTTCTCAGTGGACATTTTAGATTCAAGATGTCAGTTATAGAATTTTTTCTCAGTGTGTAGCTAATTAAGAGGATTAGGAGGTTTTATTTTTTGACAGAAATGACATTAAACCAGTCTATCAGATATCTGATTTTATATTACCGTGAAACCGAACCTGTGAATAATGAACTATTTATGTAAAATGCTGATAACTGAAAATTTTGTTAAAGTTCAAACGCATCAGTTTCATTTGAACTCATTAGAAGTTTTAATTATTTGATGGATCAAATGATTGAGCCTCTGCTTTAGGAGGAATTCTATCATTCGATTTTTTATTATCTCTATAATATATATTTATATTCAGATTTCAAAACATATATACAGATTAGGTGAGAACTCCTTCATATATTTTAAAATTTAATATAAAATCAAGTAATTGACATGCGGTTTTTTCTACGAAAGTTTTCTTTTTTTTTCTTTTTAAGTGCTGTTCTACATTACTTTAAAAACGGCAAGAAAATTATTTTAAAAAAGCAAGACCGCAATTTATGTAATAAAATCTTAAACTATTTAATATAAGCTTGATTTTTTTCTTTTTTATCAAATAAATGTTTATTTGTATTACAATTTATAATACGATAACAAATACTGGTGAAATACTATTATAGTTTAAAAAAATTAAAGAACACGCTTTTATAGAAATGTGAACTAAAAAGCACAAAATATCTATCTTAGTATTAAAATTCAGGGTAAGAGAAAATCGTGTGAGTGACACACCATAATATTTACATACATTTAAATCTTTAATTAAAATAACTTAGAATTAAACAAAAACCATTTTTAAAAAACCTCCCCTGACGGGGATCGAACTCTAGACCTTTAGGTTTGTAGCGCGAAACTTTACCTCAACGCCACTGTGTTCAAGTAGGGAAAGTATTTTTTTTTTTACAATATAGATTTTTTGTTTGCTCCCAGAGCGGTTACAAACATACATACAAACATACATACATAACAGGTGAAGCTAATAAAAGCATGTTAAAAATCAATGTAATTTGATTTTTCTAACGCTTACAAACAACTTTATTTTAGCTACTTGAAAGGAAGATATTTTGAGAGATTCAAGTAAAGATTTTTCAATTAAGTATAAAAAATTTCAATTTTTTCAATTAAGTACCGTATTCTAAACTTCCTCGCACTGAAGGGTACTCGGGATTTAGAGATCTCTCAAGTTGAAAAAGTATTAAATTAACTGAATCGGTTTTGATAATAAATAAGACGTAAAAAAGTGAAAACTAATGAAATATTAATATGAAAAAAGCGCAAAAAGTAGCACGTAAACTTAGTTAATTCTTTTAAATTTTAGAATGAATATCCATGAGATTTATGTTTTTTATCTTAAAAAAATTTTATCTTATCGAAAGTTTTATAAATCTTTTAAAATTAAGGAACGTTTCTAATTTTGTCATGCAATGTAACATAAGATTAAGATAAAACATTTTGTTTTCTCAAGCAAAATTTAAAGACATAAATGAAGGTCATCATTGTTTGTAACTTTCCGAACACTATAGTGAGGAAGGTATTGTAATCATGTCAAAAATCCGAATTTGAGATTTGGATTTTTCTATACGTTTCGAGGTGCCCTGAGTCCGTTTTCACTATTTTTACAATGATGTACGTATGTGTGTGTGTATGTGTGCGTATGTCTGTGACTCAACACGCTAGTGTCTAAACGCTTTCTTCGAATAAGCTGAAAGTTGGTACGTATATTTTAAGTCACCATATTATGAACCCGATTGATTTTGGTGAATCTATCACTTATAGTTTTTTTACAGGGACACCAGGAAAAATTCTTTATCATTATGGCCTACGGGGCCAAATTTTAAAAAGTGCGCTAGCGTCTAAACGCTTCATTAATCTGAACAAAAAATTTGTACACATGTTATAGGTGACATTTGTACGAACTGTATAGATTTTGGTGAATTTAGCACTTACAGATTTTTTACAGGGACACAAAGAAAAATTCTTTATCATTATGGCCTATGGGACCACATTTTTAAAAGTGCGATAGCGTCTAAACGCTTTATTAATCTGAGCAAAAAAATTGTACGAATATTATAGGTCACAGTTCCACTAACTGTATAGATTTTGGTGAATTTATCACTTACAGGTTTTTTACAGGGACACAAAGAAGAATTCTTTATCATTATGGCCTACGGGACCAAATTTTTAAAAGTGCGATAGCATCTAAACGCCTTTTTCAATTGAGCTGAAAATTTATATGAATATTATACATCACTGTTGCACTAACTATAAGCATTTTGGAGAATCTAGCATTTATAGGTTTTTACAGGAACACAACGAAAAATTCGTTTTCATTATGATCTCTGGACTCAAAGTTCAGTAGAACAAAGTTCAGTAGAAAGTGTTCTCAATAAAACATCATGTAATATATGGAGAAAAATACTCAATCACTTTAATATGGTTTTCTCTATTTTGTTTGTTTAACAACTCCTCTTTCTTTAGTTTATCTACAAAACTGTTAATTACTCAATGTTCGGAAAGTCGAGTGGAGTCACTCCAGCTTTTTTTCTTTGAAAACCATACTGATTTCCTTATTTCTTTACATAAAAATTTAGTAATATTTTCATGAACAAAATATACACAACACAGACATCGAAAAAAAAAAAAAAATGGATCGTAAATTGAAAATATTTAAACAAGATTAAGGCAGCGTCTTAGTCACTGCCTTTCCAAATATAGATGTTAATTATACATGTAAGACAATTCTCTATTAAAAATTATCGATTCAAAATATGTATATATATAATATTTTTGTTTAATACAATAACAAAAAATAATAATACCTAATTCAAATTCATCAAACTGTTTTCTAATTCATTTTTCGTATTTACAGAGAGCCTTAGTCATAAAACCGCATTTATAATATATTTTGATGATAATAATAGTACGTATAATATACGAAATAATATTTCAAAAACGTATATGTAAATTGATTTTGTTCTTTATTTTAAATAATAACATTACTTTAGTAAATTATTAATTTTTAATTTTTTATGCATTTTTCATACTGTACTCTTAAAAATGCATTACGTAAGTGAAAGGAATATTAATTTCAAATCTTATTTATTTTAGTTTTCCATTTGTCTCACTTCAGAGTAATTGAAACACATGCTTTTAGTTTGACATAAATTTACATAAACGAAATTTCTCTTTAAATTTCCCCGAATTTTATACCATTTAAAGGCGCTTTTTGAGAGAGAGAATAGAAGTCTGGTAGAGGATACGATAAATTGAATTTGAATGTGAAAAAGCGTTGTGTTTTTGAAAACATCATTTTTATTTAATTTCTTTGGCTTTAGTTTGTATACATCCATTTAAAAATAAACCTTTTTATGGAAGATAGTTTGATATTAAAGATTTTAAATAGAAACAAAAAAATTTGATTAAATGCCAAGTATATTTTCTTACGGATTTTAAATAAAAAATGCTTCCAGTGTTTATGATCTTCAGTGTTCATCAAAGACACCAATCTTAATTTTAAAAATTTCTTCCAAAATGCAATACAAATATTAATTTTAAAAAATGTCAGTTTTATATAGCGAGAAAACACATTTTAACTATATGTATGTTCTTTAAAACTCAGACTGCAGAAATATTGATTGCACTATTTAATTAAAATTTATATATTGTATAAGAATAACATTAACAACTTATATTAAAATCAATTGAAAAATTGGGTTTAAAAGATAATTAATTTAACACCATCAACCGCAAAACAGACAAAACTGTTTATTATCGGAATATTTAAGCACATTTTTCATCAGGAAAGAAAAGTTGGAACAAGGGCAGTGTTTAGGAAACAGCGCAATGTAGCACAATCCAACGATAGGGTATCGATAGAAAAAAAAAAAACTTGACGTTAATTGCTAAGATATTTACCAAACAAACAATGATAATTTCAGTGTGTAAGATTTAAAAACTTAATTTCAATTTCTATAAGGATCTCTTTTTCAGTTATATTATATAAATACTAGCAGGCTTTGCCCGCTTCGCTGGACATTAAACTTAAATGAGTTGTCAAAATCCCATATCTTTATTAATAACCCAAGTTCTCGCTGTGATTGGTAGAAGTTTTCTCGCTCGCAAAGTGAGGAGTCTAGGTCTCCACTGTCTTCGGCACAACTTACCCACTTCTTACTTCCCCTTCCTCAGCGGGTCAGTTCGAAGTTTTGCAAAATCACACTAATGTACATAATGCGTACACTTAATCAATATCCGCACACCAAAATTCGCCATTCTAAGATAATTCAAAGCGAATTCAAACGGAAAAACATGTTTTTACACATGTTTATTGGGAACGACTTCAGTATAAACCCACAACGATATTTGGCGATTTTTTTTTTTTTTTGTTGGCGATTATGGCTAAATCAAAAATCTAAAAATCATAAATCATATATGATAAATGATAAAATCATAATCTAAATCATAAATCCAAAATAAACAAAATATTAGGCTGCCATATTATATCGCAAACAGTCCAGAACGACATCGTTATCCTTCAAAACAACGCCAAAGAAAAATCGCCAAATTCAGCTGTGGGGTTATACAGAAGTTATACCGTTTATTGCCCTCCGACTCCGAGAAGGGGGGGGGGAGATTTCGAATTTCGTGAAATCCAGTTACAATAAGTGCCGGATGCAAACAAACAATTTACGCACCAAATTTCGTGACCACAGAAGTCTTTAATAGAAAATATAAATAAATAAGTACAAAATGCACAGCTTTAGTATGGGAACCCTTTGGTGACTTTAAATATTTTAAGCCATTTTTGCGATGAACTGAATTGGCTATCTCAATTGTGCAATCAAAGATCTTGGCGAGAAACGTCCGAGCTACTTCGGTTCCGAATTTCAAATTTTGCCAAAGGGATCCAATACTAAAGCTGTTCCATATCGAATCTAGGTTGAAAACGGAAAAAGGGTAAAATAAATTAGAAATATCAGACCTATATTTATAAATTTGGTACCAAATGAAAGAGGCGATTTTTCTGAATCCAGGGGTGCAAACAGTTTTTCGATGCGACAATTAGATATTAAAAAAATAACTAAAGTATGAAATTTAAGTGGCAACGGAAAAACGGAAAAAGGGGAAAATAAATTAGAAGTATCAGACCTATCGTTACAAATTCAGTACCAAATTAAAGAGATGATTTTTCTGAATCCTGGGGTGTAAACAGTTTTTCGATACGACAATAAGATGTTTTAAAATTAACTAAAGTATGAAACTCAGATGGCAAAACTTCATTTAAATCTTTTCATAATTTGTAGTGCGATTCACGCGAATGAAAAAAGTCTTTATCTTAAAAATTTATTTTTGCATTTTATTTTTCCATTCAAAGCGTTTTAGTGAAAAAATATTTATGGCGCATGCGCAGGCGTTTTTTACCCACAATTTAAACACTAATCAGAATTTTGAAAATTTCTATAGATATAATTTTAAGTTGGGTGAAGACCTAAGTTTCTGCCAAGCGCCGTTGAATTCCGTCCAGCCGTTCTCGAGTGATGCCCGGACAAGCGTGTTTTAGTCTTTTACCCCCCAGGGGGGAACGGGGGAGAATTTCTGAAAAGTTGATGGATATAATTTTAAGTTGGGTGAATACCTAAATCCCTGCCAAGCGCCGTTGAATTCCGTTCAGCCGTTCTCGAGTGATGCCCGGACAAACGTGATTTAGTCTTTTACCCCCTTGGGGGAGAACGGGGGGGAATTTCTGAAAAGTTGATAGATATAATTTTAAGTTGGGTGATGACCTAAATTCCTGCCAAGCATCGTTGAATTCCGTCCAGCCGTTCTCAAGTGATGCCCGGACAAAAAAAGCGACATTCGGACACGATGACATACACACAGACACACACACACACACACACACACACACAGGCAAAATTTTCTGAAGTCATTTTCGGCTTTCATGGGGTGTGAAACGTGAAGATATCGCAAAATTTTTCGATTCCGACAAATTTACAGACAAAACTCTGATTTTATTAATATAGATATATCTGTTTTACATATTAATAGAAAGTTTAAAAAACCAATTTTTAAAAATATTTTAGCGATAAACTTGTTAACGCTTTGTGTGATTTTGGCGATATTTGATGATTTCACAACAATTGTCCTCTTTTCGTCAATATGTTGTGTACAGTTTACATAAGTGCATTTTGAGAATAGAAGTATAAATACACGATTGTGTGAATGATACACATACTGATAGGGTATACTTTAAAATTTCACTGGAGTAAAAAAAAAAAAAAAAAAAAAAAAAAAACTTAATTATCATTTCAATCCAATTAAGTTTCAAATTACTTTGGAAAAATAACCTTTTTTTTTTTCTAGCTCTAATCAACTTAAATTCTTAATAATTAGGAATTACATAGATTATAAACCATACTTAAATTTCTTTTATTAACAATATTTTCTCAAAAGTAATGAGAAATCCTAACATACGCACTGAGACCAATTAAGTTTTTTTTTTTTTTTTTTTTTAAGAAGATTCTTTACTCTCATTAATCAACTAATTATGTTTTAAAGACTCGAAATATTTGCTACGGTTAAAATATATAACGTAATTAATTTAGTCAAATTAGTCTCGAAGTATTAATAAACGACACTCTAATTTACATAAAAGTTTGAAAGTAACCATAAAATATTTTACTTTTATAATGCCATTTTGGACATTGGATTCTAGATAATTGGCTCTTTAAAATTCATTTTACCATCAGTTTTCGAAAGTATTCAAATTTGTGAAATAATATCATCATAAATATAAGAAAACAAATTTTAAAAGCTTATGAAACAAAACTACATGTTAAGATAACAAGAAATAAATTTCAAGCAATTCACAAAGATTATATATGTTTTTCCAACTATACTTGCTTATTATATCGCTTAGTCATTAATAAGTTTTAAATTTGTGATGGCATTTTTAGATATGTTCAGTTTTTAGATATGCAGAAAATAATATCACAAAAACAATTTTCGAAGGTTTACATTAAAAGTGAAAAGATAAACTACATTGTTTATATACATATATAAATATATATAAATGATAGTTATCGTAATAAAATTTAACCTTAATATTTAGCGATTAATAGATACAAAACAATACCAACACAATAAAAATAGAACTGATTGTAACATATAGGTAAGACTGACACAAAAATGTTGCGATACAGTATATATATATATATATATCTATATATATGTGTTTCTAAAAATTACGCGATTTAAAAAAGAAAAGAAAAAGAAGAAGAAAAAAAAAAGAAAGATTTTAATTGTCTAAGAATAAAACACTAAAATATTCCTGTTACTGCTTTACTGTGTGGAAGAAAACATAAAGTTTATTGCCTTTATACAGCTCTTTTCTATTTATTTTTATTTTTATCTTTATTTTTATTTACTTATTTATTGTATTTATTGTCAAACCGCTGTATACCCATCCTGAAATTTTAGAACAGTAATAATAATATTAATAATAATAATAATAATAATAATAATAATAATAATAATATATATATATATATATATATATATATATATATGAGGCGCAAACAATCAAACCATGTTTTCTCCTTCGGATACAATTTTTCAAACAACACAAAAACTAATAAATTAAAAAATAACTAAACTTAAAACATAATTTTCGTTTGTTTAGATGTATTTCTAGATAATAGGAAAACATCTAGACATATCTTGGAAGATATGTAGGTGTACTATTTTTATGTTAAGTTCAAAGAAAAATCACTAACAGTTTGTTTTTGTTTTTTTTCCTTTGTGAAAACATGTTTTGAATGTTTGTTCCTCATTTATATATATATATATATATATAATTCTGCTGTGGCAGCCCTGCACACACACACATATATATACAGGGTTGCCACAGCAGATTTTTTAAAATTATTATTTTCGTACCATTATTTGCATAACATAAAATTTATAGTAAATGTATGGAGGCAAAGCGCAAATTTACCTGTGAAAATATATTTGGCTGTTCCCTGAAACTTATTTCTGGTGGTGGTATTTGTTTCTTTTATTTCGCTAAATTCAAACACATTTTGTAGTACGTATGCAGCTTATAGACAATATACAGGTGCATCCAAAAAATGCAAATACATCTCCTTCTGTTGCATATAATGTAAATACACCAGTGTGGGAATCTGTAACAGTAGAAGACATTTTGAAATTTATATTTAAAAATAATCTCTCTAAGTCATGCATAATTTCACTTCACGTTTCACGTTCTTGCTACATACCTCTATTATGAGTGTGAATCACACATAATTATAATATGTTCATAAAAGTTTCTAAAATTGCTGGGGTAAGAGAAAATAGTGTAAATATTAAATTATAATTTAAAATTTAAAAATGTATATTAAATGCGTTTATAAGGCTCTGGAAAAAAAAAATACATGGTAGATTAAATATCCAGTTTAACTAGGATTTATGCAAATTTGTTGGAGGGAAAAGCAATAAAAATATAGAGTATTAAAATGATTTGTTAATTAGATTACACTTTAATTAAAATCTAATTTAAATAAAACGAACTAATTACCATAGTAGATATTATTCTTATTTACTGATGGAAAAAGTTTGAGGTCGTCGAATTTTTTGGAGGGATATGTACATTTTCTGCGGTCTGAGAAAGCTCAAGGTATAAAAGGCAACCTAACAACGTTTTTAGGGTTATTTTCATCTTCTTCTGTGCTATTGACAAAGACGCTGAGGAAGAAACTATTGTCCGCGTCCGGTGTAAAAAACGGGAAAATTCTTAGAACGAAAGCGAGTGCAAACAGTGGTGCAGCTATTTCCAGATCTATGGGTAGGTCTAGAACTCCTACATAGACAGGCTGACGCATCCGCCATTTTCTATCCCACAAGACCGACTGACTATTTATTATTGGTGGTTATTCTGTAATAAATTGCACGAAGAACTCCAGAAAAGGACACCGCCTGTTTATATTTTCTTCTAATCCAGAAAGAACGAAAAAGTGGATTATAAATTGCAGATGTAACTCGTGGATACCCGAAGCAGAGCACAACTTTGTAGCGTAAGATTTCCCTTATTTTCAAATTATTTCATTTTATTTTCAAAGATGTTTGACAAATTTAATATGAATGTACTGTTTTTTTAAGTTATTGTTTTAAATTCTTTTAAAATTAACTTTAATATTACATTTCTTTTAACATGAAGGGTTGCAGTTTTGAGAATGTTGGCGATGTTCTTAAAATTGCCAACTTGTTTGTTTCCTGATAAGAAGTTCTAGCTCACTTGATCTGTATAGAAGTTTAAAGGCGATAACCACGTTAATCAGTTAACCTAGCTTTTTCTACCGCCAATACTTTCCCAGACGGGATAGAAAATGGCGGACACTGCGCCAGCTCTTATCATATAGGAGTCTTAGGTAGGTCTAAAACGGTAGTAAACAATATTTTAAACAAAATCCTCCAAAGCATGCTAAACCAGGAAGACCGCGTGCCCTTTCAAGGTGCCAAAAATCAACAGCTTTTCGATGGGCGTGCAATTAAATATGTCTTCTTTTAAAATAGTTCGCGCTTAGAACCTACCATGTATCAGCCGAACTATTTGCAATGTTTTAGGTTCAAACTCGGGGCTACAGCTCGTTAAATCATCCAAAGAAGTAAAATTGTTCGTAAAATCATCAAAAAGAAGCATTGACATTAGCTCGCTTAGAATTTGCTAGAAAATATATTTCTTTTTGGGATAAATGGAAAGATGGGCCAGATTTTGATTGTCCAGATGGTTTTAAAAAATACTGGCATGATATGAAAAAAATAATATCTTACTTTTTCAAGCGGCCATATGGAGGAGATCAGTAATGGTATGGGGAGCGTTTGCTGCTGATGGCATGTTACCAATTGTGGTAATTTTTACCAAAATAAATGCAAAAGAGTATCAAGATATGTCGGACGAAAGTTTGTTTCCCATTCTCACTCTAGTTACATCAGGAGACTGGACATTTCAGCCAGCATAATTCCAGCAACCATGTTGCTCATTCAACAAAAGCTTGGTTTGAAGCAAATGGGGTCCGTCTGCTTCACTGACAATTCTGCAGTCCGGATTTAAACACACTGGAAAATATCTGGAGCATACTTATTCAATCTGTTTAAAAGGATATGCGACGATATCGACGGAAAGGCGAAGTTATAAATACGACCAGGAATGCATGGTAAATTTTAAAAAAGAAATTTTACTTCGACTTGATTCGCGATGACTGATCGACTGATAAAAGTCATTGAAAAACAAAAAAAAAAAAAAGGGAATTTCTAGGATATTGACTTTATACTTTCATTCACAACTCTTCGACTGTATGTTTATTTTTCAAGATGAAGTGCCATCAGTTTTTTAAACTGTCATTTAATGCTTTGATTATATTTTACATATGTTCATGACCTACATTGTTAAAAAAAAAAATCTCGTAAGATTACGGGGAAACCCCGGCAGCAGAGATTCCAGACAAAGCCCATAAAAAAAAAGTAGTTTAATGTTTTTTTTACGGGCATGTAACATAATTTAAGGTCATTATTTACTGAATTTAGGGACTAAACTTTTTTTTTTTTTTTTTTTTACGGGCTTTGTCTGGAATCTCTGCTGCCGGACTTTCCCCGTAATCTTACATGATTTTTTTTTTTTTTTTTTTTTTTTTTTAGTGTACGTTTATAATTTTATTTTTATTTCTATGAAAGAATGATATTAAATTTTACGTGTTTAACTATGTTTTATACTTTTATTTATTTATTTTTTTTTAACCCTTAAATGAGTGAATTTTTATTTTTAATAAAAAACATTTGAAATCAACCAGGAAATATATATAGCTAATGGGGAAAAAAATCCACATAAGTTTTTTTTTTTTTTTTTTTTTTTTTTCAAAAAAGCATATTGATGTATTTCTACATCATCAATAAAATAAAAAAAAAAAAGACTACATTTTTCTTGCATAGATTTATCAGTATCTTCAAAAAATATAAATACTATTCGTTACTCATACCTTGTTTCTATCCGAAAACAATTTTTTCTGTATGAATTTATTATTTTTTAATAAATAATTATCATTCGTAACACACACCGAAATGAAATTGTACTCCTAAATTGTCGCCAACAAATGAAAATTGCCGCAGATAAAGAAATAAACTGTCAATGATTTTAGTTGCGTTCGGAAACAATAAAATAGTTTTGAAAATATATGTAAAAAATTAAAAAAAAAAAAACACTATGCAATGGTTGCTACATAAAGAGTAATGATGTTTTAAACATACGATGCAGATCTACATCGCTATGCATTTAAAGGTTAATCATATCGCCTAAATTTTCCTGATTTTCGGAAAGCTTTTACACCAGAATTTTATGATAGTGAACTTCGAGATCATAAATCTTCAAAAATTAATATAAGAGGATTCTATAAAAATATAGTGGTGATTATCATTATTTTAAATTTGTAAAATTTGACAACTATGGTTTATATAATTTGCAAGCTTATACATTTTGCAGGGCCTTATATATACGTTTATATTTGTTTCTCTAACTAGTCTACATATAATTTTATACATAATTCTTTATTTTACCCCTTACTGTCTTTAAATAAAATCGTCATGTCAGTTTACAGCAAAAAACATTGACAATTTGGGGCGAACGTTTTTTGTTGAAATTGTTATTTAGTACTTTTAAAATTTTTGTGCTGTAAATCTTCTGTGATAAAAAGAAATTCTTTACGCACTGTAGTAATTAAACACTTACCGACAGGGTGGAAATTCCATATGCTTCCAACACCGAAGTTTCATTATTGACGTGGTATAGATTGATAGTTACGTATTTATAATTATTTTTAAATAAAGTGAATCTTATTATTTACCCAATTTATTCTATTTATTTAAAATTAACGCTATAGGATTTCAACGAACTTTATAAAAATGTATTACAATGATTTTAAAATAATGAAAAATAATAGAAAACAGAATATACATACGAGACGTGTAATCTGTGGACATTTTAATTTTGTGTTTATCAGAAATGTCCAATTATTAAAACCAGATATATAAAGATAAAGGCATTATTTAAAATTCGATGGTCAAAGCACTTCGTCACAAATTACACAGGTTTGCGATGATTTTTTTTCTTCAAGGTCATGTGATTTTCTGGTGTATTTTTTGAGGTTGGTTAAGAAAAATCATTTGCATCATTTGTAGATTTTAGAAAAAAAATGGATCTTTTGACAAAAACGAGCACTGTTTTAACTCCCATCTAAGTTATTAACCGTAAAATCTAGGTAATGTGATTGAAAAACAATGAGAGTTATTTCATCAAGACATCAAAGACATGGAAAAGACGTTTCAAGGCGGATGGAGAGTTAACATGTTAGCAAATTATTGTTGGATATTGCATACGGAATCACCCCTTCCCCTTTCTAGGTCTTCATGATGTGCACAACAAAAAAGCTTTGAACGGATCTTCGATCTAAAAAACCACATTTAAAAAGATAATAAAGTACTTTATTCATAAACAGTTTCGGCTTTCTTATACACTCTGTGTGAATTCTTCCAATGCCCATCCTTATTTTGAGATAAACCCTAAAAACAGACAAGCATTTTTAAATTTAGCAAACTAAAACACATTAGAGACATCAGAAGCAGTGCGAAAAAAAAATTGAGAAGTACGATTTCGAAGATTTGTGTTACAGCACATTTGCCAAAAAGTGCTGTAATTTTGGTGTTTGTGATTATTTCTTTTATCAATCTAACTTTATGTTGTCATATTATATACATATTTATCTGCCGATCTACATAATAAAAATAAAAATATGAAACAAAATTTTAAATTAGCTTTTATATTTTATTAGGACTGAGGACTATTAGTCTCAATGTGGGATTTTTGCGGTGTCATTTTCCGATAGTTGGATATTTATCGAAATCTAAAATTTATCAAAAATATAATTGAATAATTTGAAAGCGATGTTATAATTTGAAAAAAAAAAAAAAAAAAAAACTAATAGTCCTCCGTCCTAAACTAAATTCTGCTTTTGCCAGAATTTCATCAAAATCACTTTTTTTTTTTTTTTGAAAAAAAGGAAAAGAAAAGAAATGAATAATAATCAGCATCGAAACAAAGACTATCGAAAAAGTTTTTTTTTAATAATTTTGAATTAGGAAACAAAAAATACGCGTGCAAAATGAAATAAAAATAAGTAAAAAAAAGAATTTAATGGTTTAATTTTTATATAAAACATGATCGCGTGCTATCTTAAAAAGTAGATTTTTTTTTTCTTTCTTTTTTTTTATCTGATCATTTTGCCCAGAAATGCTTACAGTTTATACTCTTGATTAATATGAAAATAGAATTGTATTTTTCACCGTATTCTTACAACCTAATGGCACATACCAAAGGATATATATATACTTTTTTTTTTTTCCTAAGAAAGTGAAATAAAAAAGAAAGGATGTAATTATCCTTATCCTTCATCCTTTATGACATGAAAAATAATCTTCTTTATTTCTCTGCATTATTATTGCGACGAAATGAAATTCCTCTGGAACGAAGAATAGATGAATGGAAGAACCCGAGTATGAATTAGTTCTGCGTTCTTCAATTCAATTTTTTTATTCATCTGTTATTAATAGAACTAGTTATGGCATGGGTTTGTAGTAGTATTATAACTGAATTTCATAAATAGATATAATATATTTTGAAAAGCCCTCACTAAATTTAAGGATACAAATTTTATGCTATTTCAAAAAGAGACAAAATTAAAAACCAATGAAGTATTTAGAAGTTTGTTTTAGAATATATCTATATATTATAATAAATACACTTTGTTCGTGGAAGTTTTATGGTTCTACATTATAGAAAACTAATTGGGACGATTGGAGACAAGAAACTTAAAAAAAAAAAAAAACTTTTATTTATTTGAAGCTATGTCTTGAAAGAGTTTCCTTGGAACCTGGTATTCCTCATGCCTCGGATCTCAATGAATATAAATCTAAGCCCTCTGATCCTATTGGTCGTCGAACATATAGTATAGTGAGAAAAGCATCTAATTCGTTCAAAAATTTGAATAAACAACATAAATTATAAGAACTCGCAACATTAGTTTCTGGTCGAAAAAAAACAGGACATTTCGTCAGGCGAATACAGTTAGGCACGACTGCTGCAAAGAAATTGGCAAAGCACCACTCGTTTGCAGCACTCGTGTTATTCGCCTGACGAATGGTTGGGTTTTCATTCGATACGAAACAATTGTTGCGAGTTCTTATATTTTATGGAGTTTATTCAAAATTTTGTACGAATTATTTTTAAATGCTGGCTCTGTTGTGCTTTCTTGTAATAAGGAAAGCATCTAACTCGGTCAAAGAAAATCGCCACCCTGTTAAAAAATTAAACATAAAACTCAGTGTAATCTATTCTCTTAAGTATTAGGTAAAATTACAGAGAAAAATAAACTGAGATGTTAGAAAACTTATTTTGTACAATTATTTTAAAACTAATATTAATTTAATTAATTATTGTTGAGAACATATTTCAGACTTAGAATGCTTTTTCTAGAGTAGAAACAGTCATTTTTAATTTTAATTAAAAAATTAAATAATAAATTTAAGTAAAAATACAGACTAAAGATTGAGAATCTCGATTATTCATTTTTAACTAAGAATTACTGTAAATTTACAGAGACTCTGGATAAATATTTACATTAAATTTACAGAAATTTGTAACAGCGCAGTCTTTATTTCCAAGTTGCCTATGAGCTTCTGTTTCTGTACATTTCTTTATAAGCAACAAGGTATAATTGTCAATAAAAAGCTTAAAAGACCTAGACACTTTGTCGTCAGAAACACGACTCTTCGCAAAATATGTTGGAATTTCTGCTCCTTTTTAAAGCATTATACGTAGGAACGCGGTCGCAAGTTGGATTTTTTGAATTTGTTTCACTCTATATAGTGTTATCAGGAGCTGTAAAACTAGTTTTGAAAACACCCTGATCCACTTTTCTCGGTTACTGATAAAGAGTTTTTCGTCGTTCACTTCGCTGTCCTTAGTTTAACTAAGAAGTGTGTGTCTGGAATTTATCTTCAGTTTGATAGAAAAATTATCAAATTCACCTCAGAATCATTTTCAGAGAGCTCCTGCCACAAATGCTTTAATTTATTCATTAGTAAGGCCTCTTTTTTGCTATTAAGCCATAAATTGTAAAATTTGTAAGAAAGCAGAAAAAAATCCGAATATTAGCAAACGATAGAATCTGTATTTTATTATATGATTTACAACATATAGGTAAGGTGATAATGAACTGATTCATATGTACTGAAATACTGATTTGAAACTAATACATAAAATACAGCTGTCAATACTCAATAACAAAAGGTATTAATAGGAGACAGATGTCAATTGTTAATTCCTGAAGTGAGTAATCTGAACTAACTAAAATAACAATAGTACTAAACTAGTAAAAATCTTGGATGTCTTAAACGCCAAAGAGAAAAAATGAATGAGAAATGCTGTTTCGGTATCATTTAGTATACCGTTTACAGTGCATAAAGAAATGAGAGAAAATTACTTCTATATTTAGGAAAGGAATCGTATTCTGATTAGCCAATACAATTGCGCGGAATGTATAGGAAATCGAGAAACGGTAGTTGCGAAAAATTTAGAAGAAATTTAAAAAATATTGACTGAATGTAAAATTTCTAACAAACAGAAAATAGCGTACAGTAAAATCACAATTAACAACATTAACAATATTTATTGTCAATGCTTTGTACATCTATAAGAATCTTAAAAACATTGTTAATTGTGATTTCACTGTACTCCATTTACACGTTTGTCGGAAATTTTACATTCATTCCATATTTTCTCAATTTCTTCTAAATTCTTTCACAACTACCTTTTCTCAATTTTCTATTGACCAATCCCTCCACATTCCGAATAATTTTATTGGTCAATCAGAATCTGATTCTTTTCCTATATATAGAAGCAATTTTCTCTGATTTCTTTATGCACTAAAGATTTACTCAAAATGCTACCGAAACAGTTGTCTACCGTTCAATTTTTTTCTCTTTGGAATTCAAGATGTTGAAAATTTTACCTTTGTTTAGTTATCTAGTACCAAGTCTAATACTAAATTTAATAACAATAGTACTGTTTCTGAAAAGAAATGTAAGCATGAAAAACACGGCCCCTGCTTTCTTTGCAATTTTTTTTTTTTTTTTTTTTTTTTTAAGGCATACAAAAGAACAAAAACTTACTCAAAGATAAAAAATAAATGTGACCAACCAGGTTTTTATCTCTCTGCAAAACAGTATGAATACAACTGTAAAATGTTTATTACTGGTTTTTTCTCATGGATTGTTTGACAAAGTTTCGAGTGCAAAGAGTAATTTACGGCAGTATTTCTAATACTACACTGTTACCAATCTGGTGTTAATTTGAACCGAAACTTGGTACTAAAGTATCTGCAACCACCCGATGGTCTAAACTTTTACCATGATTTGGTAATTTTATATTGAACCAAATATGGGTATTATGTTTTAAATAAAAAACAAATATATATATAAAATAAATCAAAATTCGACCTAGACGGCAATCAAACTGAAAACCTTCTTGACTCATGTCAAATACGCTAGCTTTGTGGAACGTTTTCTTGCCCATTAATTCTTTTTCGTTGTGGTGATAAAGGGGCTAAGTTTTCTAGGGTCTTATCTTGGACCATGTGTGAGTTGTTGCACAAAACTTGTACTTTACCCTATGTTTTCGACCACGTTCTTAAATTTAAGCTTGTTTGGTTTCAGTAGGAATTTTACTGATTCGTATTTGCCTTGTGAGTGGATGAATGGTAGCTCAAAGTTTTGGTGCAACATAAATTCAATCGCAAGAAGCAGAAAAATTAAACGTGAGGTTGAACCAAATAATGACATTGATTATAACTTTACTCCTTATGGCTGTTCAAGTTTGAACTGAAATTTTTAACAGTGCGCATAGACTTTCTAAGTGAATCCAAATTCTCAAAATGAGTGAAAAGTATAAAATTAATAATGTTTAGTTTCACAATAATCACAGTAAAAATTCATGGATTATAATTGCCGAAATCATGTTACCGATAAAACTGAGTACAGTTCCGAAACAGTTTCCTATAAAATCGGGTATAAAATTTTTAAATCATCTAATAGAAAATGGCAATATAAAAAGCATATGAACCTATTGCATTATGTTCCGATTTCAATTTTGGCAGGAAAGAATCATCTGCTTAAATAAATTTGCAATGCTATTGCTTAAAATTTACACTGAGAAAAAAAAAAATATTCCGCCTTCATCTAGAATTAATAAGTGGTCATTTTCTAAATCCCTTAACTAGAAATATAGATTTCCGAACTATGCGCATAAGGCACGCTAAGAAACTGAATAGACGAAAGGATCGAGAATTTCTAGTCTACACATTTCTAGATGGTGAAACAATATTCTGAATAATCTGAATCTTTTGTATTGGCAAAAATTCTCCCTTAATTTTTCAGAAATGGGTAATAAACCAAAATTTTAGTTGCTGAAACCCGCCTCTTGCATTCGCATTTATTTGCAGAGATTTTTTAATTAACTTTGCCCTCTAGAATAAAAGCAAACGCTCTAGAATTCTAATAGGGGTTTCCGGAACTCGCTTTCACAGGGACCAGATATATTTATAATGATGGCATGGAACTATTTTTTCTAGAGCTACAATTTAGATTCTAGATGTCAATTACAGAATTTTTTCTCAGTGTAACGAAAAATTTTGATTACCCATGCGTTAAATGCTACCTTTCATTTATAACCTTATATATTTTATAAAATTGTAAGTACTATGATATATTATAAAACTATTCATAGTTGGGTAGATTTTTAGGTAAATATAATATAAAATTTCATTTGATTAATTTGCATAGTTTTATATTATAAATTAATTGTTTTCTAAACAAAATTTCCTGAGTTAAAACTAATTTTTTGATGTAAAAATTTCTACATTCAAAACACATTCTAAATTAAATATCTTTATAGCTAAATTAATATGTTTTCATAATATTACCCGTATAAGTGATTTATTTGATCATGTACAAGTACATTTCAAAGGCATAAATCATTCTATGCATATGCCTTTTACTGTAGATTTCTTTAATTCTTTGATGTAAAGTTTTGAACACTTCAAACCACTGTTAATTAAATATGAAAAGCTGAAGAGTTACACTTATAGTTGGAGTAGAAACTCAATAAAATTTTTCATTAAAAGTTTTAGTTAATGGAATCGTTCATATTTTTTTTTATGAATAATTCTTTTGGATATGGGTAATGAAAGTTCAGATTAATATTCATTAGAAAATTTTTATATATATGATTTAACTGAATTTTTTTTTCTTTTCCTTACATCAAATATTACTTTGAAAATTTCAAATGAGTAAAAAGTGTATTGAAATTTGAGTAATGAATTGTTGAAATTTTACATGTTTTATAATTTTCTTATTTACGCCACTTACCGGTTAGAATGCACAAACATTTAATTATATCTCCTTAAAATATGGATTTTGCATATACAGTTCGGTACAATTTTAACTAACCAATGTTGATTACCATTTGGAAAACCTAGAATGTTGAGTAATAGCAGAGCTACATATCGAGCGGTATTCGTTCAAAATAATCCATTATTATTTTTCATAATGGCTTTTTTACATATCAAGTTTGATGCATTTAAAGGATAAAGAAGCTTAAACATATCCTACATATAAATAGAAAAAACTGAAATAGGGGGGCGCATATGCACATTTGGGCCCCTTGCCGACTAATATGCATTCAATTTAAATTCGCATACTTTCCCATACTAAGTTGTACATATTTTTGTGAAATTATGCACAATAAAGTTAAGATGTAGCCTTTCATTAAATGGAATAAATGAGTAAAAAATGAAACCTTCTTTACCCCGTTTTGAGGGAATAAATATTAATGATTTTATTACACGTTATCAGTATTGGCATGTATCCTTTAACTATTGAAAATGAAATATTAATTACGTTACATATAAGTAAATAAAAGAATAATTATTATATTTTTTCCATGGAAGGATATGGAAGTAAAATACTTCATATTTTGATCAGCATATTTGAAAATTTCAGATTGTCACAATTAATATGCTTCAAACTATCGAAAAACTTTAGTTTTACTTAAATATAAAATAATTAGGATTCTAAAAATTTATATCTATATCTATATCTATATCTATATTCAAGTCAGCCTAGAAAATGGTATAGTTTGTACATTTCTTTCAAATTTTCAATGAGTTATAAGCTGTCAAAATTTATGAAAACTAATGTTAAATGAATGTGAAAGATATCCATTCATATCTTCCCAAAAATTTATTAAATCCAATATTTATTTTTTAACAAATTAGAATAAAATGACCGAAACATATTCCATGCAAAATTTTTAAAATGTAATTTATTTATTTATTATTATTATATTTTATTTATTTATTTATTTATTTATTTTATTTATTTATTTAATTATTTATATTATTTATTTATTTATTTATTTGTTATTAAAATTATAAAGAAGTTCATATTCCAAAACCATATGAATTATTGCCTATATATTTGCACCAATAAAACAGGCATCATACAAATATGAGCTTTCAATTTACAGCTCATTTCTGTCGATATTTTTCGAATCATAGTGATATTTCATTGTGATATCGAAAATCACATATTCTAAATTATGTATTACATTTCAAATTTAATTCTTTTCCCAATTCATTTTCTATCTTTATAAAAAGCGAGTTAGTTTATGCGGTTTCGCTTATTCCAAAAGAGCAAGCCATTATATCTCTATTTCTTTTAATAAATAAAAAAAATAAAGTAAGAGATGTGGTTTCAATCGCATAATTCTGTGAAGGACAAATCTTTTCATCTCAGTTAAATAAAGTAGAATAAAATATTGCCTGATGTGTCACTTTTGAACGCAGATCATTTACATCTGCTCTTTAAAATAGAAATAACGTATTACTTTATCGGCTAAAGTCTGTGAATAAGAATTTAACGATAAATTTTTGTGGTTAAGATTTAAGGTTAGTTTACCAGTATTCTCACGAATTGATAACGGTTTTTTGGCTAAGAAATCAATCGCCAATATATTTTTTAAAGTTATACTAAGTTATCCGTAACTGAAAAAAAGGGAGGTGTTGTTCTTGACATCATAATTTGTGGTTTTGTGTAAAGTTATCCAGCCAAAATTTGATCAAAATTTTTCTGCCTGTGCTTTTGTACTGAAAGGACGGTCTTTTTGATTGCTTCTCTCCCCGTGTCCATCCCGTTCTATTTGTGCATTCATCCATTTTATTTAAAAACGAATATTGTATCTTGATGTTTTCAAAAGGATTTTTCTGCTGTGACTCTATAGTGTTGAATTATTTAATTATAAACATTATTTGTCACGAATTTTAAGATAAATAAAGCATTTAAATTTCAGCATCGGATTCTGGGTGAACTGTATTCACAGTGCAATGTCTACGGACAGCAGCTTCAACGAGCTTGATCTTTTTTACGATTTTATCAGTACATTTTTCTATGAAAATATTATAAATTTTAGCATCGTCAGAAAAGTGCGTCTATATCAAATCCTTTCTTCAAAATAAGTGCAACAAACTTCATAACATTCATTTCTTACTGACATTAAGAGGACGTCTCGTGTTATCATTTGTGCCATCTACATTATTTATTTATTTATTTATTTTGTTATTAAAATTATTAAGAAATTCATATTCCAAAACATTATGAATTACTGCCTATATTTTTGCACCAATAGAACAGGCATCATACAAATATGAGCTTTCAATTTACAGCTCATTTCTGTCGTTATTTTTCGAATTATAGTGATATTTCGCTTCTTACTGACGTTAAGAGGACGTCTCGTTTTATCATTTGTGCCATCAACATTATTTATTTATTTATTGTTATTAAAATTATTAAGAAATTCATATTCCAAAACTTTATGAATATTGCCTATATTTTTGCACCAATAGAACAGGCATCATACAAATATGAGCTTTCAATTTACAGCTCATTTCTGTCGTTATCTTTCGAATTATAGTGATATTTCATTTCTTACTGACGTTAAGAGGACGTCTCGCGTTATCATTTGTGCCATCTACACAATTTATTTATTTTTTGTTATTAAAATTATTAAGAAATTCATATTCCAAAACATTATGAATTACTGCCAATATTTTTGCACCAATAGAACAGGCATCATACAAATATGAGATTTCAATTTACAGCTCATTTCTGTCGTTATTTTTCGAGTTATAGTACTATTTCATTTCTTACTGACATTAAGAGAACGTCTCGTGTTATCATTTGTGTCATCTATTAATATGTATGCATAGAAATTAAAACAGATATTCGAGTAAGTTTAAAGACGGATATAATTTCTCACACATATACAATTAACATTAATTTATATTTCAAATATTCATATTTCTTTTAAGGTTATTATCTTAATTAAAAAAAAATACTTTTCTGTAGGAGATCTCAATTTATTTATTATGTTATTTTTTAATATAGGAAGGAACCCCTAATACAATTTCGTCTGTAACTCTTTCAAAAAAAAATGTAAAGTATATAAATTATGCCTTTTTTCGAACCGACTTGATTTCAGAAATTCGAATATGGAGTCAAAATTGTATTTAGTGTTTCAAATATGAAATAGGTGCAATTTTTAATGTTTAGCTAACCACCTATAATCGAAATTTAACTATAACATTAATAAAAAGACTATTTTTTTAATCGATCGGCGCCAGTCACAAGATTCTAAAATAACATGCAACGGAATTAGCCGGAGGTATTTGGCTTCTTCTCTCTTTTTATTTTTTTTTATTTTTTTTTTTTTTCTGTAGACTGTACAATTTTTGTGAACTGTTACTATAAAATTAACTTCAGTGTCATTAATTTTACTTTAATAGAAATACTTGTGAATTTTGACATCACACTTATTTTATTTATGTTATTTTTACGACTTTCTTATTATTTTGCACCCCACTGTATACAAGGGATATTTAATGTGTCTGCTTTTTATCTTTCGTTTAAATGGAAATATAATATATAAAAAATATATCTTTTCTATTGAATATATTACATTTATTATTATTATTATTATTTATTTATTTATTTATTTATTTTTATTTTTTTATGTCACATGAAAATATTTTCCACAAGGTATGATTTGACTTGTTTTACTTTTCTAAATTTATATATATATATATATACATATATTTAATTAGAGCATCAATTCGACATTTAAGAGAAAACGAAAAATATTAAAAGTAATATTTACTTTGATATCCCAAATTGTCTTTGAAAAATGAAATTAAAGTTCATTATAATTTTTTTATGATACAATTAAATACAAACAAATATTTTAAATAGCACCATAATGGAAACCATATCGGTTAAATCATGTATAGTGTTGAGTATTTAGTCTCAGAAAGCGATAAAAGACCAGTTAAAATAACATAAGTCGTAGATATTCAGTTATAATCCAAAAAATAGTAGTTTTACTTTATATATATATTTTTTAATATGTGTTGTTTGAATTGGGGTAAAACTACTAAATGCTTTTAAATGTTATTATTTGAGAAAAAGTTTTTATAGAGAAATCCGTAACATTAATTACTATAGGTTTACACATTACGAAATTACTGATATTCTAAGAAAAAAAAAATGGATGACTACTAAATAAACTTTATAAAAATCAGTATGTATATATTTCATTTAAATATTGTTAAATAAGGTATTTTTTAAACGTACAGAAATTAAAATCAGTTTTTAACACTCAAATAATAAAAACGGTTTATACTAAAATCTCGGGAAATGCTTTTATATGCACATGCAGATCTGCTGAGTTTTAATTTATTGCATTGTATAATTAATATTCGTATTTTTTATGCCACATTTTTAAAAAAGTACTTTTTTTTCTTATTTAACCATAATTATACATAGAAGAAAATTACTGTACAAAAAATAAAGAGGCAGGAAAACAGGCGGATACTAACAACGATACGGGAAAATTAAAACATCGGCAGTTCTGAATATACAAAGTTTTAGTAATTTTCTCTTAGTAAATTTTTAAACAAGTTTCAGACCTCCTATTTATATATTTTGAATATCATTATTATTTTTTAATACGCCTTATGTTATTTAACTGTCTACTTTTACGGTCGATAAAAATTACAAAAGAAATAAAATAATTAAATAATTGAATAAAAATAAATAAATTAATGATCTTTAAAATATAAGTGACACCAGCCTCTGTTTACAGTATCATAGTAGTTGTAAAAATGCTATTTTGTATTTTGAAAAACATATTTTTAAAGTATTTTTAGGTTTGGTGTATAAGTGGTGTACATGGTGTATAAGCTTTACAGCTCGGATGTATTTTAAATAGAAAAATACCTTTGTATGTACATTGTTACTTTGAAGAATAAAAAATCCCACTCGAACAGAATACTTCAAAAATAGCTGATTTTGGTTTATATGAATTTTTTTTTTTTTTTTTTTAAGCAAATGAAAAATAATAAATTCACTGGAATTTTGCTTAAATGTTAGCATACGTAAAAGCATTGGTGTAATTTATTTTATTTTAATTTATTATTTAAAGTACAGTTAAAATTGGATTATAACAAGAATTTTGCTTCTGAAAGTAAATACGTTTAAATAAAAATTAATTTTCGATATAAATTAAAGGGTGAATTTTCTGTTATTTTTATTTAATTTTCAAGCAAATTATAACTAAGAAAATCAACTAAAGACATTTTTTATGTAGCAAATTCAATAATTTAATTTAGAAAGTTCAGTTTCTTCTATAGTCTTCTTTCTTTCCATTATTATTATTATTATTATTATTATTACTATTATTATTGTGCGTGTGTTGGCGTTTAGGTATGTGGTGTGACTACTTGTGTATAAGTATCGGTTTCAGTTAAATTTAAAGTTAGTTTAATGGACTTTCTTATTTTTAATTCTTTTGATAGCTTTCAAGAACTTTTACACATATACCACGTTTTGAGAGTGGAAATTTTTCAACGGAGAAATTATTCATTTAAAAACCAATAACATTTTGTTATTTCCAAATTGTCAGTGAGACATCCTTGTTGGGCCTCAAAAGCATTTCATAGTTTGTATGTGAGTACCACGAAAGTGGTCATGAAATATATCTAACAAAGTACAACTCATAATTTTTTTCATACAATACCCGAGTACCGCAGTTTATGGAGTTTTATCCGGTTAGTGTATCCGGTTAAAAATTTCTATATAGAGTTTTCACCTGATTTACACAATTTACTGTTTCCCGAGTTTAAAAAAGTGTTTTTTGGCAATAAGACAGTTGGTGTGTTTGCATATGAGTATGCATTGTTGGGGAATAGATTCCTCACAAATAGAAAAGTTTTATAGAATTATTTTTATCACCACTTAATTTTACATATGATTAATCGCTGGTAACTATTTTAAAAATATTATATAATAACTACAAGATAAAAAGAACTTATTATAAACCACGTGTTTAAATTTTCTGTTGAATCATACATGAATTATCCCATCAAATTTAAAGGAAATTATCAAATGCGGCAATGATAAAGACAGCAGTTATAAGAAAAATTCAAACATTTATTAATTGAATAAAAGTAGTAAAGAAATACATTGACATCGTGTTCTGGGGTATTATAAAAGTTTCAAATGTCCAACTAGTCGGGACGTTTAGTTAAAAATCGATTGAAAAATTCGTACTGGACAAACAAACAAGCAAATAAGAGAGAGGGATAATAAAAACATGGTAAAATGTCTCGTGTTTAAAATTTCGTTATTGAGAAACCTGGTTGGGATTCTTCTGACTTTCATAGCTGCAAAACTGATAAAATTAGAACGTGGAAACTTCAGAATCAAGACAGGTCTAGTGTACAAATGGTTTTCCAACTTTTGGTGAAAATTGGGAAACTGTGATGTGTGACTCTTTTCTATCTCAAAAACTACTCTTACTATTTTCTTTAACATTACTATATAAACAAGGTTTTACATGTCCTTTCGTATGTATTATTTGGCTAGTTCAGGAAAATTAGTAGACGTATAAATAGTTAAATTTTAGATGTCGCAAATGCGGTTCTTTAAAAACGACTTAACGGATTGTCTTCAAACTTGCCATATTAAATTCCTTTCAGAAATTCTTTCACAAGTATGTGTTATTTTCCAGCAAACGAATGAGTTTGACAAGTTTTGCTGAAAATCGCAGTCAAAAAACTCATAACAAATTCTTTTAAATTTGCTACATAAACCTCTTTTTAGTTGTCTTTTTGAATATGTTATTAGGTTAATACAGGACAATTAACAGGCGTCCGATTTAGCAAATCAGTTATAGATCTCGAGAAATTGGTGTTTCAAAAAATACCTTTAAAGGTTTAAAATAAATAAATAAATAAATAAATAACTCACTACATGTAAACTCTCTTTTATTTGTCATCACGAGGTACATATCAGTTTGCTCTTACAGGACAATTGTTAGGTTTATACTTTGTTAAATCGGTTTTATGTCTTCTCACCAATAATTTTATTTTAGTTTTAAGTTTAATTTTTAAATTAACTGACATAAAGAATTTGGTAAAATTACCTTACAAAACATCCTTTTGATTTGAGCATATATATTTCGAACCACCGTCAGGTTCATCATCAGTTTTCATAATGACACTGCCGGCTCCGCCTTCATTCTTCCTGCCTTCTTCGTAACTTCTCTTCAGGAAGGAAGAACGAAGGCAAACTGGAGCCGGCAGTGTCATTGTGAGCACTGATGATGAACCCGACGGTGATTCGATGCTCAAATCAAAAGGGTAAGCTAATTTTACCAAAATCTTTATTAAAGTTTAATCCTTTATAAAATAATTATGTATTTTCTGATATATATTTTTAACACACATGCTGTTTTCTGTTATACTTCATTTATTTTATTATTTAATATTTTTATACATAATATCAGTTTAATTACTGATTCCGTCACCGGTATTAGTTTAACTTCTAAGAATACAAATACGTTTTTTTGATCTTCCAAAAATGCTGCTTTAAATGTCCTATAAATTCCAACCTTAAATCCGTAAAACATTTAAAACTATTAAGGAACTCGACATTGTCATCTACAAAGATACATACTAACTAGTATTTTTACTGTTTAGTTCTGACGATAGCCAATATAATTTAAATTTCCACAATAGATTCCTTATTCACACTCTGTTATTTGTAACAATGCCAATGTCTTACATTTCCCTGAATACACTATGTTAAATTGATTTCATTAAACTGAGTCAGATACTACTAATACATTTCCATTCATAGAATTTCACTTAGCTTAAATTAGTTCAAGTATCGCTTACGCATTTCCTATTCATTAGAAAAGATGCGCTGTGCTAGCATACAAATTACAATAGCTTCTCAGGACGTCGAACATTTAGATTACGAAAGAAAAGTTATGCTTCTTCCTATATGAAGTATTTCCTTATCAATTACAAAATAACTAAATGGTATGATAAATTAAAATAAACATCTGATATATATAAGTTAATATTGAAAAAAATAATTAAATTTATGTATTTTTATGTGTCTTTTTAAATAATAAATGTATATAACGAATTGCAAATAACTTAAAATGGACTAATGACAACGTGATTCACGGATAATATTTCGAAAAATGTACCCCCCCCCCCATGATAAAATTAAAAAACTTGATGCGCACAAAATTATATTCTGTGTGACATAGATATATAAAACTTTTTCCAATTCTTTTTAAAAGAATTAAAAAGATGGAATTTTTATGAAAATGTAAGCTAAATGTTTTATTTGAAAAGAAATGGATATATATATAAAAAAATCCAAACAGTGAGGGGTTTGCTTTCTTTTTAGCAAACTATAAATATTCTCTATGTTTTCATTGAGATGATATAGTCACTGAAAATCAAAACATGATTTTAATGTTATATTATTTATAGAATTTCAGTCTAAAAATATAATATTTAGTATTTTCCTCTGAATATGTTAATATACAAGAAATTGTATAATTACGGAATCTTAATAATTTCAAACGATTTTTATTTAATTAATTCAAATACCGTGTATAAGCCCTGTTAGCGTGTAGAAATGTACAAAGAAATGATAATAATAACTAGGTACCAAGAGAGCGTTACAATTAAAGAGAGCGTAATAGTAAAAAGAGCGTTAAAATTATACTAAAGACAATATATATATATATATATATATATATATATATTTTTTTTTTTTTTTTTTTTTTTTTTTTCGCGATTTTTTTTTTTTCGAAATAATAGCGATTATTAGAATTTATAAGCACTTGAAAAATATCTTTAGTGTTTTTACTATTTTCATTCTTTACACTATTATCGAGTTTTTACTTGTTTTACACGTTTGAAGATGTTCTAAATAAATAACTTACATAGATATAGATAAATATTTTATAAATTGGTATGTGAGTATGTGTATGTATGTATACGTGTGTATAGAGGGAGACTGGATATACTCCTGATTTTATCTACAAAAGCATAATAGGTAAAACAACAGAGCTTTATAATTAAGACAGCATAAGTATAAATATGGGTTTACCAAGTTTCAATGAAAACAAGACATCTCTAAGTATAGGACATGAACAGCCGGTTTTGGACCAAAAGTCGGTATCTCAGAAACGGCCCTAACGATTTCTTCAATTTTGCTATATAAATCTGCATTTCCATGCACTTTCATATATAAATTAGTTGGTTACTACAGAAAAATCAGTAAGCGCCCTGAAAAGTACATGAAATTTAGATCTTGGAAGTGGGTAACTCAAAAGCGACTCTGAGAATTTTCCTTTCGAATTATCTATAGTAATTCTCTTTTAGATGTTCTTTAGTAAAAAAAAAAAAAAAAAAAAAAAAAAAAATGCTAAGAACAATGATTACTTAGACTCAACTGCTATATATTGTTACTATATCTCTATTTATAGTAAATACTATAATATATATAGTGTTTAAAATATTATAAGTAAAAACGTCGAAAAAATTGTTACGAACATGATTTTTTAAACAAAGAACAAAGACATCATTTTATTCACGTGGATGTCATTAGAAATTTTCCATTATATCCGTAGTGTTTATCGTAAACGTAGTAGTGGTTAACGGATGTTCTATGGTTGTTACTTCACATATTTTATTTTATTTCACAATATATCTTATGTAAAGTTTTATCTATTGTTACGATTGTTGCGTAAATCTATTGTTACGTAAATAAACTTTTATCAGGGTCCAAATTATTTAAATCAGGGTTCGAAACAGTTATTGAACTTTTTCAAATGTTCCAGTTTAACTGGTTCACAATTTTTTTTAAAATCAAAGTTCTAACTTTTATATATTTATTTATTTATTTATTTTTAAAAAATAAAAATTACTCGAAAACTCTTATCAAAAGAACTTTTTCATAAAAGTTCTGAAAATATAAATTCTTACCAAAATATTTCATAAAAGTTCGCAAATACATGTTCCTAGTAGACCTTTTCAAATATAGTTTCTCATATATAATATCACAAACGCATGGCTTAGAATTTGACGTACTATAATTCGAGAGAAATCTTGGGCGATATCGAATTCAGTGGCGTTTTCTTCTAATGTTAAAAGTGCTCACTAGACACTCACTTAAAACAGGAACAATTTTTATTCCTTTTTCTTTGTATTATATTTTCTTCCATTTGAATGTCTGTGATATATCTCTAATAATACCAAACTTGACTGTAAGACTCTCAAAGAATATTCTGGTGTATAAAAAGAGTTATCTTAATGCAATACAATAAAAATAAAATAAAATAAATGTATTAACATCAAAATAATTAACTTCAGCAACTCGATTTTCTAATCAAATTTTAACCTTAAATATTTACTTATTATATTTTGCATTGTGGGGGAGTAGCGTAGTTGAAACTAGGGTGAATTACATATCCACACATTTGAACTTAATACACTGAGAAAAAAAAAATCTGTAACTGGCAACTAGAATCTAAACTGTGGCTCTAGAAAAAATAGTTCCATGTCATCCTTATAAATTCTAGTTCCCTTTGAAAGCGAGTTCTAGAAACCCCTATTAGAATTCTAGAACGTTTGCCTAAATTATCGATGTCAAATTTATTTAAAAGTCTCTGCAAATAAATGTGAGCACAAGAGACGAGTTTCAGCAACTATAATCCTGGCGCATGACAAATCCTAGGAAATCAAGCGAGAATTTCTCTCAATAAAAAATATTTAGATAATTCAGTATATTGTTCAACCATCTAGAAATAAATAGACTAGAAATTCTTGATCATTTCGTATATTCAGCTTATTGGCGTGCCTTATATGCATAGTTCGGAAATCTATATTTCTAGTTTAAAGATTTAGAAAGTGTTAAAACAATCATTGAATAAGAAAAATCTGGTCTGAAATATATTTCCACTAATTTCATCGAAAACATATTTCATTAAACAACATTTAATTTCATTGAACTTAATAATTTATCTACGAATTTAAATTACCAATTAAGTAAATATGAAAAATAATTATAACGATATCAAACATATATGCTTCATTTATTTTCATTTTATGGCACTATATGCTGCATGAAGCCATTTTTGTGGAAGAAAGTATTTTATAGCGGGCCAATTTTTATGGTCTTAAACTGTGTTATAATCACATATAGTCACATATATCACAAAGTCTGAGTTGCCATAGAAAAATATAAAGATGCTTAAGAAATAAATATTTTTGCTGTTTTTAACGGTTTATATATATATATATATATATATATATTACTCTATGTACTAATGGTACACTTATGTACTATCTTATTAAATACTCATTTATTAAAATGATAAAATAATATATTACATAATGTTTATTGTTTGTATCTTTATAAATTCATTTTAGGAAACTAGAAAATATAGCTAAAATATATTATTTGTTTATTTCATAATGCGTTAAATTCCTTTTTTATGAAGTCATCGTGTTTTAAGAATCCTTATATTTTTTAATACATTTCTTAAAATTAAATAAATAATCGCCATATTAATTAAAATGTCACTGCTGAATAAATATTTAACAAATATTGTTGACGTAACAAACACAAATTTCTTTAATTATAATGTATTTTAAATTTAATAATCAGTTTATCATGAATACATGAAAGGTATACTTATATACAAGTTTAAAAACAATGTTATTAATGTCTTTAAATTACAAATATAATACTATTTTAAATTACATATTTGTTTTTAAAACTTCAATTATTTGTTTAATTATTCTAAAATTAAAAATAATTTATTATAAAAATTCATAATTTTTGTAATAAACAATTAATTCTAATTTTTAATAAATAAATTTTAGAACAAATTTCTTGAATAATTTTGTCTCTTATAGAAGATTATTTCTAACAGTATAAAAATACAATATATAATTTAATGAAATATATGATAAAAATATTCATACTAATAAATTAAATATTTATATTAAAGCCTTTTATTTCATTTATTAAAAATATTTAAAATAATAAAAATGGTTAGAAACAAGTTCTGATAATTCTTAAACCAATTTCCTGTTGTAAATAGCTTTCTTTGGGCAGAGAATATTTTTCTATTTTTGCCTTATTATGTTTTGTAAAAAGACGTGTTCGAAGCTAACACATTGTTTACGCTACATTGTCTGAGTTAAATAGTAATATTTAATGATATGATAAACTCAAAAGTATGTTTTAATAACTTTTTGTTTCTCATTGTACAATTCCCGTATTTAGATAATAATTTTGAATAAAAATTTTGAATAAGAATAAATTTTAATATACCTCAATTATTCTGGAAAACTTTGTTAATTTAAATATTTTTAAGACTCTTATTAAATATCAGAGCGAATTTTTTATTAAAATTCTAAAAATTTGAAACTTACATTTTCAAGAAGCAACCATTTTCACTTTCCGAACATACACATGTAAAGAAAGTATAGTAATCATGAAAAAGAATCGATTTTCATATTTTGGTGTATCCATACGTTTAGAAGTCTGCTGAGTTCATTTTTGCTATTTTTACGGTGATGTATGTATGTGTGTGTGTGTACATGTGGGAGTGAACACGATATTCCAAAGCACTTTGTTCAAATGAGCTGAAAGTTGGTACGTATGTTACAGACTACCGTACCATGAACCAATTCATTTTGAATAATCTAGCACTTATATATGTATATTTACAGAGAGACAAAGAATAATTCCTTATCATTACGTTTATGGGCTTAAATTACATTGCGCTGCAAAAAAAAAAAAAAAAAAAAAAAAAAAAAAAATGAGCCCTGATACCATTCTTGCTGGTTCTTATGTAAAATGACCTCCTGAATCCGAATATAAATTCCATTCCGCCCAGTCACCCATCGTTTTCTAGAGACATCACCCCTCCCTCAATTTTTATCACTGTTTGGTAATTTTATGACCATAAACTTGGTTTGGATAATCAAAAAAATTTTAATTTAACACCTAAAGACTAAAAACTACAATGTTTAATAAATAACATTATTAATAGATTAAAAAAATATAAAAAATGTAATACATAATTTCAGTGGCAAATCCATCCCCTAAATTTTCCCCTTGTCGCATATGTTCATTTTTTAGAATTTTCCAACTCTGTGGCGCCTCAAAAGAAAATTTAATTCTTAAAATAATACTCCCCCCCCCCCTCCCCTAAAAATAAATTTATAGCAATAAAATTATCGAAAAGTGATAAAAAATAGGGGGTCGTCCCTACAAAACGGTGGGTTATAGGACAAAATGGGCGTCTTATTCGGATTCAGGAGGTCATTTAACATAAGGATTTGCAAAAACGGTGTTGGGGAAATTTTCATGCCGAGCATTGTTATTTAAAGAGCGATATCACAGCATTTTCGACTAAGCTGAAAATTTATGTGCATGTTATAGGTATCCATCGCTGAACAGCATAAATTTTGGAGGATCTCGCACATATATATTATTACAGGGACGCAACGAAAAATTATTCATCATTATGATTAATGGACTCAAATTATTTGCAGTGCTATAGCGTTAAATTAAACAACGTACTATATAGGGTTAAGTACTCAAACATCAGTATAATTTTTTTCTTTTGTTTATTAAATGACTTCCCTTACTTTATTTTATTTAAACGAGAGTAAATAATTAATGTTCGGAAAATCGAGTGGAGTAAATAAAGATTTTTGTTTTCTTTTTTTTTTTTTTTTTTTTTTTTTTTTTTTGTTAAAAATGGAATTACGAAAAAATACATTCAGTGTGCACCATGAAAAATAAATAGAAAAGGAAAGAAAACTTGCATGGCGAGATTTTTATTTTATTTTGAAGTACATTATAACAGAAATTAGACACATAGTTGATTCTATTAAGTACGTATTTACTACGTAATTCTTTACTATTGCAATATACAAAATTGTTGTAATAAAACTTCTGCTATAAACACCATTCTGAAACTGAAACCAATAGGGGGTTTATCACCAAATTTTGGTATTTGGACTATTCGTAAGATTAACGCAAGGGGTTTTAAAAAAGGTAATTCAAAATTTGCCCACTAGTGTGTGCTTGGCATAAGAAAATCGCAAATTGAATTAAATTTTAATGAATTAAATTTTATTCTTCACATATCATAAGCATCTGAATTCCAGTTTTAAGAGCATTTTCATGTTTTGTGATATCTTGAATACGATTTGAATAATTTTAGAAAACTATCTGTATTCTAAAATTGTACGTCTGTGTGTACTTGTGATAAAACTTTTGTAGCAGCTCTATTTTAAAAAGTAATGCATATACTTTCTTAAAACTTTATTATTGTTACACTTTAACAAGGAAGGCTGTCAAACTTATACGATTGTTCAGAATCCCTCCCATTGTGAAAGATCTAATTTTTATCAATGATTTTTGACAAAAAAAAGTATCGATTTTTAATAAACATCTCATATATCATGTTTGGTGCATTTAAGCTATAGTGACTAAGTTGTAGTCTTTTTCTAAATGGAATAGATTTATGCTTAGAAGAGTGATCCATCAGTCATTATGCGTCAAAAAATGACGCGTATCATTAATTTTAGACTTATCGTATTAAAAATTGATCCATCATATGCATCATTTTTTGACGTATAACGGTTGATGAATGGGTCTGCTAAGCTGCTACACTAACATAATTTGAGTGAATATCGGGCGAAATAGGACTTTGGTATGTTACTATTTTTTTCCTATGAAAGAAGTGTGTTTTTAATCTCCTATTGTGTTAAGTGCACCAAATTTCCTATTTATATATGTGTGTATTAAATTGTTGACTTAAT
Organism: Salticus scenicus; assembly: GCA_963930645.1. NCBI lineage: Eukaryota > Metazoa > Arthropoda > Arachnida > Araneae > Salticidae > Salticus > Salticus scenicus. The sequence continues at coordinate 214,162,202 of OZ005656.1, read as the reverse complement.
TATTTTTGGATATCAACTGCTAATAGGTGCTGTTATTGTGAAGGGTATTTCCAATACAGGTATAATAATTCTCCATTAGATAGTGTAGTTACCATTTGGTAGTTTCCACTAGCCCATATTTTCTTATAAGTGAAAAAGTTTTATTTATATAGCTTTAATTAACTGATAGCTTTATATAGCTTTAATTATCTGATTTATATAGCTTTAATTAAAATACCCAAGATTCAACCCAGAGGTGTTAAAAGAGGAAAATCCAGAAATCAATAAAAATCGACACAAAAATGTGCACAAAGATTTATTATTATTACTATTATTGTTGTTGACTTGCTGCAAAAGATAAGAAAGGAAGATGCCCCTATCGGATAAACTTTTTGAGAACTAAATTCGTAGAGGTTCTAAGCAAGAGCGATCAGAGAAGAATGATGAAGTTCCAGCCAAATTCAGATTATCATTACATATTGAGATTTAATTTCTTCGCCAGCAAGAAAATATAAAAAGTGTTTTTTTTTTTTTTTTTTTTTTTTTTTTGATACGTCATACTCTAATCAAGCTAATAATTTTTAATACACAGAGCAGGAGTGCATTATATATTATAGCGAAAATTAAGCCAAACTTTCGTTATGAAAAGTGAGAAACCACAACGCACAGATACATAAAATATAGCAATAATTTAATTCTGTTCAAGGGGAATTTTGACTAACTGAAAGAAATTGCGTTAGAAGTTAAACTATAATTTAGGAGGCACATAAATGAAATGAACCATTTATTTTTTATTATTTTTATTTCACTGATGCAGAAACAATTCGGTGTTTATTAAAGATTTATATTGAATACACGAGTAAATTATTATATAAAGCGTTAAAATAGATTTCATTTTAAATTAAATAGAAATTACTAAAAATATATGTGATTTCTACATCGCCGTTACAAAAAAATTGTAATGTTTTATTTAGTTCCCTAACAAATAATATATTAAAATGATACAGAACAAAGTTTTTTCACAGCCACAACACATTAGTTTTAATATTATTTTTGTAAATAAAAATAAATCATGCTCATTAAAAAAATCTTCGTTAACTGTATCAAAATTTAGATGTAGAAAAAAATACTTTTAAATATTTTATGAAGCATTATAGTAAAGATTCTCAACAAAAATCTTTCACGAATCATTTACTTTGTCTTATTAAAAGCCGACTAGTTTCACATTATGTTTTTCATTAAGATTTAAAAAAAAATACAAGTTAAATATATCTTTATCTGCCAATAGTTTATCTGATGAATTACTGTAATAATACAATTATAACGCAGCCTACACGTCTATTTTGAAAAGAACTAAACGTTATTAGTACTCTGAAAGTTTCGTTCATTTCAACAAATAAGAGAAAATTACTTTCTAACATAGTGCAAAGAGGTAGCGTATCATTATCATTTGAAGTACCTGAAAGCATTGCTATTACAGTACTTTATTCCACTGAATGTATTAACGACAGGAAAGATCTTGAGTCAGTGAAGCAAAATTATATTATTTCATTAGAGTCCTTTGTTTGTGGTTGAAGAGAAATGATTAGACGAAGGAAAATAATAATAATATTAAATTCATTTATTTCCTGTACTTTTTAATCAATTATAATGAATATTTCCTCAAAGGCTTATTGAATGCGCCAGGCAGTAACTGAAATAATGATAAAAATGTCCTAATAGATATAAGTACATTTATTCAATAATAGTATAAATGAATCGTATGAAACTGATATTAAATTATTAACTATAATAATATATCAATTACTACTAAGATACCAAAAAGTAAATTAATGTTTAGTGATTTTTCCAATATTTTAAATGAAAATAATTCACTTTTTCAATATTTTATAGAACAAAATATCAATAAACCTAATAAAAAATTATGCTCAATCATTGACTATAAATTCATTTATCAAAAAATATTACGAGAGAATTATATAAAATTTACATCAAATTTTAATCAAGTGTAAAATAACAATTATAAATAAGGTTCTAAAAAGTTTTTTTTTTTTTTTTTTTAATAAAATAAAAAAATATGTAAGATATTTTTACTAAATGTATCATATTACACATTATAATTAAACGTACCTTTAAAAATCATTATTTTTCGAAAGATAATATAAAAAACAACTCTTTTCGGCTCATTCGGAAACGTAGATTAATTTCTTTTTTCCTATCAAGCAGCCGCCATTTTGAAACAAAATGGCAGTTAAAAGTTATTAATGGACTTGGAAGAAATATTGACGTGGGCCATGTATATATGGTGCTTTAAGCAAATCGGTTCATAAATATTTTTTATGTGAATTTGAAAATTTTAAGTTGCTTGCACTTGGAAAAAAGATGACGGCGATCAAATTTACAAACAAATATACGAAATGAATTTGTGTGATAAGTATACAGTTCGAATTAATTCAGAATTTCAAAAGTTATCTTGTTGACAAATTAAGTGTCCGACTCTTGGATCAAAAGAGCGGAGCAAGTTGCTCAGTGAACTAATCCAATATATTTGTAAGATAAGTCTACTGTCCAACTTTGGTTCTAATTAATTCAGTATTTCAAAAGTTATTCTGATAAGAAATTTACAAGTGGCAGCATTCAATTGGCCGCAACTTGGAAACAAAATTGCAGAGAAACTTGCCTACTGAAATCATAGATATTTGAATGATAAATTCATTGTTCAATTTTGGTTTGAATTGATTAAGTATTTCGAAAGTTATCGTGATTTCAAATTAGTTAACGAACTCATACAATATTTTAAGATAAGTTCGCTCTCCAATTTTGGTTCGATTTGGAGTATTATTTTGGAAGTTATCATGATTATAAGTTTTCAAGTGATAGCCTGATTTCATGTAGCCCCCCATAATTTAATATATCCGCCCCCTTCTTAAAAATGGCGGATAAAGTTCATTAATAAACTTGGTTGAGACTCTTATATGGTCTATGTATACAACGAATTTCAAGCAAATTCAGGCTTAAATGCATGTGAATTTTAAATTTTCAAATGGCCTCCACTTCAAAACAAAATGGAGAAGCAACTTGTTAAACAAACTCATTCAAGTTAATTATAAGATAATTTCACTGTTTAAGTTTGTTTTGATTTGGAGTATTATTTTTCGAAAATTATCGTGATAATAAATTTTCAAGTTGTAGCCTGATTTCAAGTGGCCCCGCGTAATTTCAGATATCCGCCCCTTTATCTAAAATGTCGGATAAAGTTCATTAATAAACTTGATAGAGACCCTTATATAGTCTATATATACATCAAAATTCAAGCAAATCCGGCCTTAAATACTCTTTTTAACCGACTTCAAAAAAAGAAGGAAGGTTCTCAATTCAAACCGTATGTTTTTTTTATGTTTGTTAGCTCATAACTTCTGAACGGATGCTCTGATTTTGATACTTTTTGTTTTGTTGAAAAGGTCTTGGTCTGCAATAGGTCCCATTGTAATATCTATACGATCTAAAGAAAATACAGGGTGCCTAAAAAAATCCGTCCCAACTCTTTTAACTGTTAAACGGCTGCAGCTATAGTGATAAAAATGGTATGTAAGTATAGTAAAGTGGCCCTGCAGTACAAGGTTAAACCGCTTGCTGCGCCACCTGGTGGAAAATAGTGGAGTTAGTGTTCCTATCTCGAAAACGGTTCTAGAGAAAAAAAGTGAATTTTGTACTAAATAGATTATCATCTGTTTAGTACAAAAAGATAGTTTAGACATTCATGCTAGCGTTTCTATCTCGGAAACGGTTCAAGACAGGGGAAAAAAGTGTATTATAAAATTGCAGAGCATCATCGATTTAGTACAAAAAGATAGTTTTGACATTGATGCTAAAAGTACAAGGCTAAAAACATGCCTTTTTTTGTGCTCAATTTCTTACACTATACACACTTGAGCTACATTGCTCACGTAGTAGCGAGTAGCGTAGCTGGTGAGACATACGCTATATAGTTAAAAATACGGTTATTTGATACTTTTTGCTTTGTTGTAGAGATCTTGGTCTGAAGTAGGTCCCATTATAACATCTTTACAATCTAAAGAAAATAAAGCGCCATCTGGTGAAAAACAGCGGCATTAGCGCTCCTATCTTAAAAACGGTTCAAGATGGGAGAAAAGTTAATTACGAAATTGTAGAGTATTATCGATTTACTACGAAAAGACAGTTTTTAGACATTATATTGCTAAAAATAGAACGCGTAAAACGTGCAATTGTTTGTTCGCAGTTTCCTACACTGTGGACACTTGAACTACGTTGCACGCTTTACAGCGTAGCGGATGACACTTATACTCTGTGGTTCAAAGTACTGTTACTGTAAGCCGTCACATCGATTTGCGCAAAGTCGTTTTCAACCAAATTCAGAAAGGAGGGTGTTCTTAATTTTTGCTATGTGTTGTTGTTGGTGTTTGTAAGCTTATAACTTTGTAAGAAATGCTCTAATTAACCGACTTCAAAAAGGAGGAGGTTCTCACTTCAAAGCGTATGTCTTTTTGTTTTTGTTTTTGTTTGTTAGCTCATAACTTCTGAACGGATGATCCGATTTTGATACTTTTTGTTTTATTGTAAAGGTCTTGGTCTGAAATAGGTCCCATTGTAAGATCTTTACGAACAAAAGAAAATACAGGGTGCCCAAAAAAGTCAGTCACGACTATTTTAACTGCTGAACAGCTGCAGCTAGAGTCATAAAAGTGGTATGTAGGTACAGTAAAGTGGACATGTGCTACGCGATTCAACCGCCTAAAGCGCCACCTGGTGGAAAAGAGTGGAGTTAGCGATCCTATCTGGGAAACGTTTCAAGACAGTGGAAAAAAGTGAATTATAACATTGCAGAGCATCATCGATGTAGTACGCAAAGATAGTTTAGACATTAATGCTAAACACAGAACGCTTAAAACGTGCACTTGTTTGTTCACAATTTCCTATTTTTTGCACACTTGAAAAACATTGCATATGTTGTAGCGTAGCGGGTGACATTTATGCTATGTAAAATTCAAAGAATGGTTATTGTAAGCGGTCATATCGATTAACGCATAGGCGTTTTAAGCCGACTTCATAAAAGAAGAGGTTCTCAATACAAACCATGTTTCTCGTTGTTGTTGTTGAAATTTGTTAGCTTATAACTTCGTAAGAGATGATTTAATTTTAATACTTTTTTTGTTGTCGTAATGATCTTGGCCTGAAATAAGTTTCATTAGGATTTCATTAAGATATAAACATATTACAGGATACTCACAAAAGTCTGTTCTCACTCTAACTGCTGAACGCAAGCAGCTACACTGGTAAAAGCAGTGTGTAAGTATCGATGTTGAATCTTCAGTCCGTCAGCTGCAATGCATATTTTGCTCTTTGTTTGAACTTTACGCTGCGCAATTTCCAGCGCAGAGGGTGACACGTATTTACTGTAAGGTTCAATATATATGCCTAACAGAATTTTCGGTTACGAATACTGCGTATGCTTTCTTTACATTTCTAAAGACTTTTTAATTTAACGTATGTTCGTTCAATAGATAGTTTTTTTGGTCATATCCGATAAAGGCAAGAAAAGTGACACAATTTAAAAATGCAGCATTTGAGAAAAATCAACTTAAAAATAACTTGACTAGAATAAAACTGGCACAACTCTCTCTCGAGTGGATAACTTTCTAGATGGAGATGTAACATTTTTGTTCACATTGGGTGCATTTAATGTATTTTTCAGTGACATAAACCATTTTTTGAATAATGTCACTTTTCTTGGAAGTTGTGATTTGTGAAACTTCCGTCAAACGTCTTGTGATGCTCTGCTATACAAATAAGTTTTCACTGAAAAGAGAAAAATAAAATCTTTTTGTAAAAAAATAGAACCGACTCCAAAAAGGAACTACTATTCAAACAACTAAAAATGAAAGAAAATTGACAGAAAATGGAACTGTAGTTTGCGCCTAAAAGTATAAAATAATTTCCTTCGCCAAACAACCTATAACACTACAATTAATCATAACTTTTGAAGTCGGCGCAAAATTAAATAAAAATTGATACCTTTATTCAATACAAAAATCAAATCCTATTCAAAATACACGTCTCACATTGTTACCTGCAAAACGCAGCCGAAAACTACTTTGATTCAAGAAAACAAGTAAGATTTCGTAAGCAGCAAAAGTTGGCGAAGATGCTGGTATCTGACATCCTTGGTGAAGGAAAAATCGCAAAATTATCTGGCAAACATATTTAATTTCTTTTGGATATCATGATTATTTTAATAAGGTATATCAAGAGAGTAATCAAGAATATGAAACAACACATCGTACAATATTTATTATGAAAATATACATCTTTCGTGTATATTTTTGCCTTACGTTTTTATCGCCAAATTCAAAAGCCGTCAAGGATGATCTAACTTCGTAGACACATAAATACCGCATTGTGAAGAATGTTCACTGTTCTATGTAAATGCTACTAATGGACCAATTGTATACAGTGATAAAATAATAAAGGAAACGTGAAAATGGATCATTCGAGACCAGCTTTGTTGCTTCCGATCTAAAGACAAACCTTTAAAAACTAATTAAATTTTATTTAATTTTGCGCCGACTTCAAAAGTTATGATTAATTGTAGTGTTATAGGTTGTTTGGCGAAGGAAATTATTTTATACTTTTAGGCGCAATCTACAGTTCCATTTTCTGTCAATTTTCTTTCATTTTTAGTTGTTTGAATAGTAGTTCTTTTTTGGAGTCGGTTCTATTTTTTTACAAAAAGATTTTATTACAATGTCGATTTGAAATTTTCAACTGGCCGCTACTTGAAAACAAAATGCTGGAGCAACTTGGTTAACGAATTCATCCAAGATATTTATAAGATAAGTTCGCTGTCTCGATTTGGAGTATTATTTCGGAAGTTACCGTGATGACAAAATTTTTATTATATATATATAGATAGATAATTAGATAGATGGATAGACATATTGATAGGAAGATAGCGAAATGAACTTATTACAGTAGGTCAATTTCTAAAGAAATCAATCTGATATCAATAAAAATACTCATTGACTTTTTCTCATTATTTAAAAAACTAAATAATTTGGCACCATTAAATTATATTTTGGGGTATTTGTAAAATTATATTTTAAACTGTTGATAATTTATCGCACTAATTAATATAATAATGAAAATTAAAATTCAGCCTAAAAACATATTTTCAGAATAATAATAAAAAAAAATTTTAGCATTAAGAGAATTTCTTTCATTTCTGCATGTACGAGAAAATTGTTTCTAATGCAAACATATATTGTATCTTTATTTGAAGTAGATAAAAGCTTTAGTATTATGATTCCAAAGTTGGTTTATCTATTAATATTAGTAAAGATTCAGCATCGGTAATGCGTAATTTATTACATTTCATTAGAGTTATTTGTTTACGGTTGAATGAAATTTATTAGATTAATAGAAGTAACAATGTTGTTGAATTCATACATTTACAGTACTTATTAATCATTTATAATGAACCTTTCTCCAAAGTAACGCACACCACAGATAAGGAGAAATTAAACCTATGTAATTACTGAAACAACTTTATAAATGTCTGAATAAAGCTAAATATACATTTATCAATGAATATATAAATCTTAAATGAAATTGTTATAATAAATAAAATATAATTCGTATACTAATAAGCTTTTTTTTTTTTTTTTTCTTTTTTTCTTTAAAATGTGGGAAAAAATCAATATTTTATTAAAAAGAATAGGGAAAATACCAACAAAAATTCTGCATCAATCATTGATTATATCTCTATTTAAAAACGAAATATTTTTAGACCGTAGCACTATAATTTTTTAGTAAGCATAAAATTATGTTTTTACCTGTTTAATAATTTGACTCATGAATAAATGTAACAGTTGAATTAAAACTTAATCTAAAAGTGCTTTTCAGAAGAATCCTAACTAAACGTTCTGTCATTCAGAAAATTAATATATATAATGACCCTCATCTGTCATGAACGAATCCGGTTAGTACCGCTTCAAAACAGAAACTTTTGGCTGCCATTTTTTTTTCCGTTTGTTTAATTCAACTTAGGAAACATACATATCATTTTCATACATGTTTTGTATCGCACATATTCTTATTTATTTTCTATAAAACCTTGAAAAACTCTTCAATTGTAATGTTTAAATGTTTAAACTAAATATAACGGATCACTGGCTATTATAAACATGAAACTATAAATAGAATTATGTAACTTCATGATTATAAACAATGCAATACCAAATAAAAACAAACCAAAACTGTTGCCATTCAGAAAATACAAATTCCAAATGGACAACTTTTTAATTCCAAATGAACGACTCTTTGACTGTTTCATTAAAAAAATGCTTAAAATATTTCTAAAATATTAAAGCCTTAAAAATCTTAAAATATTTGTAAAAACGCATTAAAGCCTTTAAATATTTTTATCAAACTTCATTGTTTGTTTACATTGTAAGGTATGATTGGCGTCGAGTTTAATACGTAAATGCCGCCAGTTGATTTTAGTTTTGAAATTAGTGTAAAATGATAGTTTGGATAGAATGTTTGGTTGGGCAAGTAAAGGTCACCAGTTGAAATGAGAATTGAAAGTAGAGTAGTCTAAGGTGATAATGTCGAGTCAAGGTAAAATGTTCGGTTGAGAATGAGAAAGTCCCTAACTGGATCCTGGATATTTTGGTGATGTTGTGGGTGAGATAGCTGGTTGTAGGTATCGAGTAGAGGTGAATTTGGGTTAGCATGGAGTGTCTGTAGTTATTGAATAGTTAGTTAGAAAATTTGAAAACAGGATCTACGATAGTCTTAAAAAAGAGTACTTTGGTAAAATGAAGTTAATTGTTTTTTTCTTATTATGAGGACTTTAAATATGCAAGCGAAGTGATGACGTCACTTGCCGTTCGTGGATACAAGAAAAATATTCCCTATGTTAAACGCCCAATGGATTTTTTGTAAAAAATTATTAAAAATCGAGGGAAATTATTTCCCGATTTTAATCCCCATATTTGGGTTTAGATATGTATTAGTTATCATGTGCATGCGTTAGATTAAGTTGTTTTTGTTCTAAAATTGATAAAATTTGAATTTTAAATTTCAAAACTCTAGATAAAAAAAAACAAGGTAAAATGATATGATATAAAATAATTAATTCGAGTGCGGGAGTTCAGGAACATTGAAATTGAAAAACAATGGTTCTTAATTTAATTCATAACAAACAGGGTTCAAGAAAAATAGATTAAAACTTAAAAAAATTAGAAATTCTAACGTCTAAACTTTCATTAAATTATTTATTTTAATTTATAATTGTTGCCAAGAAAATTAAACTTTAAATTTTACATCTACTTTTTAAGATAGCACGCGATCGTGTTTTATATAAAAATCAAATCATTAAATTCATATTTTTATTTATTTTTATTTCATATTATTGCACGCGCACTATTTATTTCCTAATTCAAAATTATTTAAAAAAAAACGTTTTCGATATCTCTTGTAACGATACTGATTATTATTAATTTTCTTTTCTTTTTCTTTCAAAAAAAAAAAAAAAAGATTTTGATGAAATTCTGGCAAAAGCAGAATTTAGTTTAGGACGGAGGACTATTAGTTTTTTTTTTTTTTTTTTTTTTTTTTTTTTTCTAATTATAACATCGCTTTCAAATTATTCAATTATATTTTCGATAAATTTTAGATTTCGATAAATGTCCAACTATCGAAAAATGATTTCGACGAATGTCCAACTATCGAAAACGACAACGCAAAAATCGCTGTCTGAGACTAATAGGCCCTCAGTCCTAAAAAAAAAACCTTCCATATTCGATTGAAAACATAAACATTTCATTTCAAAGGATGATATTTACACAATAAATATCCAACTAATATACTAATTAAAAGGAAAATGATAAATATTCTATCATAATTTGAAGTGAAATTTGTTTTCAAATGTCTAAATAAAGTATCTGATATATATAAGATACTAATATGTTGCAGCGGAATAGAATAGATATCGGTCATCCTTGGCAGAAAAATATATATATATATATATATATATATATATATATATATATATATATATATCGCCAAATTATCTGGCGAATATAATTTAATTCCTTACAAAAATCATAGTTATTTTAAAAACTTATAGTAAGAGAGTAATGAATAATATAAAACAATATTTCGTACAATACATATTACGAAAATATACATCTGGCATGTATATTTTCGTAGTACGTTTTTGATCGCCAAATACAAAAACGTCAAGGACAACAGAGTTTTGAAATTTAAAATTAAAATTTTGTCAATTTGACAGCAAAATAACTCAATCTAACACATGCACATGATAACTAATACATATATATACCCAAATATGGGGATTAAAATCGGGAAATAATTATCCTCGATTTTTAATAATTAAAAAAAAAAAAAAAAAAAAATCCAATGGGCGATTAACCCCTTAACTGGTTCTTTTTTTTTTTTTTAACTTTATATTTCAGTTCACACCACTATTACTGCGTGCTCATATTCATGTTATTTAACCTTTGAATCATCTACTTATTTTGTTGAAAATTATTTGATAGAAATACTCTGAAAAAATACCGGTGCCAGTTTCTACAAACTGCTACAAAAGTAATGCCCGTACACTGTACGGACAAACCGGTTAAGGGTTAACATAGGAAACAATTTTCTTGCATCCACGGATGATCAGTGACGTCACACTGCGCTTGCGTATAGAGCACTTAATAGAACACTGGGATGTGTTGTTGCTGTTGTGTTGTCGGGCCTATATTTTTTGTCAACCAGCAGTTTTTTTATTGTCATTCATATTTATTGATCGGGTAGAATTTTTGAAGTGAAAACTTCTATAGGCGCGCGTTAAGCACTTTTAGGTGAACAAAAATCATTGAATTCCCGTCGTCGTCACCTGACGCTTTCCGTTTGAAGTGAAAACTTTTGGGTGAACAAAAATCATTGAACTCACGTCACCGTCACCTGACGCTTTCCATCCTTGTATGATACAAATAATGTATCATACAATTAACTTGCTAATGTGACGTGTTAATAATTATATACTGTATATTGTTTTAAAATCTGGTGCGGCTCTACACGACTTCTCTCATCTCCGGACACTGTCTCTATTGCAGTTAGACCTCACAAAACCGTGAGAAAGCCCAAAGCTGCCATTTTACTCACGTTTTTAAAATCTGGTGCAGCTCTACACGACTTCTCTCATCTCCGGACACTGTTTCTATTGCAGTTAGACCTCACAAAACCGTGAGAAAGGCCAAAGCCGCCATTTTTCTGAAGTTTTTACAATCTGGTGCGGCTCTACACGACTTCTCTCATCTCCGGACACTGTCTCTTAAAGATTGCAGCCGGAAACGTTGCAGTTAGACCTCACAAAACAGTGAGAAAGGCCAAAGCCGCCATTTTTGTCACGTTTTTACAATCTGGTGCGGCTCTACACGACTTCACTCATCTCCGGACACTGTCTCTATTGCAGTTAAACCTCACAAAACCGTGAGAAAGTCCAAAGCCGTCATTTTTCTGAAGTTTTTACAATCTGGTGCGGCTCTACACGACTTCTCTCATCTCCGGACACTGTCTCTTAAAGATTGCAGCCGGAAACGTTCCAGTTAGACCTCACAAAACAGTGAGAAAGGCCAAAGCCGCCATTTTTCTCACGTTTTTACAATCTGGTGCGGCTCTACATGATTTCTCTCATCTCCGGACACTGTCTCTATTGCCCTTAGCGCATTAAATGAAATTGTAATATAATTTTTGTAGTAGTAGTTTATATTAATGAATAAAAAAACACTGCATTTAAAAGTATTTTCTACACAATAAAATATTTCCTGATGATTCAAGAAATACACACGTAATTGTTCACGTTTTCACTTCTGTCTGCACTCCCGGAGTGCAAATATTTTTTTTTTTTTTTTCAGAACGAAAATTGGTACAATTATAATATTTCCCCACAGCAGAATTTGGCGATTTTTCTTTGGCGCCGATTTGAACGATAATGTCGTTCTGAACTGTTTGCGATATAATATGGCAGCCTGCATGCTATTTATTTTGGATTTATGATTTTATGATTTATGATTTAGCTTATTATTTTATCATTTATGCTATATGATTTATAATTTTTAGATTTATGGTTTAGCCATAATCGCCAAAAATAAATCGCCAAATTCAGCTGTGGGGAATACTACAGTTGTTCCCCATCATGATCTAAACATTGTTTTCAAGATTTATCGCTGACATTCCGTCATTTTTGACGGGGTTATATACTAGTTTCGTTTATTTTTATAAATAAGAATAAATGACCTTCTAATACAATGTAAATAAATATAGCATCATTTACGTTTGAAGTAACTAAAAGCATTGGTATCACAGTACTTTATTTTAGTTTATATATTATGAGTAGATGAGGCTCCTCATTGGTAAAATATATACTATATTTCATTTGAGTTCTTTCTTTATGATGAAGAGAAATTATTAGATGAATGGAATTAATAATATTGTTAATTTTATTAATTTGCTGTATTTATTTGTCAATTACAATGACACTCTTTAAAAAAAAAAAAAAAAAAAAAACGACGCACCAAGGAGGAGTTATCCGAATGGGACAAAAATTGGTCCATGTGGAGAAAAACAATTTATTACAGTTTCAGAAAATTTGAATGATTTAATCAAGAGTAAGGGCCATACAAAGTAAACAAGTCAATAACGCGTTGGTCCACTTCTGGCCCTTATGTACGCATTTATTCGATTTGGTATTAATTGATAGAGTTCGCAGATGTGCTCCTGTGAAGCATCGTGCCAAATTCTGTCCAACTGGTGTGTTAGATTGGCAAAATCCAGAGCTGGTGTCATGACCCTTTTTATGATGCTCCATGCGTCCTCAGTGGAAGAGAGATCCGGGGACTGAGCTCAACACCATTTCACTGAGCCGCCTATTAATAGTCTTTGAAGTCACTGAAGTACCAGTTTCACGTAGGATCAGCAATAATGATGAATTGGAGGTTTGAGTACCGCTTTGACGATTGACTGGTTCTCACATTATGTCCTCTTTTTAGGCTGACAGCTTCCTCCATGACGCTGTGTTCGACAATGGTTCACCCATTCCTGTCAATATCATATAATAGTAGTACCGCTCCTATCCATTTGTCAAAAAATTCGCAGATTAGACCAACAGGCTTCTTTGAGCCCAACTACACACCACTCTCAAATGCTGACATCTTCGCATGTTGTTTGCGCACCTCTATGCGAGGTATAGTTACTGTCTTTCTCAGTAGAGGGAATAAAATTCTCGAAGAATTTATGACCTGGAATCAAAATTTCTCATTTTTAGTATTTTGCGAATTGCGCAGTTAAGACGCGCTGCAGCGTCGCATACTCATTCGATGGCAGCCAGACTTTAAAATTTTGCATTTTCCATCGAAACCTGCATTACTCCTTTGCATTACTCCTTCTTCGTGCGTCGCTTTTTTTTTTTTTTTTTTTTTTTTTTTTTTTTTTATAGAGTATATATAAATTGTGCGCAATGCGCAGATAAATCGTAAAATGGTTTTGTTAAAGCTATGTATGTTTATCATATTATACTATCAAACTTTTAATCAAATATAGCAGTTATGTTTCATCTGACAAACTTAAAAGTCGATTAATTGTTTTAATAATAATTTTTTATATTTTAAATGAAAAAAAAATTCAAATTTTTATGAATTATAAAAGCTATAATATTAATAAAAATTTAGCATTAGTCATTGGCTACATTCATTTAACAAAGAATACTACAAATTATTCATATAAAGCATATGCCAAATCGTTAATTAAATATTATATATTAACAAATACTTTAATAATGAAAAATATATTGCACATTAAACAAAATTTTTCATTTTTTTAAATAAAAAAAATAATTAATTTGTGATGTTTTTATACATGATAATAAGCATATTAATAAAAATTCTGAATCAATTACCGACTTTTTCTTCCATTTAAAAACTGAATATCTTCACACCACTTCTTTAGAGTTTTTAGTAAACATGAAAATATGTTTTAACCTGCTAATAAACTTGCTGGTGAAGTAACCTAACAATGAAATTATAACTCATTCTAGAAATGTATTTTTAGAAGTACTAACTAAATGCTTTAATATGTAGAAAATTTCGTTCATTCCTGTAAGTATAAGAGAAAATTGCCTTCGATCACAATGCATAGTGATACCGTACCATTTTCATTTGAAGTAGCTGAAAGTATTTGAGCTGTAATACTAAAGTTTGTGTATTAACAATGTAAAAGAACCCGCATAAGTAAAGCATAATTTATTATATTTCATTAGAGTTCTTTATTTATGGTTAAAGAGACAAATAGAAATAACCATCTGATTCAGTTCATTTATTTTGTGTTATTAATAATAAGTTATAAGGAATATTTCCTTAAGGACTCATGTAATGCAGAAATAAGGCGAAATTAAAGCTAGGTAATAATCAAAACAAGGCTAAAAATGTCTTGATAAAGTTAAATGTATTCATCAAGGAATACTGTTAATGAATTATTTAAAGCTGGTATCAAATTTTTATTTAAATATAATATAACAGTTATGACTCAGATAAAGAAAAGTAAATTATTTTTTAAAGAATTTTTTAATGGAAGAAAAATTGATTTTTTCTATGGTTTAGGAAACATAATACGAAAAATATTGATAAAAATTCCACATCAATCATTACATTTTTCTCACTAATAATTAATACGATTTATAAAAATCTCTGTTCTAAAACGAAATGCATTGAAAAAATTTTGTGTGTTTCTATACACAAACCAGTTATACAGGGCCTATTAATGCAATTTTTAATATGGAATATTCTATAGTGAGCTTGAGTTACATTATATATATATCTATATATATATATATTGTTTTTAAATCTAAAAATATTTACGGGCGATGGGCCGGCAGACGGATAGATAGACAGATGGATAGTCAGGTACACAAATTGAAATCATATTCACACTTAAAAATAGTTAAAAAGTGATACAAATGCTTAATGTAAACTGAAATACAATTTCATCAAATTTCCAGTAAAAGCCGTTAATGTAACTGATTATTTTTGTGTCCCTGTAAATCTAATGCTGATAGTGCTATATTCCATAGAAAGCATTCTTTTAAATCTGAATAACATATTTCAATTTCATTAAGCTTTGTGTAAAGTAAAAGTATTAAAATATGGTTTATAAAAATACATGTCATATAACACAATGCTTTGCAATGCTTTTGGACGTTCCAGTGGAGGTATACACTCCATTTTCAATAGGGCACCTCCGATAGTGAACTTGAAAAATATATCAGTTTCATGAAATTCCATGGATATTTCCGAGAGTTAGAGAGCGGACAGAGAGACAGAAGGACAGAAAAACGACAAACCGAAGTCATTAGCACTTTTCAAACTTGTTGGAAAGTGTTAAAAGTGCAAAACATTATTGGAGTTATAAGCTGTAATTTAAAAACAGCCTTATCAATTATAAAAATAATGTAAACTCTGTTGGCAGAGTTTATATTATTTTATATATATAAAGTAATCTTACTGTAAATTATACCTACTTATATCATACTTGATGATTATACTTTTGTATATTTTAATATATTTAAATACATAATTTGTTTTTATACCAACATTCCTTTAAAATGGATTTTATAGTATATATATATATATATATATTTTAAATTGCAAAAATGTCTGTTAAAAAATATTATTTTCTGAAAAATGTAGATATTTTTACAGTCAATTAAAAATATAATCAGTATACATATATTCAGTAAAATTGCTGATAAAATATTAAGTCATATTTAACAAATAAAATAAAACACGACTGAAATCATAAATGAAATTAGTGGTGCCTTGAACATTTTCAGACATCAAGGAATATTTAAAATAATATTGAAGATTACAGTGCATTAGTAATTCCAAAAACTTAATAATGCTTTTATATATAACTTTATTTAATATGAGTATTGTTCAATAAAACAAATTATCAATAATAAATAAATCAACAAATAAACAAATGATAAATTTCATGCGAAAAGTAATTATTTTTCTAATTGTATTTCAAAAAGCATGATTTAAATCTGAAGAAATTTCGATTTTTTTTTTTTTTTTTTTTTTTAAATCACAAAACTTAGGATAAAAAAAGCACTTTTTTATTAATCTGTTTTTTATCAAGCGAAAAGAAAATTATAATTAGTTTTGTGTCTCAAGTTGTCATTCGATCCAAGTTCTTTAAAACTAAATTTTGAAATGTAATTAATCTTTTAATTATTTATTTTTAATATAGCCTTTAGACATTTGCGAGAAAGATAAAAATAGGCAAATTATTTTTTTTTTAATTATCTGGGATACTAATAAAAGAAAATTACATTTTTTTTTTCCAAAGAAGTTACATTATCATTTAAAAAGAAACGAGCCATTATTTTTAGAAACACTAAAAAATTTTAATAAATTATTTTGGATTATACAGTGCCGACAAAAAAAATCTTTACACTTGAGCAGAACAAAAAACAAAACAAAACAAAACAAAACAAAACAAAACAAAACAAAAAAAAAAAAAAACTGTACATGTTAGTTACCGTTCCCGTTATAAAAATGTGTCGAACCCTAGTGATGACACGTGACGTTAGCCGGTCACTATTTTGCCGTCTCATCTGTACATTTTATTGCCAAATGCATGGCTCTCTGGCTATATCTGCCAGATGGCTACAATTGGCTACATCCAGAATGGTCTCCCAGATCTCTGGCTACATCAATCACAGAGATTCGTTTCTCTAGCAAAGTTAAGGCAAGAGATTTCTCTTAAATTTTAAGCTTAATTCGACCCATTGTGTAGAGTAGGAATACTGATGTAGGTTACCAAACTTTTAACAAATGAACGAAATACTGGCTGGCGGGAGCAAAGATCGTACAGCCTAACTATAAAAGTTTACGAGGTGAACTGAGTGTTGTCAAGATAGGGAAAGGTTACCTATGATAGACTAAAACCACGTGTCATCACTGGAGTTAAACATATTTTTGTGGCGGGAATGACAAGTGACATGTAAAGTATTTTTTTTTTTTTTTTTTTTTTTGCCGGCAATGTACAATTGGTAACAAAAGTATCCGGACACTAGCAAAAATTCTTATATAAAAAAAAGTAGAGTTAATACTGTTTTGTTAAATAAATCCTTGTCGAATCCTGTTCTTTGTCAGTCTAATAACAGGATTCGACAAGGATTTATTTAGCAAAACTGTATTAAGCGTACTTTTTTTACATAGGAATTTTTGCTAGTGTTCAGACACTTTTGTTACCGACTGTATGCATTACAATATTCAATAGAGTAATAAAATTGTTGTGCTCACTTGCAGCAGTGAATAAGAATAAATTTAAAATTAGTCTTTTTATATTAATTTCTATTAAGGACAAAATTTTACATAATACAGTTAATTTTGTTTAATATTGATATTTAATATTTATAGAAAATGTATTTAAAGCCCCAAATACGAATTTGTGTATCATAAAATGTTGATAGATTAATAAAACATCAATCATATTTAACACTCCTCACTTTTTCTTTTAAATTTTAAAGTAGTAACATTTTCTAAAGGTTATCTCATGATTAGGTTTAATTAATCTTGAAAAATTATTTAAAACTTACTGTTTCAGAATACTAGTGCCCAAAATTCGTTAGTAAAAATTTTTATTAATATTCAATATCTATAGAAATGATATCTATAGAAGGAATTTTTTTTAAATATTATACGGAAAAAAATTATTCAAAATGAAATATATAAATTCTTAATATAAATCAATTTGAACCGTCATTATTTTTCTTTACTTTAAACAAATTTCTGCCATTTTTTAAATACAATTTTTAAAAAAATCACACAATCAACTGTGGAAGGAAATCATATTTATTGAAATTTAATTTTTCCGACTGAGTGAAAATAATGCCTGGACCGGGACTCGAACCCCGGATCATTGACTTACAAGGTCAAGGCTCTACCAATTGAGCTATCGAGGCCGACATCCCGGTCAGCATTTCTCACTCAGACAACCTTTTAGGCTGAAACAATCTGGTCTATCATTTAGATAGCTCAACAGAAATAAGCCGCAGGAAATGGAAAACACCATTAAACAATGGGAGAAAGAAATACAATTTAAAAAAAAATCACACAATCAACTGTGGAAGGAAATCATATTTATTGAAATTTAATTTTTCCGACTGAGTGAAAATAATGCATGGACCGGGACTCGAACCCCGGATTTATTAAAAATTGTATTTCTTTCTCCCATTGTTTAATGGTGTTTTCCATTTCCTGCGGCTTATTTCTGTTGAGCTATCTAAATGATAGACCAGATTGTTTCTGCCTAAAAGGTTGTCTGAGTGAGAAATGCTGACCGGGATGTCGGCCTGGATAGCTCAATTGGTAGAGCCTTGGCCTTGTAAGTCAATGATCCGGGGTTCGAGTCCCGCTCCAGGCATTATTTTCACTCAGTCGGAAAAATTAAATTTCAATAAATATAAATTTCTGCCAGTTTAGGGATAAAGAATTTGTTTTTAGGTAAGATGTCTTTTCAAAACAGAAAACAATTATGGTGAAAATAATTTTAAATAATATTTTAACACACACACACACACATATATATATATATATATATATATATATATATATATATATATATATATTATTATTATTATTATTATTATTATTATTATTATTAACACAAATCATAATCGATTAAATTAACCTAAATCTTAACTCATTATTGTAAAAATATATTTTCATTTGATAATTAAATTAACTGGTGAACAATTCTAACAACGAAATTGTAACTCATTCTAAAAATATGTTTTCAGAAGTACTAAATAAATGCTTTAATATTTAGAAAAATTTCGTTCATTCCTGCAAGTACATAAAAGTGAAAAATGCTTTCAAAGATAATGCAGAGAGATACAGCATCATTTTCATTCGAAGTAGCTAAAAGCATTTGTATTGCAGTACTTTATAAAAGAACCCGCATCAGTAAAGCATAATTTATTATATTTAATTAGAGTTCTTTGTTTATGGTTGAAGAGACGAATGTAAACAACATTCTTATTAAGTTAATTTATTTTATGTAATTATTAATCAGTTATGAGGAATATTTCCTGAAGAACTTATGCATTGCGCAGATAAGACGAAAGTAAAGCTAGGTAATAATTGAAATAAGGCAAAAAATGTATGTCTTGATAAGGCTATGTGTATTTATTAAAGAATACTGTTAATCAATCACTTAAAGCTGATATATATACATATATATATACAGTAGAACCTCATTAACGTGAATCTCAAGGGGCATAAAAACTTTGTTCAAGTTATCAGTAGTTCATGCTATCAGTAACTAATCTTCATATTATATTATACTAATCTTCATTTTGACGGGGATTATGGAAACAGTTCATGTTAAAAGTAATTCACGTTAACAGTGTTCATGTTAACGAGGTTCGACTGTATATATATCAAATTGTTAATTAAATGTAACATAATGAAACATAATAGTTATGACTCAGATACTAGAAATTGAATTATTATTTTAAGATTTTTTTTTTTTCATAAAAATAAATAAATAAATAAATAAAATAAAATAATTAAAAAAAAAAAAACTCATACCATAAATATTTTTTAAAATTTCGGACCAATCATTATCATTTATGTTTTGTTAAAAAAACAAATATTTTCATAATAATGCATTATACATTTTGAGTAATCTTAAAAATGACTTACATATTAATCATGTACCTTATAAATGAATCTAAAAATAACAAAAATATTCAGCATCAAAAACTATTTTCAAAAGAAATCTTTTTAAATGTTATATCAGCATTCAGAAAATTTTATTAATTTCCATGTATAATAGCATATTTCTTTTTGACATATTGCAATGAGATACCGTATCCTTTTCATTTGAAGTAGTTAAAATTTTTGGTGTTATAACATTTTACTTTGGTTCATGTACTAGAAATAATCTATGATAAAGCATAATTTATTATATTTCATTAAAATTGTCTGTTTATGGTTGATGACAAATGTTTAGACGAATGAAATTAATAATTTTGTTTAGTCTATTTATTCACCACACTTAAAGGATTATAACAAATTTTTCCTCAAACGTTTGTGTGATGCGAAAATAAGGCAAAATTAAAGGGTAATAATAATTGAAGCAATGTTAAAAAAGTCATAAAAATGCTAAGTATATTCATCAAAGAATAATATGAATATACCATTTAAAGCTAATATCAAATTGCTTATAAGTATATCACAACTTAGGTATGACTAAGACACTGAAAAAACAATTATTTATTTATTAGGACTGAGGACTATTAGTCTCAATCTAGGATTTTTGCGGTGTCATTTTTCGATAATTGGACATTTATCGAAATCTAAAATTAATCGAAAATATAACTGAATAATTTGAAAGCGATATTATAATTTGAAAAAAAAAAAAAAAAAAAAAACTAATAGTTCTCCGTCCTAAACTAAATTTTGCTTTTACCAAAATGTCATCATTTTTTTTTTTTTTTTTTTTTTGGGGGGGGGGGGGGGGAGGGGGGGCGAAAAAGGAAAGAAAATTAATAATAATCAGTATCGCAACAAACACTATCGAAATAAATACTATCGAAAAAAAAATTAATACAGTTGAATTAGGAAATAAAAAGTGCGCGTGCAAAATGAAATAAAAAATAATTAAAAAATTGAATTTAGTGATTTAATTTTTACATAAAACATGATCGCGTGCTACCTTAAAAAGTAGACATAAAATTTAAAGTTTATGTGGTATCTATAAAAAATGTTTTAAGAAATAGAATAGAATAAAGAAAGCAACGATGTTAGTTATAATTTTGTTATATAGTTTGAATTTTTGAATTTTATAGAAGTAATATCTACCGTAGGAATAATTCTTTTTTTTTTTTTTTTTTTTTTTACAGAATTGTTTACGTTGGTACGAATCCAAATAATAAAAAAGAAAAGATTCAATATGTTTAGAATCCGAAGTAATCTGAAAAAATGACTTTTTTTCTTATGCAAGAGATCTCTAATTTTTTTCCTACTGTAAATATAAAGATGTAATTATAAATTCCTTTCATATTTATTTAGTCTCATATATAATATGTAAATGATATATTTTATATATTCGTCAACACCAAGAAGTTCGAAGTAATGTTCATAGAATTCCCAGGAATTCGTAAACATTTTACTAAATTGGCCAAAGAAAACATATTTTAAGATTGAGGAAGCCTGTACTCAAGGGTAACCTTTAAAAAAGGCGAGGCGAGTTTAGCTCTAAGTCAACTTTATGTATAATCAATCATTCTAGAGTTACATGTGATTTGTTAAATACACAAGTCATATTTATCCTATCTAATAACGTCATATTACCATTAACTCAATCCGCAAACATCATTAAATGTAAAGAGCAATCAACTATGTTAATTTTGGAGGGTTTCCA
Source organism: Salticus scenicus (assembly GCA_963930645.1). Taxonomy (NCBI): domain Eukaryota; kingdom Metazoa; phylum Arthropoda; class Arachnida; order Araneae; family Salticidae; genus Salticus; species Salticus scenicus. The sequence goes on along the minus strand of OZ005656.1, from coordinate 214,140,680 downwards.
AAATTCACAGAATCAGAACCATTAATAAAATGCCATGACAATGATAATAAGTAAATAGATAAATAAAAATATTCCAATAGTGCAGCTCGGTCGTATTAATTATACCGTCCTCAGTGCAGAACCAAGAGGAATTAGTTCTCTTAATTATAAGGGAGAAATGATTTCTACAGCGGATGATCCAGAACATTGAATTGTAGGGATTGTGGAAGGATTAATCGTAGCTGAAAATATTTCATATTTTTAAGTCGTATTTATCACGATGTTTAAATCGCATCGGCTTTCATTAGTAATGGATCGATTTTGTCCGATTGGTTTTCTGCGTATTGTTTTTCTACGATTAAATAAACAGAAAATTTCTAGTATGAAATACCCCAGGAAAAATGTGTGACTTGGTAGCTAAGGGTTAGCCAATAAGAAATTGAAAAGTACTGTGCTATAGAAATGGTAGGTGAATATTTAAATACTGTGGATTTTGAATAAAAAGATTGAGAAAATACTGTGGAGTAGAAAATAACAATATTATTATTAAATAAAAGATTTTCATAATTACGTGTATTTAGTAATGTATTGAAAGGTACTATAAGGTATTGAAAGAGGCAGCATATATATAGTCATTTACTTGATTAAAATTATATTTAATTTTTTATATAAAACGAAGCTTTTCTTTATGAATGATTGAATCTTCAGATTAAAAATTCTTTTGCAATGTTCATACAATACAGTCGACTATATATAGTAGAATTATCGGTGAAGGTCTCGAGGAAAATCTTCGCGATGTGCTGGGAGATTCACCAAAAGAGGGAGTCACCCAGAATGCCACTTTAAACATGAAAATTTCATTGTTTGGTCATCTAGTGTTATACTTCTCTCAAATGAAAATCGCCTGCCTTCATCACGGATGATAATTTAAAATATATATATATATTTCTACGGAGTGAATTTGTATAGGAAAATATAGAAGAAAGTTTTGTGATTTCAACAGTGTACTAGATTCGAATGAAATTAAAAACTGAGTTTCTTTTGACCAACATACGGTAGTCCGCATTGACAAGAGTTATTCTAGATATCCCAAGAGTTATGCATGACAATAGGATATTTTAATATGGAACGGACTGGCTAGTTTGTGGTCAATAAAATTACACTGGTCTACAGTGGTTGGGTAACAACAGTCAAATTATTATTTTTATTATTAAATCCAATTCTTATTTAAATATCTGCAAGTGAAAAAGTCCCACCACGTCACATTTTTCTGTTAGAGTATCAGAAATTGGCAATTTTCACGATTTTTTTTCATTTTCACAGTATCACATGCGGCAACCCTTCCTGCTAGCAACACAGAGTCCTGGCCACCATATGTGTTCCACCTTTTTGTTAAAGTATCAGAAAATGGCAAATTTCACTATTTTTTTATAATTTTTACAATATAGTCGACAGCAAAAATATCCGAGCAATAGCCAATAATTCCAATATCAAAAATGTACATTTAATACTATTTTGTTAAATAAATCCTTTTCGAATCATGTTATTAGACTGACTAAGAACATGAATAGACAAGGATTTATTTAACAAAGCTGTATTAAGTGTACTTTTTTTAGACAGGGATAGTGCAGAGATAGTGCAGAGATACTTTTGATGCCGACTGTATCATACATGGTAACCTTTCGTACTATCAACCCTGCCTTCTGGTCATTTTCTCTGATGACAAACCCTGTTTGACAACCCTGTATTCGTACCTTATCTGTATTTTTTTTTCTGGTATTCTAGTTAACAGATATTCTTTGTTAATTATGATTGTGCAGTTTTATAGTTAAAGTTTCATGTTCAAAATGGCAAGTTTTAAGTATAGAACTTGTAAAACCGTACCCGATAAGTATTGCTGTATTTGTGAACTATTCATAATAAAATCACAAGGTAGACATTTAACACAAGACGCAAAAAAGCCTAATTTTTTTTATTTTTGGTTTCAAAATAACAAATAATAACAATTAAATCATTTAGTGTATTTTCCATGTTTTTATGTTCTACTTAGTCTACAATATGTATATTATCTCGATATTAACAGTATTCCATGCTAAATTAATAATATTGATAGTAATATTGCATGTCTTCTAAAGGCTTTTGAACATTGCTTCCAGTACAGATCATTGTTTGAGAAATTTAGCGGTAGCAAATCTAGATTTAGGGAAAAAAGAAAAAAAATACTGATGATGCAAGCTGTAATTTAAAAATAGTTTAATCAATTATGAAAGTAATGTAAACTCTGTTGTGTGTTTGTATGTGTGTGTGTGACAACGATGTATATATATATATATATATACAGCTCTGGAAAAAACGTTAAGGCGAAACGAAAAACTTAATTTTTTTCACAACCGCTGATATGAGTTTTATGTAAATTTAAATATAACACAAGGAAAGGCAATTTTAATTATATCTATAAAAACATTTCAAAAAATTAAATTATTTCTTATTTTAAAATTTATTTTCTTTTTTCATATATGTGAAAGGCTGGAAAAAATAATAAGGCCACATAATATATTATTTAAAAAAACAGCTAATAATCTAAAAACTTCGCCTTATTTTCAGTTAATTTAATCATTTTTGAGATTATAAAATTTTAAAAACTTTAAAGTCTGGAAAAAACTTCAAAATAATTACAAATACTTATTGAAATTTTCTGCATTTTCAAATACAATGTAACGAATAACAGTTTTAAATAAATCTGTAAAAATATTTCAAAAATTAAAATTACTTTTTACTTTTTAATTCATTTTTATTTAATACATGTAGAAACCTGGGAGAAATGATACACATAAGATAGTAATAAAAGAACTGCTAATAATTCAAAAATTTGCCCTTCTTTTCAATTAACTCTGAATCATTCTTGAGGTAATAGACAATATTCCTGTGACGTCACCGTAGGTAAAATTGCCGAACACGTGGCCGATATTTTGTAAACAAATTAGATTCAAGATGCCATTTTATTGTTACGCATAACATTTTCCTAAATATTTCTGTAGTGAAACATAATAATAATGTTCAAACAAGAACAAAAGAGAAATGTAAACAACTGAATCGAATGATAAAGTTAAGACTATTCCATATCGTAAAATTGCAGAACATTTTATGTATACACACATACACACATATATATATCATGAATAGAAGATAAATAAGAACATTTTATACGCACACACATATATATAGACATCAAACCTTAAATAATTAGAATTTCAATCACTATAATAAAGGAATTTATTAAATGGAACGTCCATTTAAATGTGTTAACATCGCCACAGTTCACACGGCAACTTTTAATATTACATATGTTGATTAATATTAAAGTATATTAGTAAAACTGGATTAAAAACAAAACAAAGGTATCAATATATCATTCTTACTTCAATTTCATATAATCTGTAACTCTTATAAGTAATATTGCAAGATAAAAATTTGCAAGCCACAATGCTTTGTTATGGTAGAGTTGAGGATTGCTTCCCTACCCAGCTGATATTCTTGTAGCCTCGAACCCAAAGTGGGAATATGGTCCATAGATTTAGAAAGTTTCTTTAAAGTGCCTTTTGGTGCGCTTTTCCAGCTCTTTTCAATGGCCATTCTCAGCTCACCTACAGTGTTATAAGTTTTCCTATTTTCATAAATGGGTCGTTCTATATAAAAGTGAATTATCTCCTTGTAAATGGATTTTGAAATAACGAGCTTTATGTAAATTTATGTGTATGAAAGAAGTCAAGATTTAATCTAGTAAATGTTTAATAGATTTTTAGTGTTTAATGCAAATCAAAGTTATAAGAATTTATAAGTTATAAGAAAAATAATTTGAAGTAATTTATAAATTTCATTTTTATAATGAATATTTAGAAGTTTTAGCTTTCTGGGGGAAAAAAATGCTATTTATGGGATTTTAATGAAAATATTGGAATTTCTTCAGTTTCATAATGAAAGATATGACTAAATGTCATATAATTAAACAAATATATACACATTTAAAAAATATAGAGTTACATTGCTTTTACAATGAACCGTTCAAATGTCACCAACCAGAATGCCTCATAAATTTTCTATTGGGTTAAGGTCAGGGCGTCTTGGTGGTCAATCAAGCACTTGGACATGATTAGCATTTTAGCAAGATAATGTACCAATACACGTATCAAGCTCCACAAAATCCTGGCTTCAAGCTAATCGTGTCCAAGTGCTTGAATAATCATCAAGAAACCCTGATCTTAACCCAATAGAAAATTTATGAACCATTCTGGTTGGTGACATTTATGGAAATGGGAAAACTTACAACACCGTAAATGAGCTGAATATAGTCATTTAAAACATTATAAAGACATTTTGTACTAGATTCATAGAGTTGTAAAGCATACCAAAAAACACTTTAAAGAAAATTTCTAAATCTATGACCTCGAGAAGGATTCAGTTAATTGAAAAGAAGGGCAAGTTTTTGGATTAGTAGTAGTTCTTTTAATACTATCTTATGTGTATTATTTCTTTCAGCTTTCTACATGTATTAAAGAAAAATGAATTATAAAATAAAAAGTTATTCTAATTTTTAAACTTTTTTATAGATTTATTTAAAACTGTCATTCATTACATTGTGTTTGAAAATGCATAAAATTTCAATATACAGTAGGTAACAAAAGTGTCCGAACACTAGCAAAAATTCCTATGTAAAAAAAACACACTTTGTACGGATTTATTAAATAAATCCTTGTTTAATCCTGTTCTTAGTCAGTGTAAGAACATGATTCAATAAGGATTTATTTAACAAAACCATACGAAGGGTACTTTTTTTATATAGGAATTTTTGCTAGTGTTCTGACACTTTTGTTACCGACTGTATATTTGTAACTAATTTGAAGCTCTTTTCCAGACTTTAAATTTTTTTTAATTTTATAATCTCAAAAAGGATTAAATTAACTGAAATTATGTCGAAGTTTTTAGATTATTAGCTATTTTTTAAAAAATATTTTTTCCAGCTTTTTATATATATGAAAAAAAGAAAAGAAATATTAAAAAAATGAAATAATTTAATTTTTTACAAAATTTTTATAGATATAATTGAAATTACCTTTTCTTGTGTTACATATAAATTTGCATCAGTGGTTATGTAATAAATTAAGTTTTTCGCATGGCCTTAACATTTTTTCCAGGGCTGTACACACACACATATATATATATATCATAAATACCTTATATCACACTTGATAATTATACTTTTGCATATTTTAACAAACTTAAATATATGGAAATTTGTTTTTAAACCAATGTGTTTTAAAAACGATTTTATAATATTTTCCTAACCTTTAATTGTAAAAATTTCGATTCAAAAATAAGTTTTCTAAAAAATGTAGACTTTTTCTCAGTCGGAAAAATTGTTGATAAAATATTAAGTCATTTTTTAGGAATAAAATAAAATTCGAAAGAAACATGAATAAAATTAAAGATTCCTTAACCATTTTTTGACGGTAAGGAATCTTTAAACAATGACAATTAAGATTACATGCATTAACAGTTTTAGAAATTGAATAATGCTTTTATAAATAAGATTATTTAACTTGAATATTGTTCAATAAAACAAATTATCAAAAAATGAAATAAAATAAAAATAAATAAACAAATGATGAATTTCATGTCAAAAGTATATATATGTTTCTAATTGTAGCTCAAAAAGCATTGTTTTAAAATCTTTAAAACATTCGCCCTTTATTAGCATTCATAACGAAATCTAAAAAAGAAAAAAAAAAAAAAATCATTTCCATTAATTTATTCTTTATCAAAAAAAAAAAAAAAAACTGTAGTTAGTCTTGTGTCTCAAGTTGTCATTCGATTCTAGTTTATTTTAAACTGAATTTTTAAACGTAATTAATCTATTAATTATTATTATTATTTTTAATATAGCATTTAGAAGTGCATGAAAGAAAAAAAAAATTGGATTTTTTCATTCATTCTTTCTTTCTTTTTCTTTTCTTTTTTTTTTTTTTTTTTTTTTAGAGTCCAAAGAAATTATATTATCATTTAAGAAGAAACGGATCATTATCTTTTAGAAACACTAAAAAATGTTAATAAATTATTTTCAGATATAAGCATTACAATAATCAGTAGAGTAATAAAAACATTTACTTGCAGCAATGAATAATAATAGATTAAAAATGAGCCATTTAATATTAATTTATGTTAATGACAAAGTATTACATAATGCTTTTAATTTTTAATAAATATTGGTATTTAATATTTATACACAATTTATTTAATACAAAATACGAATTTGTCTTTCAAAATGTTTATATATATATATATATATATATATTAATAAAACATCAATCGTTTCGCATTCGCCACTTTTTTCTTCGGTGGTATTTCCAAATAGTAAGTTTTTAAAAGTGTTTTTCATGATTAGACTTAATTAATCACAATAAAATTATTTAAAAAATTACTCTTTATAAATACTCACGCCCAAAAAAATGTAGTGGGTAGAATTATCATTAATATATTTATTAACCGACTTCAAAAAAGAAGGAAGGTTCTCAATTCAAACCGTATGTTTTTTTTATGTTTGTTAGCTCATAACTTCTGAACGGATGCTCCGATTTTGATACTTTTTGTTTTGTTGAAAAGGTCTTGGTCTGCAATAGGTCCCATTGTAATATCTTTAAGATCTAAAGAAAATACAGGGTGCCCAAAAAAATCAGTCCCAACTCTTTTAACTGCTAAACGGCTGCAGCTATAGTGATAAAAATGGTATGTAAGTATAGCAAAGTGGCCATGCAGTACAAGGTTAAACCGCTTGTAGCGCCACCTGGTGGAAAATAGCGGAGTTAATGTTCCTATCTTGAAAACGGTTCTAGAGAAAAGAGTGAATTACAAAGTTAAGAGCATCATCGATTTAGTACAAAAAGATAGTTTAGACATTGATGCTAAAAATGCAATGCGCTAAAAACGTGCATTTGTTTCTTCGCAATTTCTTACACTATGCACACTTGAGCTACATTGCACACGCTGTAACGTAGCTAGTGAGACATACGCTATATAGTTCAGAATACAGTTACTTGATATTTTTTTGTTTTGTTGTAAAGATCTTGGTTTGAAGTAGGTCCCATTGTAATATCTTTACAATCTAAAGAAAATAAACGCCATCTGGTGAAAAACAGCAGAATTAGCGCTCCTATCTGAAAAACGGTTCAAGATGGAAGAAAAGTTAATTACGAAGTTGTAGAGCATCATCGATTTACTACAAAAAGACAGTATTTAAACATTATTGCTAAAAATAGAAAGCTTAAAACGCGCAGTTGTTTGTTCGCAATTTCCTACACTGTGTACACTTGAACTACGTTGCACACTTTGCAGCGTCGCGGATGACACGGATACTCTGTGGTTCAAAGTACTGTTACTGTAAGCGGTCACATCGATAACCGCAAAGTCGTTTTCAACCAACTTCAGAAAGGAGGGTTTTCTTAATTCGAGTATGTGTTTTTGTTGGCGTTTGTAATCTTATAACTTCGTAAGAGATGTTCTAATTAACCGACTTCAAAAAGGAGAGGAGGTTCTCAATTCAAAGCGTATGTTTTTTTGTTTTTGTTTGTTAGCTCATAACTTCTGAACAGATGATCCGATTTTGATACTTTTTGTTTTATTATAAAGGTCTTGGTCTGAGATAGGTCCCATTGTAATATCTTTATGATCAAAAGGAAATACACGGTGCCCAAAAAAGTCAGTGCCGACTCTTTTAACTGCTGAACAGCTGCTGCCTAGTCATAAAAGTGGTATGTAGGTATAGTAAAGTGGAGATGTGCTATGCGATTCAACCGCCTGCAGCGCCAGCTGGTGGAAAACAGTGGAGTTAGCGTTCCTATCTCGGAAACGGTTCAAGACAGGGGAAAAAGTGAATTATTAAATTACAGAGCATCATCGATTTAATACGAAAAGATAGTTTAGACATTAATGCTAAAAACTGAATGCTTAAAACAGGAATTTGTTTGTTCACAATTTCCTATTTTGTGCACACTTGAACGATATTGATATGTTGTAGCGTAGCGGGTGACATTTATGCTATGTAAAATGTAATGTATGGTTATTGTAAGCGGTCACATCGATTAACGCATAGACGTTTTAAACCGACTTCATAAAGGAAGAGGTTCTCAATGCAAACCATGTTTCTCATTGTTGTTGTTGTTGAAATTTGTTAGCTTTTAACTTCGTAAGAGATGATTTAAATTTAATACTTTTTTTGTTGTAATGATCTTGGCCTGAAATAAGTTTCATTATGATTTCATTAAGATATAAACAAATTACAGGATACTCACAAAAGTCTGTTATCACTCTAACTGCTGAACGCATGCAGCTACACTGGTAAAAGCAGCATGTAAGTATCGATGTTGAAACTTCTGTCCGTCAGCTGCAATGGATATTTTGCTCTTTGTTTGAACTTTACACTGCGCATTTTCCAGCGCAGCGGGTGACACGTATTCACTGTAAAGTTCAATATATATGCCTAACAGAATTTTTGATTACGAATACAGCGTATCCGTTCTTTACATTTCTAAAGACTTTTTAACTTAACGTATGTTCATTCAATAGATAGTTTTTTGCTCATATCTGATAAAGGCAAGAAAAGTGGCACAACTTAAAAATGCAGCATTTGCGAAAAATCAACTTAAAAATAACTTGACTAGAATAAAACTGGCACAACTGTTTCTCGAGTTGATAATTTTCTATATGGAGATGTAACTTTTTTGTTCAAATTGGGTGCATTTCATGTATTTTTCAGTGACATAAACCATTTTTCGAGTTATGTCACTTTTCTTGGTAGTTGCGATTTGTGAAGCTGCCGTCGAACATCTTTTGATGTTTTGCTATATGAATAAGTTTTCACTGAAAAGAGAAAAATAAAATCTTTTTGTAAAAAAAATAGAACCGACTCCAAAAAGCAACTACTATTCAAACAACTAAAAAAGAAATGGTATGAAATGAAACTGTAAATTGCGCCTAAAAGTATAAAATAATTTCCTTCGCCAAACAACCTATAACACTAATATTAATAATAAGTTTTGAAGTCGGCGCAAAATTAAATAAAAATTTATAACTTTATTCAATAAAAAAATCAAATCATATTCAATATACACATCTCACATTGTCACCTGCAAAACGCATCCGAAAACTACTTTGATTCAAGAAAACAAATACGATTTTGTAAGCAGCAAAAGTTGGCGAAGATGCTGGTATCTGACGTCCTTGGTGAAAGAAAAATCACAAAATTATCTGGCAAACATATTTAATTTCTTTGGGATATCATGATTGTTTTGATAAGGTATATTAAGAGAGTAATCAAGATTATGAAACAATACATCGTACAATATATATTATGAAAACATTCATCTTGCGTGTATATTTTTGCATTACATTTTGATCGCCAAATCCAAAAGCCACCAAGGATGATAGTTATCAAAGTTATACCAAATTTGCAAAGGAAACTCTAACTTCGTTGAAACATAAATACCGCTTTGTAAAGAATGTTCACTGTTCTATGTAGATGCTACTAATGGCCCAATTGTATATAGTTATAAAATAATAAAGGAAACATGAAAATGGATCATTCGATACAACAGCATTTCTTGCTACCGATCTAAAAACAAACCTTTAAAAACTAATTAAATTTTATTTAATTTTGCGCCGACTTCAAAAGTTATTATTAATATTAGTGTTATAGGTTGTTTGGCGAAGGAAATTATTTTATACTTTTAGGCGCAATTTACAGTTTCATTTCATACCATTTCTTTTTTAGTTGTTTGAATAGTAGTTGCTTTTTGGAGTCGGTTCTATTTTTTTTACAAAAAGATTTTTTTACCCTAAATTTTCTGAATTTTTGGGCTTCCAGAAATTTTGCAAAAATACAAATGACAATAAACAATGAACAATATCGATTAAATAAAAAAAATAAAAAAATCTGTGTAATATTCAGAAAAATTATTCACATTAAATACATGAATTCTTAATATAAATCTACTTCTACTCTCAATAAATTTTTTATTTTACACAGTTTCCTTCTAGTTTAGAAGTTAACAAATTGTTTCTTAGATGATTTTTTTTTTCCACAAAGAAAAGAATGCAATTACAGAGAAAAAGAAATAATTAGTATTTGAACAAAAATATATTTTATTTGTTTCGATTGAGTCAAATCTTTAATTTAAATGTCGCTAATTCTTTGCCTGATTTATACTAATTTTAATAAAAAAACTGTTGTCAGGTTAGTAAGTAGAATTTACGACAGAAATAGAAATTTCATTGTTACAAATAAAATAGTTTTCCTCTCAGCTCAGTGAAGTTTAACACAAAATAATTGTCTATATAAATAGCAGACTATACTCAGTTCTCATGACAAATTTTAAAGGATTGAAGTTCTACTTAATTAAATCAATAGTATTTGTATTTATATTTTTAAACATATTTAAAAACTTTAAAAAATTTGAAAATGTGAATGTAAACAAAGACATTTCATGTGGGGGATTAAATGTTTCAAATTGCTAAATGGGGATAAAGTGTTTTAAAATATTTTATCAACCTGCATAGGTTTGATATTACTTCTAAAAATTGAATTTAATTCATTTCAGAAAAAAAAGTATTAATACGTAAAAAATTAAATGCATGTATTATTCTAACTAAACCTTTGTAGTGATAATAAAATATTTTTTAATCAAATTTTCGAAAATATTTTATACATGAGGAAAACAGATACAAGCAAATGAGCAATTATTTAAGTGTTTTATAAATAACAGATCTCAATGTATGTAAATTTTTCAGTACATACATTTTGAGTACATACTTTTCACCCAGAGTCAAATATCATCGTCCATATAATAAAAATACAACTTCTTTGACATAAGTTGGCTCACCATTCTTCTACTTTGACAAACGTAATGTAAAGACGAACCGAAATAAGTTACTAAGTTATGGATACCGTCGATTATTCCTCACTTTTTTTTTTCTTTCTTTCTCTTACCCATAAGGTAGAGAAAGTATTGTTTTTGGAGAAAATTTTCAAAATTGAAATTTTCTTTTATTTACACGTTTTGTGGTCCCATACAAAAAACATGTTCTTAGTGGTTGGTCTCTGTGTATGTCTGTCTGTCTGTGTGTGTGTGTCTTTTACCAGCATATCTCAAAAACAAATTATATAGCCGAAAGTCCAAACTTGGTATTCTAAACGTGTATGATATAGGGATGCTGCACTAAGCTTTTCGTTGAGATCAAGAAAATGGTTCGTGTACAGGGACACCCAAGAGAATTTAAATACATTACGTCTATGGGAAAAATTACAGGTAAGTAGAGTTTAACATCTATCGAATGCACTAAACGAATTCTGTTCTTAGTCAGTCTAAAAACACGATTCGATAAGGATTTATTTAACAGAACCGTATGAAGTGTACTTTTTTTACACAGGAATTTTTGCTAGTGTTCGGACACTTTTGTTACCGACTGTATATATATATATATATATATATATATATATATATATTATATACATGAAAACATGTTACGTGCAGAATATGGTATAGAAATCATTCACTGTTCCTTTACAGGGCTACGCAAGAGAGTTAGATTCTAGTACTTGAAAATTTATGAAAGTTTACTTCAGGTTGTGCCATGTATTATTAATATAGGATTATATTTATGTCCTCCATGTGATGTTTACACAACTTTTAGAAGATATACAGGGCTGCCAATATATAAGCCATAATATTATTTTTTATTGTTAGTGGAAGTGCTTTACTGCAATATTTTACCATGTCCGGATAGCTGCTTAGGAATTGAAATTAAATCCTCATAGCCATATGGTAAATAATGTACTTTTTAAGCTAAATATTCATCGCTTGATTTTTTGTATATTTAGACGTTTTGAGGCTTCCTGAATACCGAAGTCAAATTTCTACGTTTGACCTTTGTCTGCGTCTGCTAGAATAAATTAAAAAAAAAAATAATTTTAGGCGATCCAAATATTGTATTTTGAAGTTAATGTGCTTTTTACTTGAAAAGTTTGATGAAGATTGATAAGTTTCAAGGCTTGTTGGTGTGAAAGTTGTCTCAATAATTTTAAATGAACTGTTGAATTTAATAAAAGATTCGAATTCTATATAAATATAGGTACAGTAGAGAAAAGGGGAGTTGAGGGGATGGGTAGACCCCCCTCACACAGATTTTATTTAAATGTAGGTGCGGGGGCATGAAAAATGAAACGGGGGCCCCTCTCACAGAACTAATTATCATATAAAATTCTTCCGAAGCCTAATTTGAATTGTTTTAACATAGGTTTGCATAACAGTACTCGTTATCTTACCCCTTAATCTCCAATCTGTATTTATAGTATTAACTTTCAGAGTAACAGAAAGTCATGTGAGTGACACACCAGATTATTTTATTTAATTCACATGTTGCTCATGCACCCTGTCATTATTATTTTATTACAGTTATCAGGGAAGTATCCCGAAGTTTCTCTTCATATTGTCTAAGAAACTCAAATTTAACTATTTAAAGAAGTTTTTTTTTTTTTCTCTCTTTTTACTTTCTTCTATATTTTATACAAGAAGGAACTGTTTTTTTTTCTCTTTTTACTTTCTTCTATATTTTATACAAGAAGGAACTGTTTTTTTTTTTCGACCTGTATTTTTCTATGTATTTACGCATAGACTGACGTCTAAAATATGTTGATAATTCCTAAAGAAATATCGTGTATATTCAAAAAGTTATGAGAGATAGAATGAACAGAATTTCAGTTCTTCTAAAAACAAAAGGAAGATTAAAGGGGGTTATATCAATATTTAGTTACAATCAACGAACACTGTAGTACCATTGGCCATTGATTGAATCAAAATAAAAATGTGAGTAAAACCCCTTATAGTTTAGATTTTTCTTTGAGAGAACTGAAATTCTGTCCATTCTATCTTTCATAATTTTTTTGAATTTACCTGATATTTGTTTGGGGTTTTCATATAAGTTGCTCGATACTTTTGATGATTAAATTATGCAAATGATTTTTTTTTTTTTTTTTTTTTTTTTTTTTTAGCTAACGCATGCGTAGTTAAAAATTATTTAGTGGAAATGCTCATATTTCTTAAGATATTGAAAATTTTTGCATTCTGATTGCAATAGGCTGTGTCTAATGCAGTATGCTAAATTTTCTAAAAATATATTTGCACTGGGTTTAATACACATGTTATAACTAAAAAAGTGGATTTTTTTTTTTTTTTTTTTTTTTTTTTTTCAATTAAAAAAATAAAAAATAAATAAATAAAACCTGTTATATCTCCATGAATATATGTGGTAGCCTCATAAATCTGTACTGATAAGTATAAAGGATTTAAGTCCAAAAAATGTCAATTTTGAATCAAGCACATAGTCAGACTCAGAAAAAAATTCTCTATCGATTGGTATAAACGATTTAAATCCATGTCATTTGGTCTTTGAGAAAATCCATTGGTAAAAAAAATTCAAGTCATAAATTTGGAATTAATCCTTGGTATAAAATATTTAATTGAATTTTTTCCCTTTATTAAATGAAGGTTGACAGTCATTGAATGGTATAAAGGGTATAAATCAACATAATCACTTTTTCCTAATCGATTCTTCTGTTTAGTGTTTAGGTAGTTTAACTTTATTTTTCGTCTCCTGAAAAATCAAGAATATGGGCTTAACTCAATCATACAGATAATGAGAACAATCTTCATAATCACATGCTACAGCGAAAACGCATTTTAAGCATTACCTTTTACAGGGTGATCCAAAACATTTTATTTATTTATTGTTTACTGGTCCCGTTTTCCTCTTCATATCGCAACTTTTACTGAAATGTATGAGGTATAATATGTTCTTTACCCTATCAAAGTTTCAAGATGATTCCTAAAAAACTTTTTTAAGATATTTGACAAAACGTTTAAATTCATAAGTATCCAAATACTTATTGGCAGATTGTGTATAATAAACACAGAAAAATACAAAATCTTATATTTATTATTAATGAATATAGGATTTATCAGTATATTAATAAATTGATACTGAAATATATTAATAAATATATTTCAGTAATAAAAGTTAATAAGACGTGTTGTCATAAAAAGGGTTTATTTAAATGTAGTGACCAGTGAAACAGGCAAAGCCAGCTAGTATCTGAATAAAAATAATAAATTAATTTAATAACATATCTTTTTTTTTTTTTGTTGTTGTTTGTTTTTTTTTTTTTTTTAAGGAAAAAAAGAAGAAAGAAAGAAATTGAAAAACGATATGAACAGTATAAAACTTTTATTGTGTAATAAGTTGGTTTTAAACAATAACTTTCTTTTAAAAAATGAATACTGTTTCAAATTTCTCCTAAGATAAATAAATGGGATAGTTTGCCTATTTCCATAATGCTTCTTTTTCTTTTTACATATTTTAATCTTTTCATACATATTGATTCACGAAAATTTCTTCATATTTCTTGAACTATACATACATTTTATTCTTCTTTTAAAAACCTTTATCCAGGTTCTTAAAATTACCATTTTCCGCAAAGTTTCCTAAAAGAAATAAGATAACTAAAGATTTCTTCAAAGATCATTTGCATATTTATAAGAGATTCATTGCAAATCTATTTTTATTTATTTATTTATTTTTTTTTTTTTTTTTTAGATATCGAGAAACGAGTATTCCTTTCTGAATAATATTATACATACTACAAAAGCCATGGTATTTGTAATAACGTCATTTATGGAAGATAAAGATAAAAATTCACTCATAACTTTTAAAAAAATAATGTTTAGAGATAAATAAATGCAATATATACATAAAAGCTAAAAAATAAATTTCAAATAGATTTATTAAAATAACGAAATTCTAGTAATGAAATACAGTTCAGCGCAAATTCATTAAAATTTTCGCTAGTTCATTTGTTGACGGGATGATTGTATCTAAATACTGCAAATTTATTACTTCTTTTCCCATGCTAGTTTAAATTGTTTATTTTAGATTGACATGATATTTTTTAACAAATACAGTTTCTTTATAATTTTCATGTCTGCTGAAATCTAAGTAACACAAATGATGTGTTTATTTTAATATATTTTCTTCCTTTCTTAATTATCGTTTCTTTTTCATTTATTTATTTAAATTCACAATACTTTTTTTACTTTCTCTTGTCCATAGGGTCGAGAAAGTATTGTTTTAGGGTCAAATTTTCGAACGTGAGTTTTTCTTATATTTGCATGTTATGTGGTCCCCTGAATACGAAAATTATGTTTTTAGCGAATAGTCTGTGTGTCTGTCTGTCTGTGTTTCTGTCTGTGTGTCTGTCTGTGTGCCTGTTATCAGCATATCTCAAGAACAAATAGTAGCAGAAATTCCAAACTCGGTATTCTAAATGTGTATCATATAGGGATACTACAGTAAGCTTTTCATTGCGACGAAACAAATGGTTCGTGTACAGAGACCCTCAAAAGTATTCAAATACATTACGTCTATGGGGAAAATGGCAGATAAGTAGAGTTTAACATCTATAGACTGCACTAAACCAAATGAAACGAAAATATATTTTTTGTAATACAGATAGTCAACTCGAAAAAAAAAAATGTGTATGAAGGAGCCTCGCCTTCGCAGTGGATCGAAGTATAGGCAGTGGCGAACATAGGAAGGTTATGGTGTTATTATTATCTATGTATGATGTTTTTTTTTGTCACATTTCGATTTAAATATGTATATATGTATGATACTAAAAGCGACTCTATACTTTTCTAACCCTTTATAAGGCCACAGGAATAGTTTCCCCATCAAATTCATTATCATTTTATTCAACTGGCATCATTTTTTTTTTTTTTTTTTTTTTTTTTTTTTTTTTTTTAAATAATGATTCCTGTGTATTATTTCTCTAGAAAAATATCATTATAAATATTATTTTTATAATATTGGTGAAAAAAAAAAAATAGTCATTTGTGGCAATTCTGCTTATGCTAATGTAATGGGTCGTGAGATGTTTGCGATTAACTAAGAGAATAATATGTCAAAATTAAAATTAATTATTTCTAATAAGCTAAATGCATTTTTTTCTTTACATCAATTTTTATTCGTTAAATTATTTTAATGTGCCCTTTGAGGAAAAACTGCCATTATAAAGGGGTTAAACGGTATCATAATTTTCTGCTGCAAACAGGTATTTAGAAACATACCTGATAAAGAAACAAATGTTGCAAAAAAAGAAGAGAATAAAACGAAATAAATAAAAATTTCGTGAAGAAATTCTATATTTATAACACAATTAATTTACCACACGTTAAATATATCATGACATTACTGCTTCTTTTTTCTATGTTTTTTTATACAGTATTTCAACAGAAAACTCATGCAAGCATTTACTAACTAACTCTATGAAAAATTCACATTTGTCTTTATTTTTATTGCACAGAAACTTTTACTTTAAATCGTAATATGGATTATAATATTTAATTTTAACATTTAGTAATTTAACATTAAACATTTATTTAATTTTAACGGTTCTTTTCAGTACCTTTAAAGTAAAATTAATTATTTTATTAAATATTTAAAAAAAAAATAATAATAATAATTTTTGATTTATTAAATCTGTTTTAATCATCTAATTTCTATAATATTTTCACTATAAAACGTTTAATATATTTTCTGTCATTAATGAATACAGTTATTCAGATAAATTTCTAGATTGATAATTTGGGGGTAAACAGAATAAAAATTTATTTTTCTTTAAAAGTGGCGATTTGTGGCGAAAATCCTTTTCACAGATTAAAATGTATATTTTTGGGAGTAGTAAAATGTGTTTGAAATTTTGGACAATTTTGGACAAAAAAAGTTGCCCAACTTATAAATTTAAATTTTATGATAATTTTATATTCACATTTCATGCGTGAATCCCATCATAAAAAAACCAAGAAATTGTTGGCAGAATTACCTTAAACTTTTATTAGAACATTATTAAAAGTATTTTTATTTCGTATTTTTTCATAGTTATCTTAAGTACCACTTGATGGCTATTCAAATAAAGTCACTGAAATTCATCGAAAAAACTTATTTCTGAAAGTTTTCGTTTTGAACTTATTTATATGTAATAAAACTTCGTGTAATTGAAGAAATAACCATATATATTTATTTTTTAGACACTCTTTTAAATTAGTTTACTGCAAAATATCAGTTATTTAGAGATGGATTTTTGGGCCTATGTTCGTATTTTAGCATTGTTCGATCCACTGTGCCCTAGGGGGGGGGGAGAGTTCCCCCTCCAGAGGAGTATTCATGATGGGTATCTTTCAAAAGAGCTCGCCAATATCTTTAAAACGAATCGTTGAACCATCGATCTGCGATAATTTAAAATACAGGTATCGATTTTTTTTTTTTTTTTTTAAGTAATGTTGAGAACAAATTCAACTTTTTTTTTGATATTTAGTGTTATACTACTTCTCTAATATGGACATAGTTTGCATTATCATAAAATATAATTTGTTTAAATAATAATTTTAATAAATTACTTTTTAAAATCAGAATTATTTTTTAATAACCGAATTAAATTCTATATAAATGTAGGTGCATTAATGAAACGGGGGGTTGAGGGGGGTGGTAGCCCCCCCCCCCACACACACAGAACTAATTATTTTATAAAACTCTTCCGAAGCCTAATTTGAATTGTTTAACATAGGTTTACATAACAGTACTCGTTATCTTACCTCTTAATTTCCAACCTGTACACTGTTAAAAATAATCTGAAATTCACGGATATTTTTATCCTGAATTTCACAGAAAAAATCCATTTTCACGACAAACCGGCATTTTCCGTTAAAAAACACAAAATTTCGTCATATTTCCTGGAAACATTAGAACTATAGGAGCCTTATTTGGGACATCGGAAATATTCCGTTATCATTTTGTTTTTATCAACTGCCGCCCTCTGCCGGCATGGAAGGGAAGGACCGCCTCGTCGTGAGCCGTGACGTGAAGCCTGGGGTGATTCGTTTGTTTACTCAAAACAATGGCGTTTCATTCTACTAGATTAGAAGTAAGTGCCTGATATTTATTATTTGATTTGAATATAAGCGATATTTTAAAAATAATTTTGATTGTAGTGTCTTTAATTCTTGCTTTTGACCTTTTATCATGCAAAATATGTTTTTGTTTTACCCAATTATAACGGTTCTGGCTTCCCGCACTTGTAGAGAGCGCGAATTCCTAAACCAAATGGAATAGAAACATTTTTGCTCTTAGTATGTTATCACTGAAATATCATGATCAAGTAACATGAATCAACTTAGAAAATGCAATGAATCATAATTTGAATACATGCTTTTTTAACAAAAATGAGTGCTGATAAAAACTTTGTTTGTAAACTGTGTAAAGTAGAATTCCTTAATTTAAAATCATATGCTAGCCATCTACAACTACATAAACATGTAAAGAACTTTAATTTTAGTTGTAGTGTCTCAGGTTGTCCGAGAACATACACTAAATATTCATCCTTCAAAGCTCATATTTCTCGAGATCATAAAAGGCAGAAAACTGAAAATTACTCCAATAGTATATCTTTAAAATGTGGGATTGAACTTGCCAGCAAGATTGTTGTGATGAATCAACTATGATTGCGCATCTCCAAAAGCATATCAAAAAAAATGAAAAAATAAAATGTCCATTATTTAATTGTAATATAGAATTTCACAAAAGATCTTCATTTTCTGCCCATTTATCTAGGAAACACCCATCTTTAAAATTGAAACCTTACAAAGAATCAAATTGTGTTGCTGGAAGTCCATTTGAGAACTTTGAAGATAGTGAAGTTTCTAATAATTTGCTCGAAAATTCTAAAATCTCTCCACAATCTGTAAATAACTCATTAGCATTATTTTGCCTGAGATTGCTATCAAAATTTCAGCTGTCATCTTCTGTTATAGACTTAATAATTACTGAAATAGTAAGTCTCCATGAACTAAACATGCAAAGTGTAAAAGAGTGTATAAGTAAAGAACTGATTAAAATTGACATAAATGAACTTGCAAGAAATAATATATTAAAGTCTATAGAGAGTAAAAATTTGTTATCTGTTATTAATTCAGACAAAAGCTGTTTAAAATCTAATTATTTAAGAAATGCTTACTTCAAAAAAAATTTCAATTATGTTGAACCAGTTGGCATTTTTTTAGGTCGAGACAGATTAAATAAGAAATGTTTTTATCATTATGTTCCTATACTAAAAAGTTTAAAAGCTCTAATACAGAATAATTCAGTCAAGTTCCAAGTTGAAAATCCCATTAAAAATTACGACAACAGTCTATTAACTGATTATTCTGATGGAACTGTCTTTAAATTACATGATATTTTTAGCGAATCAAATTTCTTAAAAATTTTTCTTTATCAAGATTCCTTTGAAACAGTAAATCCTCTTGGATCTGCTAAAAAAAACATAAAATTCTTGCAGTGTATTATACTTTAGGAAACCTGTACCCTTGGAATCGATCAAAAATAGATAATATGCAACTAGTGATACTGTGCAAACAAAAGCATTTTGATTACTTTGGGCAATCAGTTTTTAAGCGATTAGTTGATGATTTAAAATTGATGGAAAAAGGGGTAGTTATTGAAGGAAGTAAAATTCAGCGAGGCGCAGTATTTTCAATTATTGGAGACAATCTTGGTAGTCATGGAGTTGGAGGATTTGTCGAGAATTTCTCCACATCGGTATACCATTGCAGGTACTGCCTAGTTACAAAAGAAAGAATGTTCCAAGAAACTTTTTATTATGTGTTTGATGAGATGCGAACTATTGAAAACTACAAAGACTGTCTTAACCATATTGAACACACAGATTTAAATGATTATAAAGGGGTTAAATTTAATTCAGTTTTTAATGAACTGACATATTTTCATGTGTGCCAGCCGGGTCTCCCTCCTTGCATCGGTCATGATATTTTAGAAGGTGTTGTTGCATATGATGTTTTTCTTTATGTGAAAGATCTTATAAAAGACAATGTCTTTACAATTGACATTGTAAATGATAGAATCAATAAATTTTCTTATGGTGTTTGTAAAAACAGAGATAAACCTATTAGTATAAACATAAAAGGAAACAGATTGTCAGGCCATGCCATACAAAACTGGAATTTTTTGCAGTTTTTCCCTGTCATTTTTTATGACTTTAAAAAATGTGATAAAGTAACTTATAAATTAATTGTTCTTTTACATGAAGTGGTTGAGCTTATATGCACTCCAAAAATAACCGTAGAACAAGTGTCTTATCTTCAAAATCTTATACAGGAATATTTGGAATTAAGGCAAGATGCCTTCTCACATGTCCCTTTAAGAGCAAAGCATCATTTTATGTTGCATTACCCAAATTTAATTTTAAAGTTTGAACCATTAATTAAATTATGGACAATGCGCTTTGAGTCTAAACACTCATATTTCAAAAAATGTATCCATTCTTGCCAGAATTTTATAAATGTGACAAAAACATTATCGGAACGCCATTACTTCAGGCTTATCTTGGAGTAGGTGATAGATTTAAGGATTTTTTTTGTGAATCAGCTGTTCCTTTTTGCATATTTTTGTACAACAAACAAATACAAGATTCAGTTTTATTCACTTTGCAAGAAAATCACTCAAAAGCATATGTATCGGACAGAATTACATTTCGTGGTATAACATATAAAAAGGGCTTGCATGTGACGGTATCCAGGAAAGAAAAGTATCTTTATTTTGGAGAAATATTGTTAATATTGAATCTTGAGAGTAAAATTTTTCTTGTCATGAATGTGTTTAATTCAAGCTATTGTAATAAAACAAATTTGTACATAAAAGAAAAAGAACTGTTTTTTAAATGTTCAGAAATTACAGACCTGTTAGATTATTATTCATTAACTGTATATAAACATGAAATGGAATATTTAATTGTACTCAAGCATAGTATTATAGATCATTTCCAGTGAATTATCTCATATAAATGATTTTCATATTAGCAAATTGTCAGATTTTCTTGCAATTGTAATTTTTTTTTTTTTTCTTACAAGTTATTAATTGACAGAATAATATAAAATAAATATAGTTTAAAAAAACTAAAAAACACGCTTTTAAAGAACATCAAACTAAAAAGTGAAAAATAATTCTTAATATAAGCTGAAAACAATAATGAACGAAAAATACTAGTACAATTGTGAAAAAAGCGTGGGGTGCTTTGTGCCATATTTTTCGTATATCGAGCAACCCACGCTTTTTTCACAATTATACTAGTATTTTTCGTTCATTATTGTTTTCAGCTTATATTAAGAATTATTTTTCACTTTTTAGTTTGATGTGCTTTAAAAGCGTGTTTTTTAGTTTTTTTAAACTATATTTATTTTTCACTTTTTAGTTCGATGTGCTATGAAAGAATGCTTTTTAAACTATATTTTAAACTATATTTATTATTTTATTATTTATCACATAAATAGCTACAATATGTAAGTTTTTGGTTAAAATATTTACACACAATCGAAAATATCCCCATTCGACTTGCAGGCCTCTTAAATCTATCTGTACAAATTTTGAATGGCCTAACTGTATTTCTATTTGTTTTTGCTCCATAGCTACCCCCTACCCGCCCCTCCTAATAATTTTACAAATTCAAAAATATCCGCAATCGATTTGTAAGTATCGAAAACCTCTATGTGCCAATTTTGAACGATCTGACACTAATTTTATTTTTTTGCCCCCCTCCCTTCCCCCCCCTTTTTGCCCCTCCTAATGACTTTACACAATCAAAAATATCCCCATTCGACTTGCAGACCTTTAAAACCTATCTGTACCAATTTTCAACGGCCTAACTGTATTTCTATTTGTTTTTGCTCCATAGCCCCCCCTTACCGCCCCACCCCCCTACCCGCCCCTCCTAATAATTTTAAAAATTCAAAAATATCCGCAATCGATTTGTAAGTATCGAAAACCTCCATGTACCAATTTTGAACGATCTGACACTATTTTTATTTTTTTGCCCCCCCCTCCCCTCCCCCACTTCTTGTCCCTCCTAATAACTTTACACAATCGAAAATATCCCCATTCGACTTGCAGGCCTCTTAAATCTATCTGTATCAATTTTGAACGGCCTAACTGTATTTCTATTTGTTTTTGCCCCATAGTCCCCCGTCCCCCCCTTACACCCTCATCCCCCTACCCGCCCTTCCTAATAATTTTACAAATTCAAAAATATCCGCAATCGATTTGTAAGTATCGAAAACCACTATGTACCAATTTTGAACGATCTGACACTATTTTTATTTTTTTGCCCCCCTCTCTCCCCCCCCTTCTTGCCCCTCCTAATAACTTTACACAATCGAAAATATCCCCATTCGACTTGCAGACCTTTAAGACCTATCTGTACCAATTTTCAACGGCCTAACTGTATTTCTATTTGTTTTTGCTCCATAGCCCCCCCCCCCCTTGCTGCCCCACCTGGGGGCTGAATTTCTAAAATTCCAGAAATTGGTTTTTTGATAGTTGCCTTAGCTATATTTTAGAGCAAAAATTTCACATATCTATTTTTTTTTTTTTTTTTTTTTTTTGGGGATATATAGAATTATGCGAAATCACGTTTTATGCATGTGAAATCACGTTTTGCCCCCCTCCCCCCGTCCCCCTTGAGGACCGAATTTCAAAAATTCCAAAAACCGATTTTTAAACATTTGTATTAGCTATATTTTAAAGCAAAAATTTTACGGATATCTGTTTTTTTTGTTTGAGATATGAAGGATTTTGTGCAATCACGTTTTGCTCCCAGAGAAGTTACAAACAAACGTACATACATACATACAAGTGAAGCTAATATAAGCGTGTTAATTAAAAACTGTCTGTGAACACAAATAATTACTTGAAAATTTACTGCAAAGATCTCGCAATACTCTCTTGCAAGATTTATGAATGATAAATTTAAAAAAATAATAATAATCTTTTGCTTGCCAGATTTAAAAACTAAAAGAAACATTGCTTTTGTTATATGTATAGTAACATAGAAGACACCAGTGGAAGTTGGTGTTATGCAACATAATTAAATATTGTGTAATTTGAAATTAAATGTTTTTGTTGCATATAAATGTCCAATTTCTGTTGTTCTATATTTCCTCTTTTTGTCAAAATATTAGATTTTTTGCTTTTGTTTTACCCAATGATAGGTTACTGCAAACAAACAAAATAAATAAACTAACATAACACATTTTTTCACTCGTGTCTTCGACTACAAAAAAAAGGATTATTTTATCTAGTAACTAAAAAATTTCTGTAAACTTGGCAAACTTTCTGCGAACGATGTTCGTGTGTTCGTCTATGCTATCTGACTCTGTTAATTGAAATGTTATTATCTGCCTCTAAAAGCTCAATTTTTTAAATAAAAATAAATTTATTAATGACTACTCTGTCTATATCTCAAATAGTTATGAGAATTTTATTTGAAATGCAAATCTGTGCTTAAAGACAAGCTTATTTTACTACATTATATTATGAAAGCCATGAAGAAGTGATTTAGTCTAACTACTTTGGT
Source organism: Salticus scenicus (assembly GCA_963930645.1). Taxonomy (NCBI): domain Eukaryota; kingdom Metazoa; phylum Arthropoda; class Arachnida; order Araneae; family Salticidae; genus Salticus; species Salticus scenicus. The sequence continues at coordinate 214,117,126 of OZ005656.1, read as the reverse complement.
ACACTCTGATTGGCTAGGATTGAAATCGTCTGCTGTATTGTATATATGTCATATGCAAGCAAGAGATATTTGTTGAATAAAAAATAAGATAAAATTAAAACTATAAAGCATTTATTTTAACAATCAACATTCCATATTTTCAAGATATATATTAATTTAATTGAGTATTCATGCTTTCTACTATAAATTTATGTATTTGAAAAATGAAGAGATACTATTTCCAATATGCACAGACAAGAAACTTTTCTTGAGTATAGTGTCTCTGTGTTAATACATATTAAGTACTTTTAATAATGGATATTTTATTTTTATTCTTTCTATAGGAAATCGAAGATTTATTAAGATCAGCTCTACCAGGAGTTGATGACCAAACCATATCAAGTCTAGTTTCAAAATTAGATGAAATTGGAGTTATTTCATTAGAAGATCTCCAATATGTTGAAGAGCAGCAAATCGATAACATTTTGAAACCCATTCAGTTAAAAAAATTTTTGCAGTTCTGCCATCAAACAGTACCAGCTTCTTCAGTTGAAACAATCGACCATAACAATTCTTCAGGAACAAGCCTATCTATATCCGTTGAAAATTCTGATGTTGACGAAATTTCAAGTGATAGAAGTTCTGCTTCTCCATTAACAGAATTGTCAATGTCATCATGGGCGCATAATTTCCAGATTGATTGGAATATGTTTCCAAAAGAAATTAAGGAAGCTCATGATAAGAATACTCTTCCGTTAAAGAAGCACATAAATGAAATGATTCGAATTTTGCTGATTCAACTTACAAACGTAAAAAAAAATCTTGGAAGAAAAGATTTCAGAATAATTGCAGCTAAAATAGTCGGCAAATACCCTAACCTTTTCCTAGATATGTGCGGAGAAAAAGTTGTTGGTAATGGCTGTGAAACATTGGTAAAGAAGTTGGAAAATTGTATGGATAACAGAAAACGAAAAAACATATCATTTGAAACTAATTTTGGATCTGTAATTAAAAGAAAAACCACAAGAGACAGTTATGGCTGTTTATTTTGGCAGCCTTCAGAATTACCAGATGGCGAAACTAAAGAATCACAGATGCAACATAAAGAGTGGCTTATTTCTGAATTTACAAAATCAAAAAGAGAAGAAGAAGAAGTAGAAAACAAAATGAAAATTACATATGCGTCCCAACGCTATTTCATCAACAACTTGAAGACATCAATAATGTCAGTTAAAGAGAACTGGCCATTTTTATTTGAAGAAAACCATTTGTTATATCACTCGAACACATTGTTGGAAATGGATATAAAAGAACTTTTTTTTGCAGCAGTTCCTGAAAAAGGGAAGAAAATCTTTGATTTTATGCAGACAAAAAGCATGAAATCGGTTAGGAATTGTTTGGACTGCATTTCAAAAGCTAAGATTATAGTTAAAAACCAAACCCCAGAAGTTATTGGAGCTATTCCCTTGGTGATGGCCTATTTTAATGAAGAGCAAGCTTTGCTTTTTGCAGAGAATTCGGTAAGATTTTATTTCTAATATTATCCTCACAAAACATTTTAAGCTTTTAAAGCATACTTTTATTTTATATGGTAAAACAAGATACTTTTGAAGGCAAGGATAAGTTAAGTTGATAATTTTAAATGATATTTTAAGGCTTAAGTTATGCTCATATGATACACTAGGATAAAATACAGCCATCTATCTCTAAAAAGGGCTTTTTAAAATATTGCTTAAAATGAGTTTTAAAAAAAAAGTTTTCACTGTGATTTTAATGCTTTTTAATGTAATTATTTTTAAAGATTTTTCTTGTGATGAACATTTCAATTAAAATTTAATGATTTTTTTTTCTCAATGTAATTTATGTGTTACCTTATAAAAGATACCATTGAAATCATTATATATATATATCCTATTATCTGAGCATATTATGGCCTATTCCTGTAATCTGTAATATTTTGAAAAATCGAGGAATGGCCTTTTTTAATTAACATTTTAAAATTCAGAATAAAATTTAAAATGAAAAAAATTAACTGCAACCATATCTATATATGAATGTCCACATGCATATGATGTGATATTCTATATTAATAACTTATATTTTAAAAATTAGTAAGTAAATATTTTATTTTCTGTAGGATTCATATGATGTGATATTCTATATTAACAACTTATATTTTAAAAATTAGTAAGTAAATATTTTATTTTCTGTAGGATTCAGCTGAGGAGAGTATTCTTACACCATATATAAAAACGTTTGGTAAGTAGGCGTTCAAATTATCCAACATTATGATCTTGTTTCAATAATAAATCATTAATCGTATTTAACTTTATTGATAAATATTAAAACTTAGTGTTCAATGCATTATCTGCCAGTATTTAAACAAATTATATAATATACAAACAGCATATTCTGTCGAATCTGCAGTTGACTGTGAAATGTAAGCAATGAAATTTATGCTTAAAATAAAACTCATTGAAGACATTAAATATAATAATTAAAAAAAAATTGACATGTTTTGCATAATTGTGTACAATAAACTAATTTTAAGTATGCAAAAGAAAAAAGCAAACACAAATATAAATAGAGGATTTTGTATTTTAAAAGCTTTTATCAGCATGGTTTATGTCTGGGCTCTAGATTTTCCTTAGAAGCAGATTTTTAAACTGGAATTTATGACTGCATAAATTCCTTCCAAGAAATAACTTAAAACCAAAATTCAAGAGTTCTGAAATTACAATTAATTGTATGTTGTAATTGTAAACAAGGTGTAACAATAAGATGCCTTGTTTTTCAACTTTTTTTCGAAACGAAATGCAATTAACTTTAGCCATGTTTGTATCCTGCGCATAATAAAAAATGAAAACATTCAAATATCTGTATTTTAATTTATAACTATAATTGACTAATGTAATATTTGTAAAAGATTTCTGATAACATTTTATTAAATTTAATTTCTAGGTACAACAATTTATGAAGCTGTTGAATTCTCGATAATAATTGATGGAATTCCGACTGTCTTTACTCAGAATTTTATGTCAGCACTCACTTGCCTTTTCTTGTCCTATTATGTTTACAACATTGAATACCATGAGGGGACAAGGCACACTATGGAATTTATTCAAAGGTTAGAAATTTTTAGCATTTTTATTTAAACAGTTATAGATTATTCAGTACTAGTTGATAATTTTCCCATTTGGATTCGAAATATCTCAGTTCATTTTTAATTTAATTCTTTTTCTTGTATTCAACCCACCTCCACTCCCCTTCCCCTTAAGTAATAAAACTACTGAACAGTTATAACTATTTTAATCTTGAATTTAGAAAAGAAAATATATGTAACAGTATTTTTTTCTTTTGTTTCTTTATCAACATTAATTTCTTGTGAAAATGGACGGATTTAATACCCAAATTTGGCTAACATTTCCATGGTGAAAAAAATCACATTAATTTACTTTTTAACCTACAAATAGTTTTTCTGTGAGTATATACAGGGAAGAAATTTGAAAAAAAAAATGGAATAGTTAGGAAATTACATGCACATATTTTAGGGTAAACCTGGGATAGATGGCCAACGCTTATAGTTTTTCCCACGACATGCTGTACGGCGCTGCCAGTCAGTTGGTAGTTAGTTAGGAACAGGAGTGAGTGTTGCTATTTCTGGATGTCTTTGAATTTTAACTAAAAATAAGTAATTTTCATGATTTTAGTTTCCGATATCCCTTGAAATTATATAGCATGTCATACCCTTTTGATTTAAATATAAGTTTCACTGTGAGTTGTGTGATAAACTTTAGTTTCGTAGTTGTTTAGGCCTAACTGCATGCCAGTAGGTTGAGTTGGCGTCCACCATGTTTAATGACGCGCTATGGTCGTCTATCATGGTCAATCGGGAGAGACGTCCACCAAATCATCGGGATAGAGGGCCATCCCATAAACATGTTCTATATGACATTTTGACTAGTGGTTGTACTCTAGAATTCTGTCACGGGAATTCCCGGGATTCATAAGAAAATCCTGATTCCCTATTTCTGAGGAAAAAAATATCTGGTTCAATGCAATGGGAATCTACCCCTTAAGAACCTCGTTTCCCTTGCTGAAATCCACTACCAGATTCATCGACTTTACTTCAGCAAACAAATGTGGCCAAAAATCCTCTTAAAGAAGAGCATTGTCACCTGTAATAAGACCTTCTACAAGACCAGATGATATTTGGCCTATGATTTAAAATGAAATGACCCAATTGACACCTTCCAAAATTTTCAGCAATATTTCACCTATCCTAGCTAGATCCAAAATCAAACAAACAAACGTAGAAAACTTAAAGCTAGAAACTTGCCATCAAAAGAAAATATTAACATGTTAAAATTGAAATTTGATGAAAAAGAAAAAAAAAAAAAAACTCCTGAAAAATGTTCGGATCAAGAAGCGTAAAGAAAATGCAGACAGTTCAGACTCGTTAAATGAAGTTCAGTACAAGGATGACTCAAGTAACGGACTTCTTGAAGAAGTGGAAAAGTGCATTGGATGCGAAGAAGATTACTCAAAAACCGATAAAAAAAACCTGTGATTGGATTAAGTGTGTCAGATGTCAGCGTTATTTACACGAATCCAGCACATCATTTGTTAATGGGTGTCATTGATGTGGTTATGCTATATATAAAAAATAAATCTATGCCTATAAACATTCCTTTTTATAAGTTAATCTTAGTTTTCAATTCAATAATTGAGGTGTAAAATGCTTTTTACAAATAAGGTTCAGTTTAAGTTATAATTTAACAACAACTAATATCTTTATAGATAGTTTTTACATCAAGAGATTCAATAAAACATGCTCTTTTATAATATTCTCTTTGATTTTAAAGTGTTTTGTACAGGAACAGTAAACAAGAATTGTATTAGTAATAGGATTTCTAATTTCTAGGACGGATAGGGCACACCTAGATGACTCAAAGTCACACTGCAGTAGTGGTTTGGTGAAGGTGATTTGTTTATGCGGTAGTGTATGCAAAAAATACAAGAAAGGAAAGTGCTCCACATATGAGAATATATGCAATTTATTATTCAATCAAAATCCACAAAAGTAATTTATAAACTGTATAAGGTCAAAGGTGCTGTTTCAAATTAGAATCATGGAGTCGCAAACTGCTACGTTCGAAGCCACTGGGGTGTTTAAGATAATAAGTGATACAAAAACGACAAACAAGAATGATTATACAAGATTTAATTTATGATTTTTTCATCACATTTTACACATATGCCAACAATAGCTCTACAGAATAAGCACAAAAGTTTTGCCAGATGAAGAGAGAGAGACTCGAAACATGCGGTGCTGCATCACCGCATCCACTGATGGATGTGAATGCCATGTTACATGTGTCTCAGTGTATTTCCTAACTAATTTGAAAATATTCTGTAGAGATATTGTTCGAATGTGTATAAAAAAGTATAAATTAGATATTTGGAAAAAGTGTAAATTAGATGTTTGGAAAATTATTTTTGTTTGCTTCATTAGTTTTGCATATTATGTTAAATGTCTCTAGCGGCAGGGGCGTAGCGTGAAAATTTGATTGGGGGGGGGGGGAGACCCGGCGTTTGGCGCCCTTTCGTATTCCTCATCTGAAAATGCCACCCACATACTTTCAAGAGTGTTGCCATCTTTGGGATCGAGGGCACAGGCCCTCTCGTCGGTTAATACGTGCCGATTAATACCCCCTCCTTCTCCTTCTGGGCATAGTCCTAAAATCTGCCTAGAAAAAAAAAAAGCTTTTTTTTCCCCTCCATTTAGTAGCCTTTTTTTTTATACATCTTTGGAGCATTCTAAATTTTTTCAGCAAATTTATATATTAATACGCAGACATGAAATTGCTCTTACATTTTTAGCCTATTCAATAAAAGGAAGGGCTTACAAGTAGTATCGTTCGAAAGATATGGTTAATGTGCTTTGCAGAAATAAATGCATATATATATTCTCGTATGACACTAAGCAAAAGCATCTTTCTTAGGACAACCAGAGTATTGGTTTGAGATAAAGTAGAACAATTGAAAAAGGTTTTTTCCCCCTTTCCAACAAGTTGAAAAGATATTACATTACAATTCAGGTAAAACATAAAACTTTCAAAATAAATTTTAAGAAATGAAAGTAGTAACTGTTGCTAAGGGAAGCAACTTTATATTTTTAGAGTGGACAATACCTAATCTCGCCGACAGCCGTGACCCATGTTACTCTATGGGAAAGTTTGATTTCATGATTATTCATTACATAATGTATATTTAAATTCTGTTTTCACATTCAGAAAATTTATAATCGTTTATTTAGTTATCTATTTTTTATTTTTAATGTAATTCTAAGTTCAAAATCTGAATTTTCAATATGTGCATTTTTCTTTTTTCTTTTTTTTTCTTTTTTTTTTTTTTTTTTTTTTTTTAACCACAAAATGAAATATTAAAATTTTGTCAATTTTTGGAAAATGAGTAAGAAAAACATAAGCCTTACACATTTGTTCTGATCCGTCTAGTCTTTCGAAAGAAATTAATTACTTAAAAACTCTTGCTCTTTCAAGAGGCTATAATCACTCTATTATTAATAAAGCTTTATATAAATTCAAGAATCTAAACGTTCCGATACCAAATTGAACGATCACAGTCTCATTCCAGTTTTTTTTTTTTTTTTTTTTATTTATCACTTTCTTTTAAAATTTCTAAAATTCTCTCTCCGTTTGGTTTTAAAGTCATTTAGAAACCCGTCAACAAAATTAAATTATCTTCTCTTAAAGATCCCCTTCCTACTGAAAACCGTTCTGGCATTTATTTAGTCCTACGTTCGTCGTGCAATTTGGTTTATATTGATCAAACAAGAAGGTGTTTGAAATATAGAATAAATGAGCACCGTCGAAATGTTTGTAATGATAAGATCTCTAAATCTTCTATTGCTTCCCACTACTGGGCTCATAGTCATCGTTTTGATTTTCCTAAAACTAACATAATTTCAACTCCTGTCTTCTCTTCCCATTTGAATATCCATGAAGGTTTTTACATCTTTAAAAATTCGAAAAATATTGTTAATGATATTTGTTCCAATCCATTCTTGTCTGATGCTATGAAATTACTCAAATGAGTTCGATTTTCGCTTAATTTTGAAATTTTGAAATTTTTAGATTTTGATACATTTTTTAATCTAATTTATTTATTTATTTATTTTCTTCTTTTATTTCATAATTATGTAGAGCTGACTCTAGGCTAATTTGGCAGGGTTTAATTACAAACAGTTTTTAGCACACTGTGGCCCTTTTTCAACATATTTTAGCACCTGGCGGCCCTTTTAAAAACATTTTGGTACCAAGTAGCCTTTTCTAACATTTTACATGTTTAGAGGCCTTTAGATTTTTTTTTTTTCCTGACTTTTAAACTTTCTTAGCAATAGAACTTCAGCATTCCTGGAATAACAAATGCATACAGCCTATATATATACAAGGAAAATTAGTAATTTACTTTTGTTACGTACAAAAATCATAATATATAACACCGCAAATTATGTAAATAGTGCCCCTTTTTATTGAATTCCCCCAGGCGGCCCTTTTATTTTAGAGTTAGCACTATTCTCCTCACACCAGTATTTATGTTTACATCCATGTGTATATATTTTTGCTGTTCACTTAACATGGTTTTGTGCGTTGCTGCTTTGACTGCAGCAATTGTGTCTACTTTTTTCACCTGACGAACCGAAAGAATTATTGCAAGTTTATTGAATTTTATGGTGTTTATTCAAAGTTTTGTAATTATTGCTTTTAAACGCCAGTTCTGTGGTGTTTTCTTATAATGAAATTAGGTATTGTTCAATCTTAAGGAAAAAGAAAATCAGTTATTTATTTATTATTATTATTTTACATATTTAAACCAAATAAAAAACGTTTTACTTTCTTCCCATATTGTGTGAAAAATATTTTAAGAAATGTAGTAGTCATTGCTAAGGAACGCAACAGAATTACCGCATGCCTTTATGTGGAAGAACAAACCAAAAAAAAGTCCCATTGTCCAAAATTAAATCGTTTTTATACAGAAATTTATATCTTACTTAGGTGTTGGTGTCGGTGTTTGGGAAAAGGAAGAGTGACTGCTCTAGGGTCCTAGGCGTGAGGGGGAATGCCTTCTGTGGAGGTCTTTCTAAAGGTCCTAGCCCGTATTTACACTAGTTTCGGAGAAAACCATGGAAAATTCCGAAAGACTAGGCCGACAAGCTCGACCTGGGATCGCACCCGGCACCTCACGTCTACCAGCTTCACAAAAAGATTGCGGATTCAATAATCGAGCCAATTGAAGACTATCATGAGAGTCAGTCTCTGGTGCACGTAAACTCTGTCGTAGCTGCAATATCCTCCATGATCCGTGCAAATAATACCTCTGGGAGATACTGAAGCGGGGGAGCCCTCTTCCGCAGAAGATACAAATTGTGATAGCTTGTTTTCGGATCGCCATTGGGCCGTTAATCCCAAACCGTCGCCAATTGCCCAATATGTGCCTATTAATGCGACGTTAAATCAGCTTCCTCGCGCTATTTCATGTCAAGAAACACTAGTTGAATTCTATAGACTTATAAATATTTCAAAACCCGTAAGTGATGAAACTAAAATAAAAAAAATTGCTTAAAGGATCACTTAAATCAAAAATTGCTAGTGAGAAATCATTATAACCAAATCAAACCACATTTAATTTCGTTTTTATACAATAGCCATAACGTACAATAAACTGCTTTTTTTTTTTTTTTAAGCTAAGGTCTTGAAAAATCGTAATTTTAAGTTTTTGGAGGTGAGAAAGCAATTGCGCATACTTACGAGTCAGTTGTAAGTATCTGAAATGGAAGAAGAGCGCCGCAGTCGCCACAGAGCGCGAATTTGTTAAGGTCATAATTTTCAGCGAACATGCTATTGTAGGTACCTGAACAGGGAAGGCCGCCGCTCAGCTGGAGTTTGCTGCAAACTTATTTTTAAAGGGTCCTGAATATGATCAAAGTTTTCAACAGACTTTTGCACGGCAAGCGAACAGACTATTGTAAGTGTTTGAAATGGAAAATCATGCCATAGGCGCCCCCAAACAGGAATTTGTTATAATCAGATTTTTTTAAGGGTCGTGAATACGAAGAGAATTTTCAAGGATTGTTTGTACAGTAGGAAAATAGGCTGTTATACACGTTTAAAAAGGCTGTTTTAGGCGTCTAATTAGTTAAGAGGGCGCCACCTAATGGGAGTTTGCTACAGTCAGACATTTTAATGCGAACTATTTTTGCTGGTCGGTGAACCAGTTGGTTGCCGAAGGCAGCTTCTGATGCATAAAAATCTTAAGTGTTTTTGGTAACTAATGATAATCAACAAAATTATGATCCACTTTCAAACGAACTTCAAGGCGCAAAACAGCGCCAGAGAAACCTCATTATGCCTTTGAAGGTGCCTGAACAGGGAAGGGCGATGCTCAGCTGGAGTTTGCTACTCTTAAAGGGTCCCGAATACGATTAGAATTTTCAACTGTCTTTTGTACGGTAAGCGAACAGGCTATTGTAAGTGAACAAAACGTTAAATCATGCCATAGGCGCTCCCAAACAGGAATTTGTTACGATCAGACTTTTTATAAGCGTCATACATACGATGAAAGTTTTCAAGGGTCGTTTGCACGATAGGAAAACAGCTTTTTCAGGTTTCTAATTAGTTTAAAGGGTGCCGCAGTCGCCACCAAACGGGAGTTTGCTACAGTCAGACATAACTTTTTTTGCTGGTCTGGTCGGTGAACCAGTTGGTCAGCTTGTGATACATAAAACTCTTAAGTGTTTTTGGTAATTAACGATAATTAACAAAATTAAGATCCACTTTCAAATGAACTTTAAGTCCCAAAACAGCGCCCCCAGAAATTTCAATATGCCGCCCTATTTTTTAAAACATTGGGGGGGGAGGCTCCCCCCCCTCAAGCTACGCCCCTGTCTAGCGGATTTAGATGACATTTTGAGACCCCAAGTACCTATGTAATTTCAAATTGTTTAGGTCTACCCTACCCCTCCCAGAAGTTTGTAACTGCATTAAAAAATCACACTATATACAAAATAATAAAAGAGGTAAATATCATTGCATGACAGGTATGATTATCATCATATGAGTAAGCAGGGCTGCCGATAGAGGGGGTAACTGAGGCACTTTGCTCTGGGTCCCCAATTCTTGGGGGACCCCAGAGGCCAAAAAAGGTGTGGTTGTGAAGTTCTAAAAAGGCCCCATTTTAAATGTTTGTCTCTGGCCCTCTGACACCTCTTGGCAGCCCTGTGAGTATGATTTATACTTGTAAATCAACATTTTAATGTTACATTTTTCTTTGTCCTTAAAATTACAAGTTTAGTAGGGCAAAAAAATTCTCCCCAAGGTGAAAATATGTGTCTGCCCGGGAAGCAAATCTGACTACCCTTATTAAAAAGTGTTTTTTTTTCTTTCTTTATATAGGTGCTATGCCAATATAAATCCGGAGCGCGGGTCAAAAGCTCCTAAGAAAAAAATAGTAAACAGTATTCTGTATCTCCCAAGTTCTGAAACTTGTCAATGAGCTGAAATCATTTGAAAGTTTGTTTAACATATAAAAAAATTGTATTATTGCAATATTGTAAATGATTATATGTATACTATGTAATAAAATTGATTTTATATGCTATTATATGCTTGTGTATAGTTTTAATTCTGTTCAAAGTTTTGTGAGATAAGTGTTTTAAAAATAGTCTGTAAGCTATAAATTAGATTTAAAGTTTTTAATTATCTATCTATATATTAATAGGCAAGCATAAAATTTGTTGTCCCTTTTTAACATATTAATTATAGGAGTAGAGGGTTGAAAATGGTATCATTCGAAAGGTATGGTTAGCCGGAAGGTGCGAATACAAATATTATTTTCTTACGATGCCAAGAAGGTATATAAAAATACATTTATTTTTTATGCATTTTCCCCCATTTTTCCCTTTTATACACGAATTCCTTCACATTAAAAAATACCTAAAAGTAGAAAGTTGGAAAAACTGGCAATTTCATAAAGCTCAAATAAAACCATAGACACAGTAATTTGTATAATGTAGCATCACTATACGCAAGCGAAGTGATGACGTCACTGTCTGTCCATGGAGCCATGTAAAAGATTTTCTATGTTAATTGTCCATTGAGTTTTTTGTAAAAAATTATTAAAAAATAACGGAAATTATCTGCCGATTTTAATTCCAATATTTGGGTATAGTCATATATAAGTTACTGTCTACATGTGTTTGATTGAGTTATTTTTTCTGTAAAATTGATAAAATTTTAATTTAAAATCACAAAACTCCAGAAAAAAAAAATGGCAAACTTCCAGTTTCGAATGTAAACATAAACATTTCATTTCAAAGGGTGATATTTAAACAATAAATATTGAACTAATATACTAAATAAAAGGAAAATGGATTTGTTACTAACTGCTGCATGTATAAGTAGACGATACGGAAATAATTCCGATTTCCTTTTTTTTGCTGAATTTACATGTTTTGAGCTTTCTTTACGTTTCAATTAACTGAAATTGGCTACTTATTTTTTAAAAAAGTGTCTTTATTGCTAGCTTTTGTGGGTAGAAGAAGCAAGTAGAAAATTCATAAAAACTTTTGATTTTCGGTTTTCTATGAATTTACACGTTTTGAGATTTCCTTGCATTTTAATTAAGTGAAATTAGTGAAATTGACTACTTATTTTTATTTTTTAAAAAGTGGATTTATTATTATTTCCTTTGCATATATAAGTAGAAAATATAAGATTCAGGAATGTTTTAGAGTTTCGGTTTTCGATAAAGTTACACGTTTTGAAATTTCCCGAACTCAATTCGACCATTTTTAAAAAATATCTTTTTTTTTTTTTTTTTTTTTTTGTTCAAACACTGTACTTTATGAACCAATCGAATTAATTTAACAGAATTTGATACTTGGTTGGACCTTGGTCTGACATGGTACCTATTAGCGTCTGGGCTGTATCACACAACAAGGAGCGTTTTCACGTTGCGATTTTCTCTCATTTCAGGAAAGGCTAACATCTACAGAGAGAAATAGTTATATTAAGTAAAACTCTGCTGATTCAGTTAGAGTGAATATTGGCAAACAATTTCCGCAGCTGTGTTGCAATTGCATTCCGTTTAGGACAAGGCAATAACTTTGCTTTGCCTCGCTTTGCAAAAAAAATGGTCGAGTTTCGACCACTGGGCGATACTAGTTCATATTTATGTACATTTTGTGTACATGTCAAAAATTTCAGTCCCCACTCCTTCCCCCTGCTAAGAAATAGTATAACATGTTGTATCGTATGGTTATGAGATGGGTTTTATGACATGAACAGATTTCAGTAATTAGAAACAAAAAATACTTATAGAAAATTTTACTTTTTTTACTCCCATGTGATAACAGTAACTTTGTTATACAATTTTAGGGTTGTAATACAAAATTTTTAGTTTTTTTAATGTCTTCAGCCAAATTTTTGACTGCAATTTGCAGAAATTAAGTTTTATAATAAGTTTTATATAACAAACATAAATGAGAGTTATTCTTATAGGGTTGCTACATGCAATTTCCTTTGTGTGCACATTAATTTAAAGAAATAAAAATTTCATGTGGAAAATTTCATGTGGGGGGGGGGGAATTCCTCTCAACTGGTCTGTGAAGAGACTGAAGATATAACAGTGTGTCGTCCTCAACTCTGCCACCGTTAAGAGCTCGGCAGCCTACTTTGCTACGTTGGGATTCCAAAGTTTTTCTGTTGAAAATCCAAATTGTAATAGCATCCGTATCAGGGTTGTAAAAATCCCGGATTTTGTACAAAAACCTAGCCCAGGTGGGCTTTATTTAAAAACTTCTGTTATTTGGGTAGAAAGATGGGTTTTTTGGGGAAAATGGAATTTTTTTCTCATTAAGTTGATAATTTATGGTATATACAGGGCTGGCCTTAGGAGGTGATGAGCCTGATTTGAAAAAAAAAACTTTGAGTGTCCCCAAGTTCAAGAAAATCTGGGGCCCCACAAGGTTTTCAAGGTCAACTTGCTCTAAGGTTTGTAAAATTTTAAAACAGTTAAATACTGACATAATATATTTGTATAATTAGTGTAATGGAGAGTAATTGAAATATGTGTTTAAGAAATGTTAAGAAGTTTTAGCCATTCCAATGTCTTTTTAAAGTAAGTAAATGCTGAGTTTTTCCACCTCTTGGTAACTGGCAAAAAACACGGGAACTTTAATATTTTAATTCTGTGAGATTCTTATGGATTAAATAAGAAAGTTACTTCAAAATGTGCTGTGTTGCTATAATAATCTAGAATATTTTGATCGATCAAGTAGGAAATGAACATTTTTTTTAATTTTTCAATTTGTGTAAAGTTAAAATATATGTTTGTATGTCAAAAAAGCTTTGAAATTTTTCATATGTATTGTACATATGGATCTTTATTTTCAACCTCAGTTCTGATAGTGGGTCAAAAATATTTTATTTTATATCTTGATATATCACAAAAATTTTAATAATTTCAAAATTGCACGTAATTTTAATTTTAAAAAATAGTAATATTTTAGAATAGTTTAAATTTTGAAGTTTACAGAATAAAGGCAGTGTTTAGCTTTAATTTGATACAAGAGTATAGGTTTTGTTGTATATTTTTAAAAAGTTATCTTGCAAGAAACAAGAGGTAAGACAGTTTATTTTTTTTTTTAATTATGTGCATATATTTTATGTTATTAAAAAAATTATATTTATTTTATTCCAAAAACAGGTTAGAATTTTAAACCTAGTACAATGTTGCAATAATAGTAAAAATTTCATCTGTAAATGAGCAAAAGTTTTCTGTTTATGCTGAATAAAAAAAAAAAAAAAAAAAAAAAAAAACTATGCCAAAATGTATAATGTTTGGTTTCGAAAGGTCTTTTCTTTCCTTAATGAAATTCAATAAAACATGGTATAATAATCATGCACATAAAGTTTACATCAAAAAAAGTATTTTACTGACTATTATTGCTTTTAAAAATTACTTAACAAAATTTTGTCTTATTAAAAAAAAAAAAAAAACTATTTTCTCAAAAAAACCCCAGTGGGGAAAATAGGTATCTATCCGGGCAGCAAATCTGACAACCCTGATCTGTATGGAACAACCTTAGGGTGGATCCCAGATCCTCTCCAATAGCCCATTCCGTAGCTCATTGCGACATTAATCACAGCTACTTCTACTTTATCACTACTACTTCTACTCAAATACCAAGGTGTCTGTAAACTCTTTGCCAATGTAAATTGCACTTGTAAATAAAATGATATTTTTATGAAAGTGTAGTAATCCAAATTTTTAACATGAATTTTATGGTTACAAAATTTATCACAAGTGCATTTTTACACAATGATAGCCTGTTTAAAGTATCATTTCTTTATATATGCACAAAAATTCTGAAAACACCCTAAACTGATGAAACTTTTTTGCAAAATATCAATAAATAGAACATACCTTAGCCATTTTTTTAGTTATATGCACAGAAATCTGATTGGTTTCAAAAACCAAAGAAGGCGCCAATGTTCCCAAAATGGGAAAAGGCTGTTTATTCTTCTGTTGAGAACGAGTTGATGTAGATTTTCAGTTTTAATCAACGTTGTTTGTTACAATAGGTTCTAAGAAAATTTAAACCAATAAAAAAGTTTTCATTATTATATTTTCTAAAAATACAAGCATAGATATTGAATTTAATGAAAAGGTAAAAATTAACATATTTTAAATTTCTGTAAAAAATGCAAATTTTAACAGAGGTTTTATTGAAAAATTACACAATATGTTGCATTTATTCTAAATTCAAATATAATTGACCTTGTAATTATGATTTGAATAGTTAGTTTGAAAAAAAATAATTAAAAGTTAATGTTCCCAAAATGGAAGTATTGGCGCCTAATGGTTTGAAACTGAAGAAAGTGTAGTCTTTTTATACATTAAAAACTTTGACTTATAGGAATCTTTAGTAGTGGTATTTTTTCTAAAAAAGGTAGTTTTATTTTCAGAAAAAATGCAATTATCTATAGTTGTCATTTATTATATTTTTATTGTTTTGATGAGAGCGTATACTCTTATTAAAATGATGGAATCAATTTAGAAATGATTTCTTTTCAAATGTGTTTGAAAAATTATCATTTCTAAATAAAAAATGTTAATAACGGATTGTGACTAGAGAAAAGCTGATCAAAAACGGAAATATACCCTTCTTATTGTATTAAATTAACGGATAGTGACCTGACAAAAATTGATAAAAATCAGAAATATACCATTTTTGCAATATTAACGAATGGAAAATGGCCGTTAATTAACGGAAAATAACGGTAGGAATTAACGGAGAAATACCAGTTTCATAACGGAAAGTTGCCGCTTACTCAAACGGAATTTTTCCTTTTTTATCTTACAAAACGGAAAATGTACTAACGGAACGGAAAAAGTCAGGCAACTTTGCTGCCAGTCGCTTCACCGTTAATTCACGGATTTATTTTTAACAGTGTATTTATAGTATTAAATTTCAGGATAAGAGAAAGTCGTGTGAGTGACACACCAGATTATTTTTCAGCACATTGTTGCAGTTTTGACGTTAGTTTTTTCTTGATAAACTTTTAAAAAATTATTTAATCTTTTGGAAACATTGATAATATTTTATTTTCTTTATTTTAGTTGTTACAGCAGTAATGACATCAGATTCGATTATTAATTTTGAGAATCGTAGGCTTTTATTGTTAAGAATATACTTTCTTCGTCTTTATGTAAGCTATCTGTTTGATCACAACGTTTCACTGTAAAATTAAACGTAAGACTGTATCACTTATCTTTGCTTTTTATTAAAATAAATGTATATTAATCTTTAAAAAAAGAATAAAAGTATTAAATGTAATGTAGAAATGATAGCTTAAAATTAGGTTTTTATTTTCCGTACATACTATGTACGGAAAATATATTGCAATCATGATTTGCTAAATGGATTTTTTATCTCGCATAACTCAAAAACGTGTGGTCATCGAATGTTGCAACTTTTTGTATTTGTGACTGACATGTTGTCTTCTTATTAATTTTCAACTTTGGTCTGGACGCAAGCCCTTTTTTTAGCGATATGTACAATTTACACTATTTTTCGTGACGTACAGTCGGCAGCAAAAGTATTCGAACACTAGCAAAAATTCCTATATAAAAAAGTACACTCAGTATTGTTAAATAAATCATTGTCGAGTCATTGTCTTAGTCTGACTAAGAACATGATTCGACAAGGATTTATTTAACAAAACAGTATTAAGTGACTTTTTTTTTTTTTTTTTTTTTTTTTTTTTTTTTACACTGAAATTATTGCTAGCGCTCGGATACTTTTGCTGCCGACTACACAAAGTTGCATTGACTTTAACGGTCCATTATCTTCTAATTTGCGGAGAGTTTTCTTAATGATATTCATTACGACCTGCATGACAAATGTGTGAACTTCTTTCAACTTCCGAGTAGATAAACTTACGAATTACCGCTAAGATTTTGTTTCCCATCCTTTGTCGTACACAATCCCGGTAGGAACAGCCAAAAATCCTAAAATCTGAAAAAGCTCCACCCCAAAATACCAAAATTTTGTACGCAATATGTGCCTTAGGTACCTTTATTCAATGAACATTGCATTCTTTTTTTTTTTTCTTTGTATATTTCTTGCAGCACATTTTCATCCCTACAATGTGGACAATACATCGTAGTAACGTCACGCAACTACATACACATCTCTGAGATACTGTACATATGCGGAAATGTCCTCTATTTGCAACATGAAATACGACATTTCACTGTTGCATGCATGGGACTGCACAGTGGTATCATTGTCTCGGTGACGTAATTTTCACATCCAAGATTGACTGCAGGAGAGCAGTTGTAAAAATATCGCAAAATACTTACGCGACGGAACGTGAATGAGACGGTGCGCTGTAATTGTTATTACAAGTTATCTATTTTATTTTACCATGAATATATATTTATACAGTGTGTCCCTAAATTCGTGATCCAAACTTTATGGTTAAGTAAAACACATATAAAGAAGCATTTTTTGTATAACGATATGGGGTCGGAAATGAAAAACTTCAGCAACAGTGTTGCCGGATCTGGCATATTTTTATTCAATAATTACCAATAATTTTGAGAAGTGATATTTGATATAGTGCATAATAGACTACACTGCTCTGTAAAAAAAAAAAAAAAAAAAAAAAAAAAAAAAAAAAAAAATTCGAGATCTGATACCTCTTGAATCCGAAGATGACTCCCATTTTGCCCAGTCACCCTCCGTTTTCTAGATGCACCAACCACCTCCCCCAATTTATTTCCCTGTTCGATAAGTTTATGACCTTGAATTGTATTTCAAGAATGAAAAATAATTAATTTAACATCTAAAAATAAAAATATATAAAGTTTAAAAAATAACATTAATAACAGATTAAAAAAATATAAGATATGTAATGCATAATTTCAGTGGCAAATTTCCCCCAAAATTTTTTCCTTGTCGCAAATGTCCATATTTTAAAGTTTTCCATCTCTCTAGCACCTCAGAAGATATTTAACGGTTAAAATAATCCTCTCCCCTCCTAAAAACCAAATTTATAGCTATAAAAATGATAAAAATAGGGGGCCATTCCTAAAAAACGATGGGTGATAGGGCAAAATGAGCATCCTATTCGGATTCAGGAGGTCATTTTACATAA
This sequence comes from Salticus scenicus, assembly GCA_963930645.1. Classification (NCBI taxonomy): domain Eukaryota; kingdom Metazoa; phylum Arthropoda; class Arachnida; order Araneae; family Salticidae; genus Salticus; species Salticus scenicus. The sequence goes on along the minus strand of OZ005656.1, from coordinate 214,099,400 downwards.
GAATAGGCTGAAATGGTGTCGGAGGCAAATTTCATGCCGAGCAGTGCTATCAATCTTCAAAGTGATAAAGCCAAATGTTACAATTGAAAATGTGATTATTGAATAAAAAATCCGCCAGATCTGGCGAAACTGTTCAGCGAGTATCGAACCTTCCCTACCTCCGCTTCAGTTTCTTTTGCTTTTTTTTTTTTTTGTTTTGTTTTGTTTTTTAACTGATGTTAGCAGCTTTTTTAAAAACACTTATAATTATGCTTTTTTTTTTTTTTTTTTTTTTTTTTACATTCTAAAGATTAGTGCATTTCTTGATTTCCCGCTTACATTTTTTATTTCTGACCTCACATTTCTATACAAAAAGTTCGCCTTTATACATGTTTCTCCTACACTAAAATTCGGCCCATGAAATCAGGGATACCTTGTATTTTATCCCTTAAACACAGACGTGCGGTCTGTATGACCGCTCCGATATTTTAGAACTGCAAAACTCTTTATAAGTTATATAATTATTCTCCTTCTTTTCAGTACTTTCATGTTGGCATTAAATATAACTACTTCTAAATTTTTATTAAATTCTACGCATTAGTTTTTTTTAAAATAAATTTTAAATTTGTGCCGCGGTCATATAGACCTCACGTCTGCGATTACGTTACTTTTTCTCGCTTGTGGGAGATGCGGGATTATTACAAATTTTTTTAATATTCTTTATATAATAGCCTTTTTTGCATTATTTTATATAATCCAGACACTGTTCATGTGGAATTTATTAAATAATTTCATTTGTACGCATTTTCAAGTAAGTTGTCCTTATTTTCATTATTTGATTCATTTTTCTGGATTTTTTCATATAGTTTTTAGAAATCATATTTTTAATATATTAATTTTATAGTTTTTAAATGAATGAATTACCTTAATATAACTTGGAATGTGTATTCTTGCATATAAAATAGCAGGAATTTATTATCTTCAAATTTTGTTTTTAAAAAATGCATAAAACAGCTCGCGGTCTGAGAGACCGCACGTCTGTGTTTACGTGACAGAAAATAAACGTCTGTAGTTAAGGGTTATAAATCCCATTTGGTCTATATTTTTGGTACATTTCTTCCATTACAGATGTAATTTTGTTTGTTCGCGTTGATCAAGAATACCACTGTGACTTTCAATTCAGATATTTTTGAAGCAGACTACGAAAAATTAAAATGAAATTACACGTAAAAAATACATGAACAAGTTTTTAAATGTATAGTAAACAATAGAATATTTTTTCCATTTATCGCTACAACTTTTTAATAAATTACTTACAAATGTATTTTAAATGTACATTAATAATAGAAATTTAAAATAAATAAATAAACGTTTTGCAATATTTTGCAGTAATAATAATATGTCATACAAATATATAACGGAGTATTTTTGTAAAATTTGAATTCTGCTGAATTTTACAAAACTTTCTTTTAGTTATATGATTACAAGAATGTTAAATAACTATTTCATTCTACAGAAAGTATACAACGTTTCCAAATATTTTACATTACGTGTCATTGCATTTGAAGAACTTATTAGCTATGCTGCTGGCAACCAAATTAATTTGAAGTTGTGGTCAAAATATAATATTTGTTTGAGAAAGTTTCATTTATAAAAGCTTCAATATTTCATAATAAATACTTCACTTATAATAGTGCTTCCGCAATATGTTTGCTAGTACATATGATTTTAGTTTCAGAATATCTGCAATGTTCATTTGGATACTACTTTCACAATTATTTTAGAGAAAGTTGCACTTTATATTATCAAATTTAGATTGTAATAGGGAATTCATAACCCTGTAAAATAATATTATATAATTTAATCCTAATATGATGTTTATTAATATTATTTTATTATATTAGAGTATGTATTACTTTATGTCTTTATAAATTTGTATTTTTTTTTTTTTTTTTTTACTGCAAACTATGAATTCTATAATCTTGATTTTCAGGATTTGGTGGTATGATATATTGAAAATAAATAAAAGATAATAAATAATAAATGAATATATAAAATTTTCATAACTATTATTCAGTGAAATTAACTACGAAATTAACTAGTTTATAGAAAAAAAAAAATTCAATCATTCCCTTCTCTTAGAAACACTAGAATACTTCTCTTAGAATATTTATAAAATACTTAATGCGAGAATTTGTATATACCCATTAACATCTAAACTGAATTAGATAAAGATACAGTCGGCAGCAAAAGTATCCGAACACTAGCCAATAATTCTGATATCAAAATGGTACACTTAAAACTGTTTTGTTAAATAAATAATTGTCGAATCATGTTCTTTGTCTGACTAAGAACATGTCTCGACAAGGATTTATTTAACAAAGCAGTATTAAGTGTATTAAAACCCGAATAAACTACTACGTCAGAAATGCCAAAGAAAAAATATTGGAAATGCATAAAGCTGTTTCGGTAGCCTTAAGCGTACCGTCTTCAGTGCGAAAAGGATTCTGAATCTGGAGAAGTGCTCGTATATATAGGAGAGGGGCCGAATTTAGTTTAGCCAATATGATTACGGGAAAGGTGGGGAGAGTGGCCAGTAGGAATTTAGGAAAGTTAGCTGTGTAAACATTAGAAAATTAAGAAAATGTGGACTGAATATAAAATTTCCAACAGTCAGACAAATAGGAAATAGCGAAATCACAATTTACAAGTTTTTTAAAATTTTTATAAATATGAAAAGCTTCAAAGAAATCGAGTTCATGAATGGATTTAGGTCTGCAAATTATTTTAGCTGAATTAAATTTAAAATTATGATTTTCCTCCGAGCAATGTTTAGAAATAGCCGATTTATTGGTTTCTTGTTTACGTCCTACCTTCTGGAGTACATTATCGAACATGATAGTGGACGAACACCCGGAGTTATGGTCTGGGGTGCGATTGCGTATCATGGACGATCTCTCCGGCTACGAATTGTGGGTAATCTTAACAGTGGCAGGTACATCATAGAAGTGCTGGAGCCCGAAGTCGTTCCCTTCCTTCAGGGCATTCCTGGAACTATCTTTCAGCCTGACTACATGTGGCAAGGAATGTCTAAGTTTTCTTTTCAGCAGAAAACATACAGTTTCATTCGTGTCCTGCTTATTCGCTGGATATGCCACTGATTGAACATGTGTGAGATTTCATTGGTCGGCGTCTCGCTCGTGATCCTCATCCTACAGCTTCAAGAGATGAACTTTGGGTACGCCTACAAGAAATATGGTATGCCCTTCACCAAGCATACATTCAAAATGTGTTTGCCTCTATGCCACGTCGTTTAGCAGCACTTATTTCAGCGCATGGTGACCACACCAAATACTGATTTCGGACACTTAATATATATATTTTTTTAATTTAATCATTTATTCGTACTAATACAAATCGTTTGTGCATTGAATTTCATTTGATTCTGGGAATTCCTTCATGGTGTTGCATTTGTTACAAACATGAGTGTATATATATACAGTGGGGCTATTAAGTATCTAGAAAAATTTTGAGAAGCTTCTATGGACTGCCTACTTCATTATAACCACTTTTCGTTGCTGTAATGCTTTATCTTTAAATATTATTTATTAAAATATTTTGCATTTACTCAACGAGCGTTTTTGAGCGTTCAGGAAAAACAAAATCTGTTAGATAAATAAAAAAGTTTCGTGATTTTTGTCCAAAGTGAGGCGCATCTAAGGTTTTACTGTTTAAGTCGCTAAAAACTCTCAAAATCATCCCAAACTTTTGACCTAGCCCTCAAGAGCACCAGAAAATGGAAAGATGCAACAAGGTCTTTGTTTATGGTTTGGGCTGAGGTTTGCAACAATGGAAAGACTCAAGTGTTTTTTTTTTTTTTTTTCGAAGAAAACGTAAAAAATAATGGAAATGTTTATCAAAAAGATGTGTTAGAGAAAGCTGTGCATCCATGGAAGCAAAACCACCCAACTAAGATCATTCACCAAATTTGTGCTCTGGCCCATGGAGTCAAATCAACGTTTGCTTTAATCGATACCAAAGTGAAATGGTATCTGACCAATAATCTGTGTTCCTCTAACAGCTATTATTTGTATCTAATGGATTTTTCAGTGCGTGGGTTCTTAGAAGAACAATTGTGAACACAGAAAATCATACATTTTATAGACTCAAGACAGCCTTTAGCAAAATATAGGATGATTTAGATTCAAACTACTTGCGCAGCACCGTCACCCCTCTTTCGAAGAAGATTGCAGCTTGCATCAAAGACGATGACCGCCATTTCGAAAACTCATAGTATAAAAAAAAATTATTAGACATTGCTTGTTGCAAAAATAAAAGCTTTAAATTCGTTTGCCATTTTACTAATTATTTATTATCAAATACTTTTACCGGATACTTAATAGCAACCCTGTATGTATTAATATTTTTTTAAAACGTAGTAAAATTCCAGAAACACAAGATATAAGGCCACTGAATACCACAAAGTCCAATAAGAATTAAATTTCAACAAATTCAGTTTTTCTGGAAAGACTTTTAGTTAATTATTGAAACAATTAATTTTACAAAGTATAGCTTTTTGATTTAATATTAATTTAACTTCAAATTTATACATATATGTATATATATACATGCGTGTGTACGTATTTCTGGTTATTTTATTCTTCTAATCTAAAGCATTATAAATATGTAAGAAACATATATTATATCTATGCAATATAATAAAGTGTTTTAAAGAAATGTGAGGAAAATTTTGATATTTTGTATTAAATCTATTTGTATGTGATTAAATCTAATTTATAATTTCGTCAAGCTTTACATTTTTTACTAAAATAAAACGTATTCTTTCGTTAAATTATAGTTAAAGTTACTTTTAAGACTTTGATTAAAACCACCTTCGGTTAAAAGAAATAAAAAATAAGTGACGCCGACTTGAACACTGAAAGCCACAGAGAAGCTATCCCGTTTTAATTAAAATGTCTGAAGGCTGATCCTCTTAAGCCATTCTGCGTAGTTCATTATTAGAAAAGTCTGGCAATTCATCACTACTGCATTACCGGGTTTTACGTATTACTTAAAAAAGAAAAAAAAAAATCAAAAGTTTTTTTTTCAATGGATTCTTTTTACGCTTAACTTTACAGCACTTTTATATGAAAAAATTCAAATAAAAACTGTTGAAGTTAAATGAAAATAATTTTTGTCTAATTTCAATATTTTATAATGTAAAATTTCAATCTAAAAAAAAAAAGGTGATTTTTTTTTTTTTTTTTTTAATGCTGATATTATTATAAAATTATTACTTCATATTTCTTTATTTAAATATACATATATATACAGAGTGATTAAAATTAAAGTTTTAAAACACTATAACTTTAAAACTACCCATCAGAGCAATTATTATTATATATATATATATATATATATATTTTTTTTTTTTTTTTTTTTACCAGAGCAATCGTGAGGCAATAAAATTTTGCTTCGCGAAAAAAAAAAAATTCCAAAATGTGCTGTTAATTATTCGTAAAATATTTGTTTCATGAAGCTCCTCTTTTTCTCTTTTCACTATGACTGTTCCCGCTGTAAACGCGTATTCTCGACTTTTTGCTAAAAAAAAATTGTTGTAAAGCCTTGAAGTTTATTGTTTCCTGCTATTCCATTGTGTTACTAGTAACATTCCTGTGTTTAGTGAGTCCATTTCGGCATTTTCCCTGACGTTACCTTGACAGCGCCGTCTATAGGAATATTTTGGAACTATTTTTTTCCTCCCCCAAACAAAATTTCATTGTCTCTTGATTGCTCTGGTAAAATGTCACATCGCTCTAATAGTTAGTTTTAAAATCATAGCGTTTTGAAATCGTAACATTAATTATAACCACCCTGTATATATATATATATATATATATATATATATATATATATATATATATATATAATAAAATAAATACATAAGAATACTAAAATGTAAATGAACTTCTAAAAGAAAATTAAAACCATTTAATTACATTCTGAAACATTAATTTTTAAAATTGCTATCTATACCGTTTAGCAATATGCGTTAAGATAATTAATGAATTCTAAATTGCTCATTGGTAAATAAGAAAAAAAAAAAAAAAAAAAAAAAAAAAAAAAATGGAAAATTAATAATATGCCTCATTTGGCTTTAAAAGAAATCTTTCTTTAAGTCAGTTGTTAAATATCTGTTTTAAATTTTGGAATTCTTATGTGCTATTGTATAGTTACCAACTCTTAAGTGTTTAATTTTTATATATTTATTTATTTTGTTTTATTTTATTTATTTATTCTGTTTATTTATTTGTTTGTTTTATTTTATTTTTATTTATTTATTTATTTATTTATTTATTTATTTTTATTATTATTATTATTATTATTATTTTTTTTTAATTTAGTTAATTTGTTAGTAGAAAATAAATATTGTGTAGTCATAATTAAATTTACCTAGTTTAAACCTACATAATCCTCCTTCTAGTAAATGTATTTTGTTGAACTTGATTCGTTAATGTCGCTTTTTCTCTTTTAGAAGCATGGTATAGAATCATTTTACTACACTTCACTTTACTACACTTCATTTTACTACACATTATCACTACAGTTTTTTTTTTTTTTTTTTTTTTTTTTTTTTTTTACCTTAGCGTAATCTCTACATTGTATGAAAAGCAGCATCTATCGATTGAAACTTTAACTATTATTTTTTATTACAGATTTCTTTTCCCCAGGATTTATTTAATGCATGTACCAAGTTTGAAGAAAATATGTCTAATACAACGAGTCAACGTCATTGTAAACAAGATAACTTTAATTGTAACCTCCCCCCCCCCGTCCCACCCCCCCACACACACGTATATCAGATGTCAAGTTAATAGATAATAAATCTTATTTAAAAGTTCGGAATGTTTTCAGCTATGTTATCAGTTTATATTCTTTCCTTACATCTCATTCATTTTACTATGGTATTTTTACTGACTGCACAAAATTCTTTTTGAAATGATTGCCCTGTTCTTCCAGTAATAATATTGGTTATGTTATTATTTTTTTTTAAATTGAACATTTGGTGTTAACAAACTCCTTATTCAAAACTTTATACATCAAAGTACTATATCAAAGTTTTAGAAAACCTTCTTTCTTTCTTTTTTTTTTTCTTTCTTCTTGGTTAATATAATTTCAGCTCTGTAGACGAAACATTGCAAGAAATCTTAAATAATCGTGTTCGTGTTCTTTTATATTTTTTTTCTTTTTTTTTTTTTTTCAATCAAACCTCGACTAAAAAATAGTAGTATTATAAGACTTAAGCTTTGTTTATTTGCGTGTGATTGTTTGTCAGTGGCACAGTAACTCCCAAACGTATGGAAAACAAAAACAAAAAAAAAAAAAAAAAATTGAATGCAGTTTTTTATTAGAATGTTTATTTAATTGGAATGGATTTTAACTGTGCTCGATAAAAATATGTTCGATATATTTCATTATTACCATTAATTTAAATGTAATATTTTAAAAGCTTTTTTCCGTAGATATTTTAAAATTTTCCAGCTGACAATTTGCAAATTTCTAGATAAAATTTTCGAGCTGACAATCTTCGAATTTCCATATCATGCTAATGATATGTCAAATGGTATTTTGTATTGGCGTATGCCGTTTATTAAAATTTAAAAACTGTCTATAAATCTTGATTTTATAGATAACATGTTTGGCCTTCTTTAAGAACTTAATACTTCTCTTCAGAGCTCTTTTTTTATACTTAGAAATAAAATAGAGGATTCAGAAAGAAATTCCTCTTTGGAAAGTCTCAAAAGAGAGAAAGATGAAGTTTCCATTTCTCCAATGGAAACTACGGAATTTGACTTCATTCAAAAATCATATTCAACTATTTAAACCAAAATTAGTGGCATTAGTTGAAAACTTTACTACTTCTCTGAAATAGAAAGAACACGTAAGGGTAACTTCTGGATTAATAATCATTTTTCATAACATGTAAATATAGACTCACTAGATATGTTCCATTTTCTTCGGATGTTAGTCTTGTTGTAGCAAAATCACATCGCACCGCTGTAACTTTATTTTTCCCCACTATGTGGAGCGCTTCTCTTTTTTCGCTTTGAAAGTAAATTAGGAGCCAGCTGAAAAATTGGAGATTGTAATAGGCGTTCTTGCTGACAGTATTTCTAATTCTTATTTATATGATCATACAATTATCAACAATTTTATTTATCATTGTGTTAATTGAGTGTGATCACCGGTTAAAAATAGTAAAACAAATTGTATGTGATCAAATCGAATCAATAATTTAATTATCAACAACAACAAAGGAAATTTAATCATAAGGATTACGTTCATAACATGGGGACTCAAGAGAAGAATTGAACTAAGTTTGTTCTCAGATTCCAGCTTGGATCAAAATTTCTAGAAAGGACAGGCTGCGCACGAATATGTGGAATATGGAATATTCCTATTATTTTATTTTTCCAATTTTATTTATTTATTTATTATTTATTTATTATTAAAATAAAATAAAAAAGCACAATTTTCTTTATTATTATTTAATTATTGCAATCGCTTTATTGTGATATTTGATAGGCATATCAAATTGAGATAGCTTTAATGTATATTTTAACTTCTGTTGTTTTTATTATCAAGTTTTGTAAGATGGAATTATAGAGACTTAAAGTAAAACCTAAATAATTAGGCATATCCTTTACCAAATATATAACAAAAGTGATTAGGTATACCTTTTACTAAATACATAACACAAATTTCAACAATTTTATCTACGGAAATAACTTAAGAGTATACAAAAATCTGTAAAATTTGATGAGATTTTCAGTTTGAAAGCTCTACTCAAAGAAAACTTAGTGATTTTATTAGGGTTGATAACGATGTGCAATCAAAAACTGAATTAAAGAAATAACAAAAAAATTTTCAGAGTGTAAGTGATTTAAAGAATAAAGGTATTGAATAGAAATCAAAAATTGGCATATACATGGAATCATTGTATAACAAGCTGTCGCCTGGTGTTACTCAGTTAAATGGATCAATTGATTACGTCGGAATTAATTCAGAAAGTAATATTATTAAGGGGGTCTGGGACACCAAATTTTTGTTTTTATTACTTATTGATAAATTGCTGTAATTATTTTTCCTGAAATTGTAGCTTTTTTGACAATGAAGTTAAGCAAGAAAGAATCTTAAAAAATTTTTAAATAAAATTTAAAAAATTTAAAATTTAAAACTTGTTATATCTCATAAACTAATGGTTCAGTTTACAAACTTTTTTTCACTCTTATATACAGAAAAGATTAATCGTCAATTTGTCTTCGGGATTTTTAATTAGGAGCAAAACATTTTTGGTAATCCAAAAGTTACGCATGAAATAAGTACTTTTTTCAAATTAAAATTAATATTTAAAAATTTATTATTATAATCAGAAATACTGAAGACAAATTGAATATAAATCCTTTCTGTATATAAAGGTGAAAAAGTTTGTAAATTGAACCATTAGTTCATGAGATATCACAAATTTATAATTTTTAATTTTAAAAATTTTATTTATTTATTTATTTTTAAGATTCTTTCTTGCTCAACTTCATCGTCAAAAAGCTTCAATTTCCGGAAAAATAATATTGCGGTTAAAGGCTTTATTAGATATTTATTCAATTTAATACGTCTTATATTACTTATCAAAAACATAATATAATTTCTTAATAATACAAATTAATCTAAACATGTATTTATTGGTTTCATCTACATATAAAAGTTGAGACAAAAAATGCTTTATTAAATATGTTCGAAGTTAATTAGATGTTAAGAAAGAATACCTCAAATTTATCTAATTAAGTTTATGAAAAATCTTTTTTTTTTTTTCCATGTAATTTTATTTATTTATTTATTTATTTTTTAATGTCGTATTTATTCTCATAAATTTATTAATTATTCTTTATAAATACTATTTATAATATTATAGTAAACAACATTTATTCAAAAGAAAAATAATGTGTAGAACTCTTGGTTTTAAAGTTTCTTTTCTAGAAGGTGAGAGAAATTTTTTAACATCTTGAAATATTATTCAAAGTTCTATTTTCATTTTTAGTAAAAAATAAAAAGAAAATTATGCTTTTCTTTTTATCTTAAATTTATATTTCAACTTAAAAAAAAAATAATAAAATAAATAAATAAAAATACTCTTCTCGATAAATTATTTTGAATGATAAATGTTTATTAATTAGGATTAAGCGTTTTTACACTTATCGTTGATTTACAATTGAACCAATTTACATATTTATAAATTTAATTATAACACTTTTATCTTTATATATAAAAGTAAATATGATTAACACTCTTCACTAATTAAAAATAGTATATCTTAATTAATTCACCACTAATAAAAATAATAATAAAAAAAAAAATGATGTACTGCGAGGGCATGTAAAAAGAATTTTAAAGCGGTTGCTCACTGCCAGATTTTATGACAATCTTAATCTCGCGAAAACACATTTACAGTAAGGCTTTTAAATTGATTTAAAATTGAAATTTCCTTTAAATATTCATAACACAAAAAACTTTCTGTTAATATAAAATATTTCTCTTAGATTTATATCAGTTTTATAGCAAAGTGAATCAAGTTTACAGATCGTTATTTGTTTTTATTAGTTTTAATTTATAGTCTTTTAGAAAACATGTATAAATTCTTCTAAATCGTATTTTTTTTTCCTAGTTCACAAAATAGTTCGTCTGGTATTAAGTATATTTTTAAATATAATGTACATATATATACGTATATTTTTAAATCCGTTACTTCTTAAAATATTGAATTCATCACAAAATTATCACATGTTTTATAAATTTATTTTTGAACCAATCTAAAAGGATTTGCAGTTGCTTATTACGTATGCAGCGCTTGTAAATTTTGTCAAGAAGATTATTAAATCGTATTACTTCAAAGAAAAATTATTTAAGAATTCTGTTATTATTATAGCTAAATATCTATAATAAAGGAGATTCATTTTATAATAATGAGATTATTTAAATAATATTAAAAAACCTTTTGATCAAACGTAAAACAAAATTTATTTTGCAATATTTATATTACTAAATTATATAACAAAAGTAGTAATATGTATACAATCGTCTGCATGAATTCTAGAATTATATTCAGTAATCCATTTATTTGCAGATATTTTTAAATGAGTTTGATTATGATTATATAACAATACTCGCCTGAATTTTATGAGGGTTTTTTTGAACTCATGAACACAGAGAACTAAAATTTATAAAAATGACATGGAACTATTTTTAATAGAGCCACAATTTATTTTCTAGATGTTCGTCTCAGTATTTCTTTTCTTTTTTTTTTTTTTTTTTTTTTCAGTGTATGAAAGTTAACTAGTGGATAAATTAAAAAGCTTTTCTGTGACAGAATCTGAGACATAGGTCATAGGTTCGTCTTTAGGTAATGTCCAGTTTGTATTATAAATACAATGACCTAAGTGGCTTTGACGTAAAAGTACTTGAGTCATGAGTTCGAATCACACCTGTGTCTTGTAATACATAAAAATGTTCTAAAAATATTTTATTTAAAAAAATGCTTTTAAAGTTATTCTTTTTCTACTTAAATTTTTAAAAATCATTTTAATGAAGGAGTATGAATTTTGTTATTCCATCAATGTTCATAGCTTAGTAATTTGACTATTGGGGATTAAATGACCCACTCTTAAATGAATAAACTTTTTGGAGACTGTAATATGCTCAGAGCTGCCATTGCTCATACCGTTCTCCACCAGCATTTATATATAGCAAATTTTTATGCGATTTTTTTTTTTTTTTTTTTTTTTTTTTTTTTTTTACCATACTATTTAATCGTGAAAACTTTAAGAAAAAACTTTAAGAAAACTTTAAGAAAAACTTTAAAAAAAACACAAACATCAAACCGTCTCAATTATATATATTAAAAGCAAAAACTGTTTTATTTAAGAGACAAAAATTTTAAGTCAAAATACATTTAAAAAACAAAAATTACATACAAAAACAATTAAAATCAGACGTTTCGAAACCCGTCCGGGTTTCCTCATCAGTAATTCCAACACAATATGCAAACATTACATGAACACTCAAGGAATTTAAAGGAGTACTGAATATTGAGGAGCCAGTGCGCATGCTTCATTAATAGTGTGATATAACGATTACCCTCTTAATTAGTTAAAACGAATTTATCGTGAAAACATTATCAGCTTCCCGCCTCCTTCGTTTCCTCCTGCAATTCCCCCTCTACTCCAATGCAAATGAAAAATTCACTTATTAATAAAAACAATTATCATTCTATACCATATTTTGGTTTTCCTTCAGAATTTATTTCTAAATTACTTAAACCACATAATATTTATACTGCTTTCCGGCCAATTAAACAATTAAAAAACGTCCTTTTTAACTTTAAACCCATAAACCCTTCTCTGGATTTAACTGGTGTAATATATTTAATTCCTTGTAAAAAATGCAAATATGTTTATATAGATGAAACTGGCCGTAAAGCAAAAATTAGACTACAAGAACACAGACGATCTTTTAAAAATTGCAACCAAAATTCTAAAATTGTAATCCATTCAATAGAAACCGATCATATTCCTGACTTCGATAATATAAAAATTCTAAATTCTGGTTTTCATAATTATAAATCGCGTATTTTCCTTGAGAGCTGACACACTGCCAAGCATCTCTACACTATCAATGAAGCATGCGCACTGGCTCCTCAATATTCAGTACTCCTTTAAATTCCTTGAGTGTTCATGTAATGTTTGCATATTGTGTTGTAATTACTGATGAGGAAAACCGGACGGATTTCGAAACGTCTGATTTTAATTGTTTTTGCATGTAATTTTTGTTTTTTAAATGTATTTTAACTTAAAATTTTTGTCTCTTAAATAAAACAGTTTTTGCTTTTAAGAAAAATTGTAGTGTAGAATATCCTTGACTTCTCCCCCCTCCCTCCCTTATAACTTTTTTTTTTTTTTTTTCCCTGTTAATTCTTTTTGTTTTTATGTTTAAAAAAATGAGATAGCATACAGTTCATGGTCATGCCAAAAAAAAAAAAAAAAAGAAAGAAAAAGAAAAAGAAAATGGTTTTGTTAAGACAAATCTGTCTCAAACACGCTAAGTGCTGTTGGCTGTAAGATTTCTGTAATTCCACAAAAATAAAAAATAAAGAATTTCTCTTGTAAATTGCAATAGTATTCTTACTATCCCGAAACTTTCTATGGGTTGTGTAATGCTATATTCTTAAACACTATTTTTTTTTTCAATCATTTATGTTTAATTTTGCTCTCTCCCCCCTCCCATTTGGCAGTGAATTTAAATTCTAGACCTTCACCTAAATCGCAATTAACCATCTTCATGCTAGGAAAGATGCATGACTTTAGTCACAGACGTAGATTTCGAAGTTGAAATTACGGGCAGAGATAGCTTTGTATGCTGAAAATGACATTTAACTTCTGACTGTAAATTTATCCCAGAAATGTAAATTAGACAATGTGTAGCAGAATAAATCGGTTCATTATAAGATGACACTTAACCTGAGTCTTAAAAACGGAACTAAACAAACACGACTGCCAATGAATCTCATAAATACAACCTATAGACTTTAAATTTTAAACTAAACTAAAATTGTCTTTTTCTTATCAAATTATATAACTATCATAAATAAACCTAGAATTCTTTTGAACATAATTTTAAAAGGATATAAAAGAAAATTAATTTAAACACCTAAAACACCATAGTTTAAGAATATTTTCAGTTATATAAAGAAATATTTAAAGAAGTTCTTGAAATTATAAAGAGCTTAAATCGCAAAAAAAAAAAAAAAAAAAAAAATGCTGCAAAATTATTTTTTTCATTAGCATAAAAAGGATAATTCAAAAGTAAAATATCTAGTACATTGAAGTACTTTTACAGCTTCCTTTACATAAATCTGATAAGCTTCTGTAAGGAAATTTCCATTAAAATAAAATGCTATTTTTCTGATTTATATCACGTTTATAGTAATAAAGGAATCAGATTTAAAGACTATTTTCCCTATTTTATTGAAGTTATTGAATTAAATTAATTTATATGCATAGTTCAAAAAGCAGTAACGTAAAAGAATATGCGTTTGCTATCATATAAGAGCTGTGTACTTAAATTTCATTTGGAAGATACGGTGTCGTATTACGGAAAATAAAAATAATTTAATCAACGAAAAAGGTTTGATATGGTAAAATTTTAATATGAGAAAAAATTTAAGAATTCTTTTATAATAAGCATATTTTTAAAATAATCTTCAAAAGGTTAAAAAAAAAAAAGAGAGAGAGAGAGAGAGAGAAAGAGAAAATAGAAAGAGAGAAAGAAAAGAAAATTCACTTTTCATATTTTTTTAAATATATACAAATATGTATTATACATTTACTAGCAGGCTACACCCGCTTCGCTGGTCAACGTATTTAAACGAATTTTCAAAATAATTGAATCCCCATTTATTTTTTATATCACATTATAAATAAAAACTTAAAAAAAAAAAAAAAATACTTTGAAATTGCTCTAAGCCTCACTTCAGCCGTTGAATATGTCTCCCGCTCTTTATACTATATTAAATAACATATTTCTTTCCTTTTGCTTCCGCGGAGGATCAAAATTGTGATGGTATGTCTCGGGACCACCTCTAGGGATAAATCGCATACCGTCGCCAATTGCCCGTTCCGCAACACTGGTGCAATGTAAAACCCAATCAATCAATCATTCACTCGTTTTGCAACAATGTTCTATGGTCTTATGTGAATGATTCTAAAGAATGAATCAACAATTGTTTACAAATTTAATAGATTATACATGGGAAATAATTACGTTGTAATTTAAAAATTGCAGCTTTTAGAACTTGAAAACTGATCATTTTGAAAACGTTATTCATTATTCTTTAATATTAGGCTGTTTTTTGTTTAATATTAGACTCTTATTTTATGATAAAAGCAATCGAATGGATATCGCGTTGTGAAACTTTGAAACGTAGTATCTAATCTAATAACTTGATGTATATTGCGTCCACACAAAACAATGAACAGTTTTTAGAGCTCTTTTTAAAAAGTATAACATCTATGTAGTATCTTTAAAAAAAAAATCATTAGTTTTTACTATTTAAAAAAAAATGTCGGTTTCCATCTAGACCAATCAAAAATAGGAGTAGTTCACCCGGATATGTTCCGCCGACAAAAACTTTATTTATATAGATTTTCCTATGGAAAATCAATAGTATTATTTAAAAGTTCTACCAATAACACGTGATACGTTAATTAGGAAAATATATTCGTAAACATAAATAACAGAGGTAATTTTCTACAAAAACTTTCAGAAGTATTTATATTTATTTATTTATTTATTTTATTTTTATTATTATTATTTTTTTTCATAAAAAAATTGAGTATTATAACATTCATTATGATTATTTGCTGAAAATCATCTGAAATTTATAAGAATTATTACTGTTAAAAAATTCTAGTTTGAAATATCCGGAACACACTCACCCTGATTCTTAAAGGCGATAAAATTTCTAACTCTACAAGGATAAATTTCCAATTTAAAAACCGTTTAAAAAGCGCATTAAAAATTAAATACTGGAAAAATATGTTTAGTATCATAAAAGGGAATTATATTAATAAATTTCTAGTATTATAATATTTTTATATTTTATCACTTCAACAATATTTTTAAACATATCTAAGCTTCTTTAAAAGATTTTACATTAAAATGAAACGATTTTTCCAAGTTTAAAATTTTTTTATACGAAACAGATCGAGTTTTAAATTGTTTTTCTTTTTTATTAGTACTTATATTTGTATTGGCTTTAATTTTATGTGAATAATTTAAAAAGGTCTACATTTGCTTATAATCTATGATAAGCGTTCTGAAATATCACGTAGAAGATTTTTAATCCATTTTAATTTAAAGAATGTTTATTCAATAAATAAAAAAGAGTTTTGACATTATAATAGTTGAATTTGAGCAAAGTATGCGATTAATTTTGTAGGAAGTGTGTAATATATACATACTTCCTACACAAAGCAAAGCAAATGTAAGATGAAATATATTTCGTATTATTTTTAAAACACGTAAAAATAACAATATATAATTATTCTTCTACATAAAATTCTAAAATATTTCACATATTATTTTAAATTAACTCCAAACGATATATTATTGAAATTATAGGCAGGAATCGAATGAAATAAAAACTTAATTTATTTTGTAACATTTATTTTTTACGGTTAAATCTAATAAAAGAAATTATATACATAATGATATAAAAATTAATTTCACTCAGTGGTAGTTGTTATTTCGTCACCGAAAACTAAAATGTTTAATGTATGAGCTAATTTTAAATCCATGAAAAATCATAACTTAAACAGAAATAGAATTCTAAGGTTGATAGTAGCATTGTGGCAGCAATTCATAGAGATAGTGAGGAAACGTCACTGGCAGTTTTTACACGGTTAAATATTGCAGTACAAACTTGAACCAGTATATAGAGTAAAGTTATGAGCAATAACATAATATGGTTCAACCCTTCTTTCTAGTTTTCTAATTCTTGATTTTCAGTTACACAAAAACTTGGAGCTACCATACATCTACTAACAAGGAAAGTGTTTCGACGTACATGCAGTTGTAATTCCCTTTCTATTCAGAAAATGGCGTTCCTAGCACTCTGAAAATCACCAGCTCTAAACAGGAGAGCAAAAATGAAATCTGTGAAGTGAGATTGTGTGTGATTATGTCACTGAAAACTGACATTCATTACAAGAAGAAGGAGAAAAAAAGAATTCATTATTGAATTGATCACTAACCAGATGTTACTATAAGAAAGTTTATTGAAGTAGGGGAGATACATGTAATATGGACCCCCTAAGCAAGAATGCTCATAAAATTAAAATTATTAAAATAAAAAGATTTAATTTGCTGGCTGCTCATTACAGCAGTATAGTTGCATGGTTCAAGCTTAGTAAAGCACTCTGGGAAGTATTTATAATTGCAGAAAATAATTATTTTATTTATGTGTCGATGGTTCATATTACTCATACGTTCGTGTAATATGGACCAAGTGGTCCATAGTGGTCCTTCTCGAAGTAGTCCTTCCCGAACAGTTGACACACTTGGAATTGTGAAACGAACTGTTCAGCATGTTCCCTCATACACTTGTCCATCTCTTGCGAATAGTAGAAATGGACGAAAAAAAGGGAGGTCCAAAGGTTATATTCAAAAGTAGTATTCGAAGGAAGTGATAGCTTGATTATCCCTGCTTCTCTGGCCTATTTTATAGCCTCAAGATATTGAGTGTGCGACATATGTACGCCGAACATTAACAAAACCTCTCTGTTTTTATCATAGACCACTGGTCCATGTTACACAACAGAGCATGGTTCATATTACACGCATAAACAGAGCAACGTTGTTTCCAACCATATATCGCTATGCAAATTGGCACCCATGAAACACATGTCCAGATTGTTCAGAAAATGAATACATTTGCTACTATTAACGCGAAAATTACATTACAATTACCTAACAGTCGAAAGTCATACTTTCATTTTAACATATTTGTTACATCAATGATCATATAAACTGAAAACTCAATTTCATAATCGTCCAAATACAGGTACGCACGTAGAAGTCACTTCTTGCTTTGGATAACAATAATATTCACTAAAGGCAATGAGATGGTTTCACCGTCTAGTGTTGAACATATAAATTTCCTCATGGTCTGTATTACACGACGGTCCATAGTACACGGTACTCCCCTATATCCTTTTAAGATAAGAGGAAAATATATTATATATACAGTGCAGGAAGTATAAATAACTAAAATTCTTTTTGAAACCAAACCAAGCTTAAATTAAAGAACGTGGTCGAAAACATAGAGTAAAGGGCAGATCTAGTTAGTGCTACAAATCATCCATGGGTCAAGTTAAGACCCTAGAAAATTTAGCACCTTTTATTAAAACCAACGAAACACACACACACACAGAATTAGTGAGCAAGAACGTGAGGCACAGTACAAGAGTGTTAGACTTGAGACAAAAAGGTCTTCAGTTCGATCCATGCTTCGGCAGTTTTACGATGGTTGGACATTTATCGAAATAAAAAATTTATCGAAAATATAATTGAATAATTTGAAAGTGGTGTTATAATTTGAAAAAAAAAAAAAAAAAAAAAAAAAACTAATAGTCCTCCGTACTAAACTAAATTTTGCTCTTTCAAAAATTTCATCAAAATCTTTTTTTTTTTTTTTTGAAAGAAAAAGCAAAGAAAAAAACGTTAATAATAATCAGTTTCGAAACGAACCGTATCGAAAAAGCTGAATAAGCCCTTTTTTAGACAAAAATACATAATTTATTTTAATTTATAATTGTTGACAAAAAAATTATGAGTTGATTTTAGTTTTTTTTTTTTTTTTTTTTTTTTATGAAAATAAATTCACACGTAAATATTAAAGTTGTTCTAGAACTGTGTGAAAAATTAATCTTGCAGGGTAAAATTGACGTCATTATATAGTTCTAAAGGTATTTCTTATTTATTTTATTCTTTTTTTTTTAGATTTAGATAATATTTAATTTAGAAAACAAAAAGTGTGTTGAAGAATAAAATATAATAACACTGGATAATTTAAAATAATATGAATTATAGAGCTGTCAATGATATAGAAAAAACTACTTAAGCCTTTTTTTTTTTCTTATAATAAAGAGGACGGAAAACGGATAATATTTTACCTGAAGACATTTTGTATATTTAATAAAATTTAAAATATTTTTCTTTTTTCCTCTTTCGTATTATGTTAAAAAAAAGTATTTAAAATAAAAATCGTGAGAAATTGAGAACAATCGTGGCAAAGCAATGGAAGAGCCTGGAACTTTTGGCGAAATTTGAAATTTGGCATTGAAGTAGTTTGGTCGTTTCTAACTAAGATGTTTATTATTATTATTTATTTTTTTTATTTTTATTTAAAACATAATGCCAATATTTGGTTCAACATAATATTATCGAATAATGGTACAATGTTAGACCATCGGTGATTGGAGCTACTTCAGTAAAAATTTTTGTTCAGACTAACACTAAATTTTTAACAGTGTATGCATAAATAGAAAATAAGTCACTACTATTCAAACTTCTTCCGCTGACAAAAAATTCTCTACCATTTCGCCATTTTGAGCGAATTGTGTGCTTCTCTACATCCGTCTATGAGGATGTTGAAACTTAGATTACATGAAATACATAAATGAATAAGTAATTTAATATTTAATTCGGCTATTTATTTATTTATTTATTTTATTATTATTATTATTTTTTAATATTATTTTAGAGGTTTTTGATCTGACACAGTAAAAAATTTTAATACAATATAGGTAATATTTATTTGATTTATTTTTCCTTGGCAATAATTCTCAAATACTATTTTTTTTTTTTTTTTTTTTTTTTCTTTACGCAAATATTTTCTATATTACAATGTTTTAAAAGAAGAGCACTATATTTTTCTTTTCAAGTGTACAAATTTCAATATAATCATTTAATTTCGCTAAATTATATTACTGAAATGAACATGATTTTTCGTCTGGGCCTAACCTGATTCAAATAATAATATTAGAAATATCCTTATTTAAGAATTCAATGCTGAGAAAATTCATTAAAATATTTAAGTAGGTCTTCAATGGAATAACAACTAATCTAGTAGGGTGTGTATATAACAATTCTGAAGAAAGTAGGTAGAGCCGTTTTCGAGACTGACAATAATATTTATTTCCGCATTTTAGAATGTAGAAAAAGCAGGAAAAAAAGCTAAAAATCCATAGAAAAACGGGGGAAAAAATCAGTCAAAAACCCATAGAAAAAGCCTGGGATGAAAACAAAAAAAACTCACAATGTCAATTGGGAAAAAAAGGCTTACACCGGAAGGAATAAAAGGACAAATTTCCCTAGAAAAAGACATCGAGGAGCGGGGGGGGGGGAGAGTTGGGGCATTAAACCTATCTTCAAGGGTTTAAAATGCCTCTCCTAGATGAATGAAACATGAATCGGTTAACTTTTGTGGGGTTGGCATCTCTAAAAATGCCTAAAAATACATAAAAACACTAATAAAATATTTTATGTTGACATAAACGACCATATTTGACAATTTATAAATCAAACACACGCTTTAAATGAAAGAAACAAGTGTGCCCACAGCTGGTTACATGAAGGTATCATAATGGAACTTGTGGTCCTACAATGTCCCACTTACGGTTTTCGAATTTTCCCCAAAAGTTGGAAACGTCATCTATAATGTGGCATTTCTTCAATATGAAGTTTCGGAGATATGATAGTCAAAACATTTTCCTACATACACACACACTGAAAGAAAATCACTTTTATGATCTCAGGAGACCTTGAAATAGGTAAATCAGCTGAAAACTTGATAAAGATTTTTTTTTTTTCTTTTGACTATTCACAATATTTCCATTACCTGTGGTAGTCGGGTAATGGAAATAAAATATATCACTATCTTTTTTGCATTCATTTTAGGAACTATATATAGGGTAATTAGAAAGTATATTGGAATAAATAACATTCTAATTGTAAATTAAGTAAAATTCAGAACCATATTTTTGCAAACGGAGGATGTAAGAACACGAGTAATTAGCGATTCATTATTTTTTAATACACAAAGTCTCTTAAATTCATGAAAATGTAAGTGAAACGAAAAATTTCCAACGTTTTCCTTCAATATATATTTTTTTTTAATATAAATATTGACTATGAATAGAATATACCCGGTTATTTTACTCACAGATGCTTCTCTTGATTAATTGTAAATCAATAAAAACGATAAAACTATGCCAATTTAGAATCGGGAAGATGCTTAAAGCTAAATATATCGTCCAGTAATGTATATATTAGATATTTCAGATTTCAATTATATTTGATATTATGCTAGACATTCTAAATAACATTATAAGTTATTTACGTGTCTGAAATTTATGATTTTTCTCAAGCGTCACCTATTTAGTTACAGAGTGTGATAGGTGGTATGTAATTTGAAATAAATATGCAAAATGAATTCATATTTTAGACCATAATACATATATGTTTGGAAGTCCAGATGTCTCCAGTAAATTAAAAAAGACATCGGAATCCCTTAATTTAAAGTTTATAAACAAATGTCTATTTATTTATTTATTTTTTATTAATGTTTTTTCGTGACGGAGTTCAATTCTGCGTACTTAATTTATTATTATTTTTTCCTTAACGTACTAAAGATCCCCAACGAAAAGATTTTATCATAAAATTAGAAATTATTTTATTATATTTATTCAGAATCAATGAGCGAATCTTCCAAAACCATGCAAACTATGGATAAATTTTTATTTTCTTCATCACAATAAACTGTTGCATTGTGATGTAAGTTTTTCTGATAAATTATTCATTTTCTTTATTTTATTCGGTCCAAATACATGCATGGAGACCATGAATAAAATTTTACTTTTTCTAGTTCATTGCATTGTTTAAGTTGAAACATTTGACAGCATTTTTGGCGTTTGTTTCGGGAAATTTGGACTTTTATTATTAAAAGTCCAAGTTTCCCGAACGATACGTCGGGTTTTTTAGATACGTCGCTTTTAAATTATAAAAACGATTTTTTCTTTCTTTTCTTTTATTTTCTTTTCTTTTTTTTTTTTTTTTCATCGCGAATGTTAAGTATTTTGACAAAAGTTAAAAATTGGCTATAAATGGTGATTATGAATTCACAATCCAAAATACTCAAAATTTGGTTGAAAGTTAAGAATTTTATAAATATTTAAAATTAATTAAAGTGTAATTTTCCATCTGTCAGGTACCCTTTCCTTGGTATTTTAAAATTTATGAGCTGTGAATCTTTTAACTTCCACACCAAAAAAACTTATGTATACGTATGTGCATATAATTTGTTGAGAGGAACGGATTCTTTCTAGTTATGGTTGCTGTTATTTTAGCAATGTCTTTGTCCAATTAACCAAATCATCTTGCTTCGATTGACCAAAAGTATAGGGTTCAAAGAAGAGTCATTGTCCTTGGAGAGTCCGATAAATTTAACATAGAATTCTCAGTAGTAACCATTAATTTAGTGGATCTACAGATCAGCTGCCTCAATGCTCTATTTGCATCAATCATTACACTTCTCTCTCTGACCATTTTTATTTATTTCATAATTCCATATCATTTAAAATAATTATATAGATAGATAGACAGATAATATACACGGATAGACAGATTAATATAGACAGACAGAAACAACGTAGGGTGTTGAGGAAAACGGAAGGTACCCTCAGAAACGTATTTGTTTATGGAGACAGTTAATCATACATATGTATATATATATATATACATATATGATTGAATTTAAGCGAAGTCAGCTTTCGAAGTTAATGGTGTTTACGTTTCAGTATGGTGAACCTTGAGGAAGGAAATTGATACTGGGTATTTCGTTATTTTTATTTATTTATTTATTTATTTATTTATTAATAGACGTTGCGGGTCAGGGGTAGTGTTGCCGGCGTAAAGCTAGTTCTACACCCCAGGCAAGTGACAAGTCTTGCCGCCTGTCTCCTGATATTGAATTTCCTTTTCATAAATATTATTTCATTTTGTGATTTTTATTCCTTTAAGTTTGTTAGTTAAATCTCGTTTCTGTTTTATTTGTGTTGTAAGTTGTCTGTTTTTAACTTTTGATCTTATGATTATGAGTATTTCAATACAGTCGAACCTCGTTAAGATGAACATTCTTAACGTGAATTACTTTTAACGTCTACTTTTTCTACAATCCTCCTCAAAATGAAAATTTGTGTTACAAATAGCATGAAATATTAATAATATGAACAAAATTATATGTCCCCTTGAGATTCACGTTAACAAGGTTCGACTGTACAATTGGTAACAAAAGTGTCCAAACACTAGCAAAAATTCCTATGTAAAAAAAAAAGTATATTTCATACGGTTCCGTTAAATAAATCCTTACCGAATCATGTTCTTAGACTGACTAAGAAGAGGATTCGAAAAGGATTTATTTAAAAAATCCGTATGAAGTGTATTTTTATACATAGGAATTTTTGCTAGTGTTCGGGCATTTTTTTACCGACTGTATATATATGTGTGTGTATTTAAGAATATCATTTTTTTTTCTTTAACCTCGGAAAAACTTTACTTTATATGATTTTGACAATATATATATTTATATAATGTAGTATATATGTATATATATTAAAAATAATGTGTATGTGTACATAATCAAATCTAGGTAAATGACGTTTAAAATTAGAGATTAAAAATTAATGATAATATTTAAGTTTAAAGGCAGCCCTGTCTTGACATTTTATAATTTTCAAGTATTCTTCCAACTGAACAAATATATATATATATATATATAAAGTAATATTTAACTAAATTAAAGGTTGTGTGTTTTATAAAGCTAGATTTAATGTTGTTTAAATTGAAAATGTAAAAATTTTTAATTAAAAAAAAAAAAAAAAAAAGTTTAATTTTCTTTTTTTCCTACGAAAATCCTATAAATATAATAAATAAATCTGTAAGTCTTGTGAACAAATTTTTAAGAAAGATAAAGAAGAAAATGCATTTAAACACCAAAACAATCATTGTTTAAAGAAATTTTTAATTTAGTAAAGGAATAAAGAGATATACATGAAATTGAAAAACGCTTAAAAGGCAGATTTAAAAAATAAATGCTGCAAAATTATTTCTTACAGTGGCATAAAAATGAAAAATTCAATAATAAAATTTCAGTATACCGAAGTACTTTCATTTTACAGCAGCCTTTACATTCCCTCCACTGAGATTCTTAAAGAATTTTCCATTAAAATAAAATTCTAATTACTGATTTTTATTACTTTTATTGCTAAATGAATCAGCTTTACATTTTATTCAATCTATTTAACAGTATTCTTATAGAGATTTAATTTTATACGCATATTTTAAAAACAGTTTAAAATAATCTACATTCGGTAATATGTGTATATCATCAGCTGTGGATCAGAAAATTGTTAAGTAGGAGATTAAACAAATTTAAATGTATGCCTCATATTTTGAAGCATGTTTGTAAAAATTTAAAATGAGTTAGGTGTAACATTTACTGGCGGGTATTCGACAGGATGGTGGTGGCACCATCTATTTTATTTTATTTTTAGATTTTTCTTCATTATAAGTAGAATGAACGTTATTTCTTTTTATTTATTTATTCACTTTGTACATACATTGACTTTAGAATTTCTGTTACGTATGGTGATATGATAGTTTAATTCCATCAAATTTTACGAAATGATTGATTTTTAATCTAACTATTTCAATTTAATTCAATTTTTTTATTTTTTTATTTAACAGTGGAAAAACAATATTTTCTAAAATAGACATTATAAAGTAAATGTCAAAGATTGAAATCTCTTTTGGTAATAAAAAAAAAAAAAAAAAAAGAAGGGTGGGGGGTGGGGGAGAATTTTGCCAGTGATTTTATTTACTGGATTTTTCTGAAAATCAAAATATCACGTAGATGTTCTGCGCGTAAAAGACTAGTAAGTAATGTATATATATATATATATATATATATATATATATATATATATATATATATATATATATATATATATATATATATATATGTATATATATATATATATATATTTATTTATTTATTTATTTAAATTATGATAAGTGATGAAATGAAAGTGGAATGCAACAAACAACAAGAAAAATCATTAACAATGTTAAAAAACAAGAAAATTAGTTAAAGTTAAGCAATATTTAAGCCAAAGAATTAAATTATGCTTTGCTCTCCTCTTCAGCAGGTGGGACTACAGCTATTAATAAATATTTAGCACTAGCAGGTTTCGAAAGATATGCTAGCCAGCATACTCCAATAATATTTCAAACAGAATAATAATGATTTCTTTTTCTTTTTTTTTTTGAATTTATAAAGACTGAAAGGAGATTTCTTTAAAAGCATTTTAGCGCCTTTTTTATACAAATTAATTTTTGTCATATATGTTGAATTTAATATATATATATTTAATACATAAAATCCTAATATTCTTCAAAAGTTCTATCAATAGTAAATAATACGCGGATTGTGAAAGTAATACAGCAAATATAAATAAACGTGGAAATGCTCTGAAAAAAAGTTAAGTTTTAAAAAAGAGGGGAGGGGACTGAGTTTTTCCAGTAATTTGATGTATGGGATTTTTCGGAAAATCATATTAGATATGTATACTATCACGCAGGTGTTCTGCGCGGGAAAGACTAGTAAGTAATATATATATATTTTTTAATACATAAAATCATATTATTATTCAAAAGTTCTATCAATATTACATAATACGCGGATTGTGAAAGTAATATATTAAATATAAATAAGCGGGGAAATATTCTGAAAAGTGTTAAGTTATAAAAAAGAGGGAAGGGGACTCAGTGCCTGATTTAAGGCAGGGCATTCGGGGCATGTGCCCTGGGCCACTCACACTGAGGGGGCCTCCAAGAAATTCCATCACACATTTAAAAAAAAAATAGTTAAAATGAAAAATTTCCAAATTTTGCTACAATGATCGCTGTTTCTTGTTTTTTTGCCAATGGTTTATTAAAATTTATGCTGCACTGTATTACTACATAGATACTACTAATTGTACTATATATGCAGTATTTCGTCACTGTTTTATAAGTTGGCGGAATGATCTTTCAAGGAAACTATCAGCACATCGAAAAAATTGCAATATTTTCGCTAAACGCAAATACATTTGCATACTACCGATACTGCATTACAAACTCTTTACTAAGGCTAACTAAATCCAAGGCATGCACTGCAGCGCAGATATACTGGGGAGCGATGTACGTTGATCCAACAGACAAGCATCAGATCTAGTTAAGCCTTACTCTTACCAAAAAAGTGAAGTGAAGTAAAGAGAAGAGAATTTTTAGACACATGATTAAAAAATATGCGGTTTATTTTGTTTGCTGTAATATTAAAGTACGAGGAAAAGGGGCCCATTGAACATGAGTGCCCTGGGCCTCCAAGTGAGTAAATCGGTCCCTGAGGGGACTGAGTTTTTCCAATGATTTTATTTATGGGATTTTTCGGAAAATCATATTAGGTATGTATGTATACTAACACGCAGATATTCTGCACGGGAAAGGCCCATAAGCAATATATGTTTATTTCTATACATAAAATCATATTATTATTCAAAAAACTATCAATAGTAGATAATACGATAATTTCGAAAATAGTATAGCAAATATAAATAAGCGTGCAAATGCTCTAAAAAAGTTAAGTTATAAAAAAGAGGGGACGGGGGGCTGAGTTTTTCCAGTGATTTTATCAGAAAATCATATTAGGTATGCATACTATCACGCAGATGTTCTACACGGGAAAGGTGAGTAAGTAATATATGTTTATTATTATACACAAAATCATATTATTATTCAAAAGTTCTATTAATAGTAGATAATACGCGGATTTCGAAAATAATATAGCAAATATAAAAAAGTGTGGAAATGTTCTGAAAAAGTAAAGTTATAAAAAAAGAGGGGACGGAGGGGGGCTAAGTTTTTCCAGCGATTTTATTTATGGGATTTTTCGGAAAATCATATTTGGTATGTATACTATCACGCAGATTTTCTGCACGGGAATGGCCAGTAAGTAATATATGTTTATTTTTATGCATAAAATCATATTATTATTCAAAAGTTCTATCAATAGTAGATAATACGCGGATTTTGAAAATAATATAGCAAATATTAATAAGTGTGGAAATGCTCTGAAAAAGTTAAGTTATAAAGAAAGGGGGATGGGGGGCTAAGTATTTCCAGTGATTTCATTTATGGGATTTTTCAGAAAATCATATTAGGTATGTATATTATCACGCAGATGTTCTGTACGGGAAAGGCCAGTAAGTAATATAGGTTTATTTTTATACACAAAATCATATTATTATTCAAAAGTTCTATTAATAGTAGATAATACGCAGATTTTGAAAATAATATAGCAAATATAAATAAGTGTGGAAATGTTCTGAAAAAGTAGGGGCTAAATTTTTCCAGTGATTTTATTTATGGGATTTTTCGGTTGGTTGGTTGGTTGGAGGATTAAGGCCGATTGACTCCTTATGTGTCCTAGGCCTATAGGGGGAATGCCCTCCGTGGGGGTCTTTCTAGGGGGTCCTAGCCCGTATTTACGCGAGTTTCGGAGGAAACCACGGAAAACTCCGAACGGCTAGGTCGATGAGCGCGACCTGGGATCGAACCCGGCACCTCCCATCTACCAGCTTTGAGCGCAGAACCGCTCGGCCGCTGGTGGGCATGGGATTTTTCGGAAAATCATATTAGGTATGTATACTATCATGCAGATGTTCTGCACGGGAATGGCCAGTAAGTAATATATATTTATTTTTATGCATAAAATATTATTATTATTCAAAAGTTCTATCAATAGTAGATAATAAGCGGATTTTGAAAATAATATAGCAAATATTAATAAGTGTGGAAATGCTCTGAAAAAGTTAAGTTATAAAGAAAGGGGGATGGGGGGCTAAGAATTTCCAGTGATTTTATTTATGGGATTTTTCAGAAAATCATATTAGGTATGTATATTATCACGCAGATGTTCTGTACGGGAAAGGCCAGTAAGTAATATAGGTTTATTTTTATACACAAAATCATATTATTATTCAAAAGTTCTATTAATAGTAGATAATACGCAGATTTTGAAAATAATATAGCAAATATAAATAAGTGTGGAAATGTTCTGAAAAAGTAAAGTTATAAAAAAAGAGGGGACGGGGGGGGGGCTAAATTTTTCCAGTGATTTTATTTATGGGATTTTTCGGAAAATCATATTAGGTATGTATACTATCATGCAGATGTTCTGCACGGGAATGGCCAGTAAGTAATATATGTTTATTTTTATGCACAAAATATTATTATTATTCAAAAGTTCTATCAATAGTAGATAATACGCGGATTTTGAAAATAATATAGCAAATATTAATAAGTGTGGAAATGCTCTGAAAAAGTTAAGTTATAAAGAAAGGGGGATGGGGGGCTAAGTTTTTCCAGTGATTTTATTTATGGGATTTTTCAGAAAATCATATTAGGTATGTATATTATCACGCAGTTGTTCTGTACGGGAAAGGCCAGTAAGTAATATAGGTTTATTTTTATACACAAAATCATATTATTATTCAAAAGTTCTATTAATAGTAGATAATACGCAGATTTTGAAAATAATATAGCAAATATAAATAAGTGTGGAAATGTTCTGAAAAAGTAAAGTTATAAAAAAAGAGGGGACGGGGGGGGGGGCTAAGTTTTTCCAGTGATTTTATTTATTTGATTTTTCGGAAAATCATATTAGGTATGTATACTATCATGCAGATGTTCTGCACGGGAATGGCCAGTAAGTAATATATGTTTATTTTTATGCATAAAATATTATTATTATTCAAAAGTTCTATCAATAGTAGATAATACGCGGATTTTGAAAATAATATAGCAAATATTAATAAGTGTGGAAGTACTCTGAAAAATTTAAGTTATAAAGAAAGGGGGATGGGGGGCTAAGTTTTTCCAGTGATTTTATTTATGGGATTTTTCAGAAAATCATATTAGGTATGTATATTATCACGCAGTTGTTCTGTACGGGAAAGGCCAGTAAGTAATATAGGTTTATTTTTATACACAAAATCATATTATTATTCAAAAGTTCTATTAATAGTAGATAATACGCAGATTTTGAAAATAATATAGCAAATATTAATAAGTGTGGAAATGTTCTGAAAAAGTAAAGTTATAAAAAAAGAGGGGACGGGGGAGTGCTAAGTTTTTCCAGTGATTTTATTTATTTGATTTTTCGGAAAATCATATTAGGTATGTATACTATCATGCAGATGTTCTGCACGGGAATGGCCAGTAAGTAATATATGTTTATTTTTATGCATAAAATATTATTATTATTCAAAAGTTCTATCAATAGTAGATAATACGCGGATTTTGAAAATAATATAGCAAATATTAATAAGTGTGGAAGTACTCTGAAAAATTTAAGTTATAAAGAAAGGGGGATGGGGGGCTAAGTTTTTCCAGTGATTTTATTTATGGGATTTTTCAGAAAATCATATTAGGTATGTATATTATCACGCAGTTGTTCTGTACGGGAAAGGCCAGTAAGTAATATAGGTTTATTTTTATACACAAAATCATATTATTATTCAAAAGTTCTATTAATAGTAGATAATACGCAGATTTTGAAAATAATATAGCAAATATTAATAAGTGTGGAAATGTTCTGAAAAAGTAAAGTTATAAAAAAAGAGGGGATGTGGGGGGGGCTAAATTTTTCCAGTGATTTTATTTCTGGGATTTTTCGGAAAATCATATTAGGTATGTATACTATCACGCAGATTTTCTGCACGGGAATGGCCAGTAAGTAATATATGTTTATTTTTATGCATAAAATATTATTATTATTCAAAAGTTCTATCAATAGTAGATAATACGCGGATTTTGAAAATAATATAGCAAATATTAATAAGTGTGGAAATGCTCTGAAAAAGTTAAGTTATAAAGAAAGGGGGATGGGGGGCTAAGTTTTTCCAGTGATTTTATTTATGGGATTTTTCAGAAAATCATATTAGGTATGTATATTATCACGCAGATGTTCTGTACGGGAAAGGCCAGTAAGTAATATAGGTTTATTTTTATGCATAAAATATTATTATTATTCAAAAGTTCTATCAATAGTAGATAATACGCGGATTTTGAAAATAATATAGCAAATATTAATAAGTGTGGAAATGCTCTGAAAAAAGTTAAGTTATAAAGAAAGGGGGATGGGGGGCTAAGTATTTCCAGTGATTTTATTTAAGGAATTTTTCAGAAAATCATATTAGGTATGTATATTATCACGCAGATGTTCTGTACGGGGAAGGCCAGTAAGTAATATAGGTTTATTTTTATACACAAAATCATATTATTATTCAAAAGTTCTATTAATAGTAGATAATACGCAGATTTTGAAAATAATATAGCAAATATAAATAAATGTGGAAATGTTCTGAAAAAGTAAAGTTATAAAAAAAGAGGGGACGGGGGGGGGGCTAAGTTTGTCCAGTGATTTTATTTATGGGATTTTTCGGAAAATCATATTAGGTATGTATACCATCATGCAGATGTTCTGCACGGGAATGGCCAGTAAGTAATATATGTTTATTTTTATGCATAAAATATTATTATTATTCAAAAGTTCTATCAATAGTAGATAATACGCGGATTTTGAAAATAATATAGCAAATATTAATAAGTGTGGAAATGCTCTGAAAAAGTTAAGTTATAAAGAAAGGGGGATGTGGGGCTAAGTTTTTCCAGTGATTTTATATATAGAATTTTTCGGAAAATCACATTAGTTATGTATACTATCACTCAGATGTTCTGCACGGGAAAGGCCAGTAAGTAATATAGGTTTATTTTTATACACAAAATCATATTATTATTCAAAAGTTCTATTAATAGTAGATAATACGCAGATTTTGAAAATAATATAGCAAATATAAATAAGTGTGGAAATGCTCTGAAAAAAGTTAAGTTATAAAGAAAGGGGGATGGGGGGGCTAAGTTTTTCCAGTGATTTTATTTATGGGATTTTTCAGAAATTCATATTAGGTATGTATATTATCACGCAGATGTTCTGTACGGGAAAGGCCAGTAAGTAATATAGGTTTATTTTTATACACAAAATCATATTATTATTCAAAAGTTCTATTAATAGTAGATAATACGCAGATTTTGAAAATAATATAGCAAATATAAATAAGTGTGGAAATGTTCTGAAAAAGTAAAGTTATAAAAAAAGAGGGGACGGGGGGGAGGGCTAAGTTTTTCCAGTGATTTTATTTATTTGATTTTTCGGAAATTCATATTAGGTATGTATACTATCATGCAGATGTTCTGCACGGGAATGGTCAGTAAGTAATATATGTTTATTTTTATGCATAAAATATTATTATTATTCAAAATTCTATCAATAGTAGATAATACGCGGATTTTGAAAATAATATAGCAAATATTAATAAGTGTGGAAATGCTCTGAAAAAGTTAAGTTATAAAGAAGGGGGGATGGGGGGCTAAGTTTTTCCAGTGATTTTATTTATGGGATTTTTCAGAAAATCATATTAGGTATGTATATTATCACGCAGATGTTCTGTACGGGAAAGGCCAGTAAGTAATATAGGTTTATTTTTATACACAAAATCATATTATTATTCAAAAGTTCTATTAATAGTAGATAATACGCAGATTTTGAAAATAATATAGCAAATATAAATAAGTGTGGAAATGTTCTGAAAAAGTAAAGTTATAAAAAAAGAGGGGACGGGGGGGAGGGCTAAGTTTTTCCAGTGATTTTATTTATTTGATTTTTCGGAAATTCATATTAGGTATGTATACTATCATGCAGATGTTCTGCACGGGAATGGCCAGTAAGTAATATATGTTTATTTTTATGCATAAAATATTATTATTATTCAAAATTCTATCAATAGTAGATAATACGCGGATTTTGAAAATAATATAGCAAATATTAATATGTGTGGAAATGCTCTGAAAAAGTTAAGTTATAAAGAAGGGGGGATGGGGGGCTAAGTTTTTCCAGTAATTTTATTTATGGGATTTTTCAGAAAATCATATTAGGTATGTATATTATCACGCAGATGTTCTGTACTGGAAAGGCCAGTAAGTAATATAGGTTTATTTTTATACACAAAATCATATTATTATTCAAAAGTTCTATTAATAGTAGATAATACGCAGATTTTGAAAATAATATAGCAAATATAAATAAGTGTGGAAATGTTCTGAAAAAGTAAAGTTATAAAAAAAGAGAGGACGGGGGGGGGGGGCTAAGTTTTTCCAGTGATCTTATTTATTTGATTTTTCGGAAAATCATATTAGGTATGTATACTATCATGCAGATGATCTGCACGGGAATGGCCAGTAAGTAATATATGTTTATTTTTATGCATAAAATATTATTATTATTCAAAAGTTCTATCAATAGTAGATAATCCGCGGATTTTGAAACTAATATAGCAAATATTAATAAGTGTGGAAATGCTCTGAAAAAGTTAAGTTATAAAGAAAGAGGGATGGGGGGCTAAGTTTTTCCATTGATTTTATTTATGGGGTTTTTTTCGGAAAATCATATTAGGTATGTATACTATCATGCAGATGTTCTGCACGGGAATGGCCAGTAAGTAATATATGTTTATTTTTATGCATAAAATATTATTATTATTCAAAAGTTCTATCAATAGTAGATAATACGCGGATTTTGAAACTAATATAGCAAATATTAATAAGTGTGGAAATGCTCTGAAAAAGTTAAGTTATAAAGAAAGGGGGATGGGGGGCTAAGTTTTTCCAGTGATTTTATTTATGGGTTTTTTCGGAAAATCATATTAGGTATGTATATTATCACGCAGATGTTCTGTACGGGAAAGGCCAGTAAGTAATATAGGTTTATTTTTATACACAAAATCATATTATTATTCAAAAGTTCTATTAATAGTAGATAATACGCAGATTTTGAAAATAATATAGCAAATATAAATAAGTGTGGAAATGTTCTGAAAAAGTAAAGTTATAAAAAAAGAGGGGACGGGGGGGGGGGTAAGTTTTTCCAGTAATTTTATTTATGGGTTTTTTCGGAAAATCATATTAGGTATGTATACTACCATGCAGATGTTCTGCACGGGAATGGCCAGTAAGTAATATATGTTTATTTTTATGCATAAAATATTATTATTATTCAAAAGTTCTATCAATAGTAGATAATACGCGGATTTTGAAAATAATATAGCAAATATTAATAAGTGTGGAAATGCTCTGAAAAAGTTAAGTTATAAAGAAAGGGGGATGGGTGGCTAAGTTTTTCTAGTGATTTTATATATAGAACTTTTCTGAAAATCATATTAGTTATGTATACTATCACGCAGATGTTCTGCACGGGAAAGGCCAGTAAATAATATATGTTTATTTTTATGCATAAAATATTATTATTATTCAAAAGTTCTATCAATAGTAGATAATACGCGGATTTTGAAACTAATATAGCAAATATTAATAAGTGTGGAAATGCTCTGAAAAAGTTAAGTTATAAAGAAAGGGGGATGGGGGGCTAAGTTTTTCCAGTGATTTTATTTATGGGATTTTTCAGAAAATCATATTAGGTATGTATATTATCACGCAGATGTTCTGTACGGGAAAGGCCAGTAAGTAATAAAGGTTTATTTTTACACACAAAATCATATTATTATTCAAAAGTTCTATTAATAGTAGATAATACGCGGATTTTGAAAATAATATAGCAAATATAAATAAGTGTGGAAATGTTCTGAAAAAGTAAAGTTATAAAAAAAGAGGGGACGGGGAGGGGGGGCTAAGTTTGTCCAGTGATTTTATTTATGGGATTTTTCGGAAAATCATATTAGGTATGTATACTATCATGCAGATGTTCTGCACGGGAATGGCCAGTAAGTAATATATGTTTATTTTTATGCATAAAATATTATTTTTATTCAAATGTTCTATCAATAGTAGATAATACGCGGATTTTGAAAATAATATAGCAAGTATTAATAAGTGTGGAAATACTCTGAAAATTTTAAGTTATAAAGAAAGGGGGATGGGGGGCTAAGTTTTTCCAGTGATTTTATTTATGGGATTTTTCAGAAAATCATATTAGGTATGTATATTATCACGCAGATGTTCTGTACAAGAAGGGCCATTAAGTAATATAGGTTTATTTTTATACACAAAATCATATTATTATTCAAAAGTTCTATTAATAGTAGATAATACGCGGATTTTGAAAATAATATAGCAAATATAAATAAGTGTGGAAATGTTCTGAAAAAGTAAAGTTATAAAAAAAGAGGGGACGGGGAGGGGGGGCTAAGTTTGTCCAGTGATTTTATTTATGGGATTTTTCGGAAAATCATATTAGTTATGTATACTATCACGCAGATGTTCTGCACGGGAAAGGCCAGTAAGTAATATATGTTTATTTTTATGCATAAAATATTATTATTATTCAAAATTCTATCAATAGTAGATAATACGCGGATTTTGAAAATAATATAGCAAATATTAATATGTGTGGAAATGCTCTGAAAAAGTTAAGTTATAAAGAAGGGGGGATGGGGGGCTAAGTTTTTCCAGTAATTTTATTTATGGGATTTTTCAGAAAATCATATTAGGTATGTATATTATCACGCAGATGTTCTGTACTGGAAAGGCCAGTAAGTAATAAAGGTTTATTTTTACACACAAAATCATATTATTATTCAAAAGTTCTATTAATAGTAGATAATACGCAGAGTTTGAAAATAATATAGCAAATATAAATAAGTGTGGAAATGCTCTGAAAAAGTAAAGTTATAAAAAAAGAGGGGACGGAGGGGGGGTAAATTTTTCCAGTGATTTTATTTATGGGTTTTTTCGGAAAATCGTATTAGGTATGTATACTATCATGCAGATGTTCTGCACGGGAATGGCCAGTAAGTAATATATGTTTATTTTTATGCATAAAATATTATTATTATTCAAAAGTTCTATCAATAGTAGATAATCCGCGGATTTTGAAACTAATATAGGAAATATTAATAAGTGTGGAAATGCTCTGAAAAAGTTAAGTTATAAAGAAAGGGGGATGGGGGGCTAAGTTTTTCCAGTGATTTTATTTATGGGGTTTTTCGGAAAATCATATTAGGTATGTATACTATCATGCAGATGTTCTGCACGGGAATGGCCAGTAAGTAATATATGTTTATTTTTATGCATAAAATATTATTATTATTCAAAAGTTCTATCAATAGTAGATAATACGCGGATTTTGAAAATAATATAGCAAATATTAATAAGTGTGGAAATGCTCTGAAAAAGTTAAGTTATAAAGAAAGAGGGATGGGGGGCTAAGTTTTTCCATTGATTTTATTTATGGGGTTTTTTTCGGAAAATCATATTAGGTATGTATACTATCATGCAGATGTTCTGCACGGGAATGGCCAGTAAGTAATATATGTTTATTTTTATGCATAAAATATTATTATTATTTAAAAGTTCTATCAATAGTAGATAATACGCGGATTTTGAAACTAATATAGCAAATATTAATAAGTGTGGAAATGCTCTGAAAAAGTTAAGTTATAAAGAAAGGGGGATGGGGGGCTAAGTTTTTCCAGTGATTTTATTTATGGGTTTTTTCGGAAAATCATATTAGGTATGTATATTATCACGCAGATGTTCTGTACGGGAAAGGCCAGTAAGTAATATAGGTTTATTTTTATACACAAAATCATATTATTATTCAAAAGTTCTATTAATAGTAGATAATACGCAGATTTTGAAAATAATATAGCAAATATAAATAAGTGTGGAAATGTTCTGAAAAAGTAAAGATATAAAAAAAGAGGGGACGGGGGGGGGGCTAAGTTTTTCCAGTGATTTTATTTATTTGATTTTTCGGAAAATCATATTAGGTATGTATACTATCATGCAGATGTTCTGCACGGGAATGCCCAGTAAGTAATATATGTTTATTTTTATGCATAAAATATTATTATTATTCAAAAGTTCTATCAATAGTAGATAATACGCGGATTTTGAAAATAATATAGCAAATATTAATAAGTGTGGAAGTACTCTGAAAAATTTAAGTTATAAAGAAAGGGGGATGGGGGGCTAAGTTTTTCCAGTGATTTTATTTATGGGATTTTTCAGAAAATCATATTAGGTATGTATATTATCACGCAGTTGTTCTGTACGGGAAAGGCCAGTAAGTAATATAGGTTTATTTTTATACACAAAATCATATTATTATTCAAAAGTTCTATTAATAGTAGATAATACGCAGATTTTGAAAATAATATAGCAAATATTAATAAGTGTGGAAATGTTCTGAAAAAGTAAAGTTATAAAAAAAGAGGGGACGGGGGAGTGCTAAGTTTTTCCAGTGATTTTATTTATTTGATTTTTCGGAAAATCATATTAGGTATGTATACTATCATGCAGATGTTCTGCACGGGAATGGCCAGTAAGTAATATATGTTTATTTTTATGCATAAAATATTATTATTATTCAAAAGTTCTATCAATAGTAGATAATACGCGGATTTTGAAAATAATATAGCAAATATTAATAAGTGTGGAAATGCTCTGAAAAAGTTAAGTTATAAAGAAAGGGGGATGGGGGGCTAAGTTTTTCCAGTGATTTTATTTATGGGATTTTTCAGAAAATCATATTAGGTATGTATATTATCACGCAGATGTTCTGTACGGGAAAGGCCAGTAAGTAATATATGTTTATTTTTATGCATAAAATATTATTATTATTCAAAAGTTCTATCAATAGTAGATAATACGCGGATTTTGAAAATAATATAGCAAATATTAATAAGTGTGGAAGTACTCTGAAAAATTTAAGTTATAAAGAAAGGGGGATGGGGGGCTAAGTTTTTCCAGTGATTTTATTTATGGGATTTTTCAGAAAATCATATTAGGTATGTATATTATCACGCAGTTGTTCTGTACGGGAAAGGCCAGTAAGTAATATAGGTTTATTTTTATACACAAAATCATATTATTATTCAAAAGTTCTATTAATAGTAGATAATACGCAGATTTTGAAAATAATATAGCAAATATTAATAAGTGTGGAAATGTTCTGAAAAAGTAAAGTTATAAAAAAAGAGGGGATGTGGGGGGGGCTAAATTTTTCCAGTGATTTTATTTCTGGGATTTTTCGGAAAATCATATTAGGTATGTATACTATCACGCAGATTTTCTGCACGGGAATGGCCAGTAAGTAATATATGTTTATTTTTATGCATAAAATATTATTATTATTCAAAAGTTCTATCAATAGTAGATAATACGCGGATTTTGAAAATAATATAGCAAATATTAATAAGTGTGGAAATGCTCTGAAAAAGTTAAGTTATAAAGAAAGGGGGATGGGGGGCTAAGTTTTTCCAGTGATTTTATTTATGGGATTTTTCAGAAAATCATATTAGGTATGTATATTATCACGCAGATGTTCTGTACGGGAAAGGCCAGTAAGTAATATAGGTTTATTTTTATGCATAAAATATTATTATTATTCAAAAGTTCTATCAATAGTAGATAATACGCGGATTTTGAAACTAATATAGCAAATATTAATAAGTGTGGAAATGCTCTGAAAAAGTTAAGTTATAAAGAAAGGGGGATGGGGGGCTAAGTTTTTCCAGTGATTTTATTTATGGGTTTTTTCGGAAAATCATATTAGGTATGTATATTATCACGCAGATGTTCTGTACGGGAAAGGCCAGTAAGTAATATAGGTTTATTTTTATACACAAAATCATATTATTATTCAAAAGTTCTATTAATAGTAGATAATACGCAGATTTTGAAAATAATATAGCAAATATAAATAAGTGTGGAAATGTTCTGAAAAAGTAAAGTTATAAAAAAAGAGGGGACGGGGGGGGGGCTAAGTTTTTCCAGTGATTTTATTTATTTGATTTTTCGGAAAATCATATTAGGTATGTATACTATCATGCAGATGTTCTGCACGGGAATGGCCAGTAAGTAATATATGTTTATTTTTATGCATAAAATATTATTATTATTCAAAAGTTCTATCAATAGTAGATAATACGCGGATTTTGAAAATAATATAGCAAATATTAATAAGTGTGGAAGTACTCTGAAAAATTTAAGTTATAAAGAAAGGGGGATGGGGGGCTAAGTTTTTCCAGTGATTTTATTTATGGGATTTTTCAGAAAATCATATTAGGTATGTATATTATCACGCAGTTGTTCTGTACGGGAAAGGCCAGTAAGTAATATAGGTTTATTTTTATACACAAAATCATATTATTATTCAAAAGTTCTATTAATAGTAGATAATACGCAGATTTTGAAAATAATATAGCAAATATAAATAAGTGTGGAAATGTTCTGAAAAAGTAAAGTTATAAAAAAAGAGGGGACGGGGGGGGGGTAAGTTTTTCCAGTAATTTTATTTATGGGTTTTTTCGGAAAATCATATTAGGTATGTATACTACCATGCAGATGTTCTGCACGGGAATGGCCAGTAAGTAATATATGTTTATTTTTATGCATAAAATATTATTATTATTCAAAAGTTCTATCAATAGTAGATAATACGCGGATTTTGAAAATAATATAGCAAATATTAATAAGTGTGGAAATGCTCTGAAAAAGTTAAGTTATAAAGAAAGGGGGATGGGTGGCTAAGTTTTTCTAGTGATTTTATATATAGAACTTTTCTGAAAATCATATTAGTTATGTATACTATCACGCAGATGTTCTGCACGGGAAAGGCCAGTAAATAATATATGTTTATTTTTATGCATAAAATATTATTATTATTCAAAAGTTCTATCAATAGTAGATAATACGCGGATTTTGAAACTAATATAGCAAATATTAATAAGTGTGGAAATGCTCTGAAAAAGTTAAGTTATAAAGAAAGGGGGATGGGGGGCTAAGTTTTTCCAGTGATTTTATTTATGGGATTTTTCAGAAAATCATATTAGGTATGTATATTATCACGCAGATGTTCTGTACGGGAAAGGCCAGTAAGTAATAAAGGTTTATTTTTACACACAAAATCATATTATTATTCAAAAGTTCTATTAATAGTAGATAATACGCGGATTTTGAAAATAATATAGCAAATATAAATAAGTGTGGAAATGTTCTGAAAAAGTAAAGTTATAAAAAAAGAGGGGACGGGGAGGGGGGGCTAAGTTTGTCCAGTGATTTTATTTATGGGATTTTTCGGAAAATCATATTAGGTATGTATACTATCATGCAGATGTTCTGCACGGGAATGGCCAGTAAGTAATATATGTTTATTTTTATGCATAAAATATTATTTTTATTCAAATGTTCTATCAATAGTAGATAATACGCGGATTTTGAAAATAATATAGCAAGTATTAATAAGTGTGGAAATACTCTGAAAATTTTAAGTTATAAAGAAAGGGGGATGGGGGGCTAAGTTTTTCCAGTGATTTTATTTATGGGATTTTTCAGAAAATCATATTAGGTATGTATATTATCACGCAGATGTTCTGTACAAGAAGGGCCATTAAGTAATATAGGTTTATTTTTATACACAAAATCATATTATTATTCAAAAGTTCTATTAATAGTAGATAATACGCGGATTTTGAAAATAATATAGCAAATATAAATAAGTGTGGAAATGTTCTGAAAAAGTAAAGTTATAAAAAAAGAGGGGACGGGGAGGGGGGGCTAAGTTTGTCCAGTGATTTTATTTATGGGATTTTTCGGAAAATCATATTAGTTATGTATACTATCACGCAGATGTTCTGCACGGGAAAGGCCAGTAAGTAATATATGTTTATTTTTATGCATAAAATATTATTATTATTCAAAATTCTATCAATAGTAGATAATACGCGGATTTTGAAAATAATATAGCAAATATTAATATGTGTGGAAATGCTCTGAAAAAGTTAAGTTATAAAGAAGGGGGGATGGGGGGCTAAGTTTTTCCAGTAATTTTATTTATGGGATTTTTCAGAAAATCATATTAGGTATGTATATTATCACGCAGATGTTCTGTACTGGAAAGGCCAGTAAGTAATAAAGGTTTATTTTTACACACAAAATCATATTATTATTCAAAAGTTCTATTAATAGTAGATAATACGCAGAGTTTGAAAATAATATAGCAAATATAAATAAGTGTGGAAATGCTCTGAAAAAGTAAAGTTATAAAAAAAGAGGGGACGGAGGGGGGGTAAATTTTTCCAGTGATTTTATTTATGGGTTTTTTCGGAAAATCGTATTAGGTATGTATACTATCATGCAGATGTTCTGCACGGGAATGGCCAGTAAGTAATATATGTTTATTTTTATGCATAAAATATTATTATTATTCAAAAGTTCTATCAATAGTAGATAATCCGCGGATTTTGAAACTAATATAGGAAATATTAATAAGTGTGGAAATGCTCTGAAAAAGTTAAGTTATAAAGAAAGGGGGATGGGGGGCTAAGTTTTTCCAGTGATTTTATTTA
Organism: Salticus scenicus; assembly: GCA_963930645.1. NCBI lineage: Eukaryota > Metazoa > Arthropoda > Arachnida > Araneae > Salticidae > Salticus > Salticus scenicus. Next base: position 214,059,231 of record OZ005656.1, on the reverse strand, counting down.
TGGGGTTTTTCGGAAAATCATATTAGGTATGTATACTATCATGCAGATGTTCTGCACGGGAATGGCCAGTAAGTAATATATGTTTATTTTTATGCATAAAATATTATTATTATTCAAAAGTTCTATCAATAGTAGATAATACGCGGATTTTGAAAATAATATAGCAAATATTAATAAGTGTGGAAATGCTCTGAAAAAGTTAAGTTATAAAGAAAGAGGGATGGGGGGCTAAGTTTTTCCATTGATTTTATTTATGGGGTTTTTTTCGGAAAATCATATTAGGTATGTATACTATCATGCAGATGTTCTGCACGGGAATGGCCAGTAAGTAATATATGTTTATTTTTATGCATAAAATATTATTATTATTTAAAAGTTCTATCAATAGTAGATAATACGCGGATTTTGAAACTAATATAGCAAATATTAATAAGTGTGGAAATGCTCTGAAAAAGTTAAGTTATAAAGAAAGGGGGATGGGGGGCTAAGTTTTTCCAGTGATTTTATTTATGGGTTTTTTCGGAAAATCATATTAGGTATGTATATTATCACGCAGATGTTCTGTACGGGAAAGGCCAGTAAGTAATATAGGTTTATTTTTATACACAAAATCATATTATTATTCAAAAGTTCTATTAATAGTAGATAATACACAGATTTTGAAAATAATATAGCAAATATAAATAAGTGTGGAAATGTTCTGAAAAAGTAAAGTTATAAAAAAAGAGGGGACGGGGGGGGGGCTAAGTTTTTCCAGTGATTTTATTTATTTGATTTTTCGGAAAATCATATTAGGTATGTATACTATCATGCAGATGTTCTGCACGGGAATGGCCAGTAAGTAATATATGTTTATTTTTATGCATAAAATATTATTATTATTCAAAAGTTCTATCAATAGTAGATAATACGCGGATTTTGAAAATAATATAGCAAATATTAATAAGTGTGGAAGTACTCTGAAAAATTTAAGTTATAAAGAAAGGGGGATGGGGGGCTAAGTTTTTCCAGTGATTTTATTTATGGGATTTTTCAGAAAATCATATTAGGTATGTATATTATCACGCAGTTGTTCTGTACGGGAAAGGCCAGTAAGTAATATAGGTTTATTTTTATACACAAAATCATATTATTATTCAAAAGTTCTATTAATAGTAGATAATACGCAGATTTTGAAAATAATATAGCAAATATTAATAAGTGTGGAAATGTTCTGAAAAAGTAAAGTTATAAAAAAAGAGGGGACGGGGGAGTGCTAAGTTTTTCCAGTGATTTTATTTATTTGATTTTTCGGAAAATCATATTAGGTATGTATACTATCATGCAGATGTTCTGCACGGGAATGGCCAGTAAGTAATATATGTTTATTTTTATGCATAAAATATTATTATTATTCAAAAGTTCTATCAATAGTAGATAATACGCGGATTTTGAAAATAATATAGCAAATATTAATAAGTGTGGAAATGCTCTGAAAAAGTTAAGTTATAAAGAAAGGGGGATGGGGGGCTAAGTTTTTCCAGTGATTTTATTTATGGGATTTTTCAGAAAATCATATTAGGTATGTATATTATCACGCAGATGTTCTGTACGGGAAAGGCCAGTAAGTAATATATGTTTATTTTTATGCATAAAATATTATTATTATTCAAAAGTTCTATCAATAGTAGATAATACGCGGATTTTGAAAATAATATAGCAAATATTAATAAGTGTGGAAGTACTCTGAAAAATTTAAGTTATAAAGAAAGGGGGATGGGGGGCTAAGTTTTTCCAGTGATTTTATTTATGGGATTTTTCAGAAAATCATATTAGGTATGTATATTATCACGCAGTTGTTCTGTACGGGAAAGGCCAGTAAGTAATATAGGTTTATTTTTATACACAAAATCATATTATTATTCAAAAGTTCTATTAATAGTAGATAATACGCAGATTTTGAAAATAATATAGCAAATATTAATAAGTGTGGAAATGTTCTGAAAAAGTAAAGTTATAAAAAAAGAGGGGATGTGGGGGGGGCTAAATTTTTCCAGTGATTTTATTTCTGGGATTTTTCGGAAAATCATATTAGGTATGTATACTATCACGCAGATTTTCTGCACGGGAATGGCCAGTAAGTAATATATGTTTATTTTTATGCATAAAATATTATTATTATTCAAAAGTTCTATCAATAGTAGATAATACGCGGATTTTGAAAATAATATAGCAAATATTAATAAGTGTGGAAATGCTCTGAAAAAGTTAAGTTATAAAGAAAGGGGGATGGGGGGCTAAGTTTTTCCAGTGATTTTATTTATGGGATTTTTCAGAAAATCATATTAGGTATGTATATTATCACGCAGATGTTCTGTACGGGAAAGGCCAGTAAGTAATATAGGTTTATTTTTATGCATAAAATATTATTATTATTCAAAAGTTCTATCAATAGTAGATAATACGCGGATTTTGAAAATAATATAGCAAATATTAATAAGTGTGGAAATGCTCTGAAAAAAGTTAAGTTATAAAGAAAGGGGGATGGGGGGCTAAGTATTTCCAGTGATTTTATTTAAGGAATTTTTCAGAAAATCATATTAGGTATGTATATTATCACGCAGATGTTCTGTACGGGGAAGGCCAGTAAGTAATATAGGTTTATTTTTATACACAAAATCATATTATTATTCAAAAGTTCTATTAATAGTAGATAATACGCAGATTTTGAAAATAATATAGCAAATATAAATAAATGTGGAAATGTTCTGAAAAAGTAAAGTTATAAAAAAAGAGGGGACGGGGGGGGGGGGCTAAGTTTGTCCAGTGATTTTATTTATGGGATTTTTCGGAAAATCATATTAGGTATGTATACCATCATGCAGATGTTCTGCACGGGAATGGCCAGTAAGTAATATATGTTTATTTTTATGCATAAAATATTATTATTATTCAAAAGTTCTATCAATAGTAGATAATACGCGGATTTTGAAAATAATATAGCAAATATTAATAAGTGTGGAAATGCTCTGAAAAAGTTAAGTTATAAAGAAAGGGGGATGTGGGGCTAAGTTTTTCCAGTGATTTTATATATAGAATTTTTCGGAAAATCACATTAGTTATGTATACTATCACTCAGATGTTCTGCACGGGAAAGGCCAGTAAGTAATATAGGTTTATTTTTATACACAAAATCATATTATTATTCAAAAGTTCTATTAATAGTAGATAATACGCAGATTTTGAAAATAATATAGCAAATATAAATAAGTGTGGAAATGCTCTGAAAAAAGTTAAGTTATAAAGAAAGGGGGATGGGGGGGCTAAGTTTTTCCAGTGATTTTATTTATGGGATTTTTCAGAAATTCATATTAGGTATGTATATTATCACGCAGATGTTCTGTACGGGAAAGGCCAGTAAGTAATATAGGTTTATTTTTATACACAAAATCATATTATTATTCAAAAGTTCTATTAATAGTAGATAATACGCAGATTTTGAAAATAATATAGCAAATATAAATAAGTGTGGAAATGTTCTGAAAAAGTAAAGTTATAAAAAAAGAGGGGACGGGGGGGAGGGCTAAGTTTTTCCAGTGATTTTATTTATTTGATTTTTCGGAAATTCATATTAGGTATGTATACTATCATGCAGATGTTCTGCACAGGAATGGTCAGTAAGTAATATATGTTTATTTTTATGCATAAAATATTATTATTATTCAAAATTCTATCAATAGTAGATAATACGCGGATTTTGAAAATAATATAGCAAATATTAATAAGTGTGGAAATGCTCTGAAAAAGTTAAGTTATAAAGAAGGGGGGATGGGGGGCTAAGTTTTTCCAGTGATTTTATTTATGGGATTTTTCAGAAAATCATATTAGGTATGTATATTATCACGCAGATGTTCTGTACGGGAAAGGCCAGTAAGTAATATAGGTTTATTTTTATACACAAAATCATATTATTATTCAAAAGTTCTATTAATAGTAGATAATACGCAGATTTTGAAAATAATATAGCAAATATAAATAAGTGTGGAAATGTTCTGAAAAAGTAAAGTTATAAAAAAAGAGGGGACGGGGGGGAGGGCTAAGTTTTTCCAGTGATTTTATTTATTTGATTTTTCGGAAATTCATATTAGGTATGTATACTATCATGCAGATGTTCTGCACGGGAATGGCCAGTAAGTAATATATGTTTATTTTTATGCATAAAATATTATTATTATTCAAAATTCTATCAATAGTAGATAATACGCGGATTTTGAAAATAATATAGCAAATATTAATATGTGTGGAAATGCTCTGAAAAAGTTAAGTTATAAAGAAGGGGGGATGGGGGGCTAAGTTTTTCCAGTAATTTTATTTATGGGATTTTTCAGAAAATCATATTAGGTATGTATATTATCACGCAGATGTTCTGTACTGGAAAGGCCAGTAAGTAATATAGGTTTATTTTTATACACAAAATCATATTATTATTCAAAAGTTCTATTAATAGTAGATAATACGCAGATTTTGAAAATAATATAGCAAATATAAATAAGTGTGGAAATGTTCTGAAAAAGTAAAGTTATAAAAAAAGAGAGGACGGGGGGGGGGGGGCTAAGTTTTTCCAGTGATCTTATTTATTTGATTTTTCGGAAAATCATATTAGGTATGTATACTATCATGCAGATGATCTGCACGGGAATGGCCAGTAAGTAATATATGTTTATTTTTATGCATAAAATATTATTATTATTCAAAAGTTCTATCAATAGTAGATAATCCGCGGATTTTGAAACTAATATAGCAAATATTAATAAGTGTGGAAATGCTCTGAAAAAGTTAAGTTATAAAGAAAGAGGGATGGGGGGCTAAGTTTTTCCATTGATTTTATTTATGGGGTTTTTTTCGGAAAATCATATTAGGTATGTATACTATCATGCAGATGTTCTGCACGGGAATGGCCAGTAAGTAATATATGTTTATTTTTATGCATAAAATATTATTATTATTCAAAAGTTCTATCAATAGTAGATAATACGCGGATTTTGAAACTAATATAGCAAATATTAATAAGTGTGGAAATGCTCTGAAAAAGTTAAGTTATAAAGAAAGGGGGATGGGGGGCTAAGTTTTTCCAGTGATTTTATTTATGGGTTTTTTCGGAAAATCATATTAGGTATGTATATTATCACGCAGATGTTCTGTACGGGAAAGGCCAGTAAGTAATATAGGTTTATTTTTATACACAAAATCATATTATTATTCAAAAGTTCTATTAATAGTAGATAATACGCAGATTTTGAAAATAATATAGCAAATATAAATAAGTGTGGAAATGTTCTGAAAAAGTAAAGTTATAAAAAAAGAGGGGACGGGGGGGGGGGTAAGTTTTTCCAGTAATTTTATTTATGGGTTTTTTCGGAAAATCATATTAGGTATGTATACTACCATGCAGATGTTCTGCACGGGAATGGCCAGTAAGTAATATATGTTTATTTTTATGCATAAAATATTATTATTATTCAAAAGTTCTATCAATAGTAGATAATACGCGGATTTTGAAAATAATATAGCAAATATTAATAAGTGTGGAAATGCTCTGAAAAAGTTAAGTTATAAAGAAAGGGGGATGGGGGGCTAAGTTTTTCTAGTGATTTTATATATAGAACTTTTCTGAAAATCATATTAGTTATGTATACTATCACGCAGATGTTCTGCACGGGAAAGGCCAGTAAATAATATATGTTTATTTTTATGCATAAAATATTATTATTATTCAAAAGTTCTATCAATAGTAGATAATACGCGGATTTTGAAACTAATATAGCAAATATTAATAAGTGTGGAAATGCTCTGAAAAAGTTAAGTTATAAAGAAAGGGGGATGGGGGGCTAAGTTTTTCCAGTGATTTTATTTATGGGATTTTTCAGAAAATCATATTAGGTATGTATATTATCACGCAGATGTTCTGTACGGGAAAGGCCAGTAAGTAATAAAGGTTTATTTTTACACACAAAATCATATTATTATTCAAAAGTTCTATTAATAGTAGATAATACGCGGATTTTGAAAATAATATAGCAAATATAAATAAGTGTGGAAATGTTCTGAAAAAGTAAAGTTATAAAAAAAAAGGGGACGGGGAGGGGGGGCTAAGTTTGTCCAGTGATTTTATTTATGGGATTTTTCGGAAAATCATATTAGGTATGTATACTATCATGCAGATGTTCTGCACGGGAATGGCCAGTAAGTAATATATGTTTATTTTTATGCATAAAATATTATTTTTATTCAAATGTTCTATCAATAGTAGATAATACGCGGATTTTGAAAATAATATAGCAAGTATTAATAAGTGTGGAAATACTCTGAAAATTTTAAGTTATAAAGAAAGGGGGATGGGGGGCTAAGTTTTTCCAGTGATTTTATTTATGGGATTTTTCAGAAAATCATATTAGGTATGTATATTATCACGCAGATGTTCTGTACAAGAAGGGCCATTAAGTAATATAGGTTTATTTTTATACACAAAATCATATTATTATTCAAAAGTTCTATTAATAGTAGATAATACGCGGATTTTGAAAATAATATAGCAAATATAAATAAGTGTGGAAATGTTCTGAAAAAGTAAAGTTATAAAAAAAGAGGGGACGGGGAGGGGGGGCTAAGTTTGTCCAGTGATTTTATTTATGGGATTTTTCGGAAAATCATATTAGTTATGTATACTATCACGCAGATGTTCTGCACGGGAAAGGCCAGTAAGTAATATATGTTTATTTTTATGCATAAAATATTATTATTATTCAAAATTCTATCAATAGTAGATAATACGCGGATTTTGAAAATAATATAGCAAATATTAATATGTGTGGAAATGCTCTGAAAAAGTTAAGTTATAAAGAAGGGGGGATGGGGGGCTAAGTTTTTCCAGTAATTTTATTTATGGGATTTTTCAGAAAATCATATTAGGTATGTATATTATCACGCAGATGTTCTGTACTGGAAAGGCCAGTAAGTAATAAAGGTTTATTTTTACACACAAAATCATATTATTATTCAAAAGTTCTATTAATAGTAGATAATACGCAGAGTTTGAAAATAATATAGCAAATATAAATAAGTGTGGAAATGCTCTGAAAAAGTAAAGTTATAAAAAAAGAGGGGACGGAGGGGGGGTAAATTTTTCCAGTGATTTTATTTATGGGTTTTTTTCGGAAAATCGTATTAGGTATGTATACTATCATGCAGATGTTCTGCACGGGAATGGCCAGTAAGTAATATATGTTTATTTTTATGCATAAAATATTATTATTATTCAAAAGTTCTATCAATAGTAGATAATCCGCGGATTTTGAAACTAATATAGGAAATATTAATAAGTGTGGAAATGCTCTGAAAAAGTTAAGTTATAAAGAAAGGGGGATGGGGGGCTAAGTTTTTCCAGTGATTTTATTTATGGGGTTTTTCGGAAAATCATATTAGGTATGTATACTATCATGCAGATGTTCTGCACGGGAATGGCCAGTAAGTAATATATGTTTATTTTTATGCATAAAATATTATTATTATTTAAAAGTTCTATCAATAGTAGATAATACGCGGATTTTGAAACTAATATAGCAAATATTAATAAGTGTGGAAATGCTCTGAAAAAGTTAAGTTATAAAGAAAGGGGGATGGGGGGCTAAGTTTTTCCAGTGATTTTATTTATGGGTTTTTTCGGAAAATCATATTAGGTATGTATATTATCACGCAGATGTTCTGTACGGGAAAGGCCAGTAAGTAATATAGGTTTATTTTTATACACAAAATCATATTATTATTCAAAAGTTCTATTAATAGTAGATAATACGCAGATTTTGAAAATAATATAGCAAATATAAATAAGTGTGGAAATGTTCTGAAAAAGTAAAGTTATAAAAAAAGAGGGGACGGGGGGGGGGCTAAGTTTTTCCAGTGATTTTATTTATTTGATTTTTCGGAAAATCATATTAGGTATGTATACTATCATGCAGATGTTCTGCACGGGAATGGCCAGTAAGTAATATATGTTTATTTTTATGCATAAAATATTATTATTATTCAAAAGTTCTATCAATAGTAGATAATACGCGGATTTTGAAAATAATATAGCAAATATTAATAAGTGTGGAAGTACTCTGAAAAATTTAAGTTATAAAGAAAGGGGGATGGGGGGCTAAGTTTTTCCAGTGATTTTATTTATGGGATTTTTCAGAAAATCATATTAGGTATGTATATTATCACGCAGTTGTTCTGTACGGGAAAGGCCAGTAAGTAATATAGGTTTATTTTTATACACAAAATCATATTATTATTCAAAAGTTCTATTAATAGTAGATAATACGCAGATTTTGAAAATAATATAGCAAATATTAATAAGTGTGGAAATGTTCTGAAAAAGTAAAGTTATAAAAAAAGAGGGGACGGGGGAGTGCTAAGTTTTTCCAGTGATTTTATTTATTTGATTTTTCGGAAATTCATATTAGGTATGTATACTATCATGCAGATGTTCTGCACGGGAATGGCCAGTAAGTAATATATGTTTATTTTTATGCATAAAATATTATTATTATTCAAAATTCTATCAATAGTAGATAATACGCGGATTTTGAAAATAATATAGCAAATATTAATATGTGTGGAAATGCTCTGAAAAAGTTAAGTTATAAAGAAGGGGGGATGGGGGGCTAAGTTTTTCCAGTAATTTTATTTATGGGATTTTTCAGAAAATCATATTAGGTATGTATATTATCACGCAGATGTTCTGTACTGGAAAGGCCAGTAAGTAATATAGGTTTATTTTTATACACAAAATCATATTATTATTCAAAAGTTCTATTAATAGTAGATAATACGCAGATTTTGAAAATAATATAGCAAATATAAATAAGTGTGGAAATGTTCTGAAAAAGTAAAGTTATAAAAAAAGAGAGGACGGGGGGGGGGGGGGCTAAGTTTTTCCAGTGATCTTATTTATTTGATTTTTCGGAAAATCATATTAGGTATGTATACTATCATGCAGATGATCTGCACGGGAATGGCCAGTAAGTAATATATGTTTATTTTTATGCATAAAATATTATTATTATTCAAAAGTTCTATCAATAGTAGATAATCCGCGGATTTTGAAACTAATATAGCAAATATTAATAAGTGTGGAAATGCTCTGAAAAAGTTAAGTTATAAAGAAAGAGGGATGGGGGGCTAAGTTTTTCCATTGATTTTATTTATGGGGTTTTTTTCGGAAAATCATATTAGGTATGTATACTATCATGCAGATGTTCTGCACGGGAATGGCCAGTAAGTAATATATGTTTATTTTTATGCATAAAATATTATTATTATTCAAAAGTTCTATCAATAGTAGATAATACGCGGATTTTGAAACTAATATAGCAAATATTAATAAGTGTGGAAATGCTCTGAAAAAGTTAAGTTATAAAGAAAGGGGGATGGGGGGCTAAGTTTTTCCAGTGATTTTATTTATGGGTTTTTTCGGAAAATCATATTAGGTATGTATATTATCACGCAGATGTTCTGTACGGGAAAGGCCAGTAAGTAATATAGGTTTATTTTTATACACAAAATCATATTATTATTCAAAAGTTCTATTAATAGTAGATAATACGCAGATTTTGAAAATAATATAGCAAATATAAATAAGTGTGGAAATGTTCTGAAAAAGTAAAGTTATAAAAAAAGAGGGGACGGGGGGGGGGGTAAGTTTTTCCAGTAATTTTATTTATGGGTTTTTTCGGAAAATCATATTAGGTATGTATACTACCATGCAGATGTTCTGCACGGGAATGGCCAGTAAGTAATATATGTTTATTTTTATGCATAAAATATTATTATTATTCAAAAGTTCTATCAATAGTAGATAATACGCGGATTTTGAAAATAATATAGCAAATATTAATAAGTGTGGAAATGCTCTGAAAAAGTTAAGTTATAAAGAAAGGGGGATGGGGGGCTAAGTTTTTCTAGTGATTTTATATATAGAACTTTTCTGAAAATCATATTAGTTATGTATACTATCACGCAGATGTTCTGCACGGGAAAGGCCAGTAAATAATATATGTTTATTTTTATGCATAAAATATTATTATTATTCAAAAGTTCTATCAATAGTAGATAATACGCGGATTTTGAAACTAATATAGCAAATATTAATAAGTGTGGAAATGCTCTGAAAAAGTTAAGTTATAAAGAAAGGGGGATGGGGGGCTAAGTTTTTCCAGTGATTTTATTTATGGGATTTTTCAGAAAATCATATTAGGTATGTATATTATCACGCAGATGTTCTGTACGGGAAAGGCCAGTAAGTAATAAAGGTTTATTTTTACACACAAAATCATATTATTATTCAAAAGTTCTATTAATAGTAGATAATACGCGGATTTTGAAAATAATATAGCAAATATAAATAAGTGTGGAAATGTTCTGAAAAAGTAAAGTTATAAAAAAAGAGGGGACGGGGAGGGGGGGCTAAGTTTGTCCAGTGATTTTATTTATGGGATTTTTCGGAAAATCATATTAGGTATGTATACTATCATGCAGATGTTCTGCACGGGAATGGCCAGTAAGTAATATATGTTTATTTTTATGCATAAAATATTATTTTTATTCAAATGTTCTATCAATAGTAGATAATACGCGGATTTTGAAAATAATATAGCAAGTATTAATAAGTGTGGAAATACTCTGAAAATTTTAAGTTATAAAGAAAGGGGGATGGGGGGCTAAGTTTTTCCAGTGATTTTATTTATGGGATTTTTCAGAAAATCATATTAGGTATGTATATTATCACGCAGATGTTCTGTACAAGAAGGGCCATTAAGTAATATAGGTTTATTTTTATACACAAAATCATATTATTATTCAAAAGTTCTATTAATAGTAGATAATACGCGGATTTTGAAAATAATATAGCAAATATAAATAAGTGTGGAAATGTTCTGAAAAAGTAAAGTTATAAAAAAAGAGGGGACGGGGAGGGGGGGCTAAGTTTGTCCAGTGATTTTATTTATGGGATTTTTCGGAAAATCATATTAGTTATGTATACTATCACGCAGATGTTCTGCACGGGAAAGGCCAGTAAGTAATATATGTTTATTTTTATGCATAAAATATTATTATTATTCAAAATTCTATCAATAGTAGATAATACGCGGATTTTGAAAATAATATAGCAAATATTAATATGTGTGGAAATGCTCTGAAAAAGTTAAGTTATAAAGAAGGGGGGATGGGGGGCTAAGTTTTTCCAGTAATTTTATTTATGGGATTTTTCAGAAAATCATATTAGGTATGTATATTATCACGCAGATGTTCTGTACTGGAAAGGCCAGTAAGTAATAAAGGTTTATTTTTACACACAAAATCATATTATTATTCAAAAGTTCTATTAATAGTAGATAATACGCAGAGTTTGAAAATAATATAGCAAATATAAATAAGTGTGGAAATGCTCTGAAAAAGTAAAGTTATAAAAAAAGAGGGGACGGAGGGGGGGTAAATTTTTCCAGTGATTTTATTTATGGGTTTTTTCGGAAAATCGTATTAGGTATGTATACTATCATGCAGATGTTCTGCACGGGAATGGCCAGTAAGTAATATATGTTTATTTTTATGCATAAAATATTATTATTATTCAAAAGTTCTATCAATAGTAGATAATCCGCGGATTTTGAAACTAATATAGGAAATATTAATAAGTGTGGAAATGCTCTGAAAAAGTTAAGTTATAAAGAAAGGGGGATGGGGGGCTAAGTTTTTCCAGTGATTTTATTTATGGGGTTTTTCGGAAAATCATATTAGGTATGTATACTATCATGCAGATGTTCTGCACGGGAATGGCCAGTAAGTAATATATGTTTATTTTTATGCATAAAATATTATTATTATTCAAAAGTTCTATCAATAGTAGATAATACGCGGATTTTGAAAATAATATAGCAAATATTAATAAGTGTGGAAATGCTCTGAAAAAGTTAAGTTATAAAGAAAGAGGGATGGGGGGCTAAGTTTTTCCATTGATTTTATTTATGGGGTTTTTTTCGGAAAATCATATTAGGTATGTATACTATCATGCAGATGTTCTGCACGGGAATGGCCAGTAAGTAATATATGTTTATTTTTATGCATAAAATATTATTATTATTTAAAAGTTCTATCAATAGTAGATAATACGCGGATTTTGAAACTAATATAGCAAATATTAATAAGTGTGGAAATGCTCTGAAAAAGTTAAGTTATAAAGAAAGGGGGATGGGGGGCTAAGTTTTTCCAGTGATTTTATTTATGGGTTTTTTCGGAAAATCATATTAGGTATGTATATTATCACGCAGATGTTCTGTACGGGAAAGGCCAGTAAGTAATATAGGTTTATTTTTATACACAAAATCATATTATTATTCAAAAGTTCTATTAATAGTAGATAATACGCAGATTTTGAAAATAATATAGCAAATATAAATAAGTGTGGAAATGTTCTGAAAAAGTAAAGTTATAAAAAAAGAGGGGACGGGGGGGGGGTAAGTTTTTCCAGTAATTTTATTTATGGGTTTTTTCGGAAAATCATATTAGGTATGTATACTATCATGCAGATGTTCTGCACGGGAATGGCCAGTAAGTAATATATGTTTATTTTTATGCATAAAATATTATTATTATTCAAAAGTTCTATCAATAGTAGATAATACGCGGATTTTGAAAATAATATAGCAAATATTAATAAGTGTGGAAATGCTCTGAAAAAGTTAAGTTATAAAGAAAGGGGGATGGGGGGCTAAGTTTTTCTAGTGATTTTATATATAGAATTTTTCTGAAAATCATATTAGTTATGTATACTATCACGCAGATGTTCTGCACGGGAAAGGCCAGTAAGTAATATATGTTTATTTTTATGCATAAAATATTATTATTATTCAAAAGTTCTATCAATAGTAGATAATACGCGGATTTTGAAAATAATAATAACAAATATTAATAAGTGTGGAAATGCTCTGAAAAAAGTAAATTTAATTTTGACATCCATATGGCTGAATTTTTGCAATAAATAAAAAATATTTTTGCAGTGAGTAGATGACTAAAATAATACGCCGGAAAAAAAAATGCAAAGCAAAATTTATTTTTTATATATTTTTAAATATTTACAAAGATATAATATATAGTTTTTTTTAATCATTTATAACTACCAATTAGTTGCGATATGCAATTAATTCTCATACCAGTATTTACAAAAACGTTATTTTCATCTTATTTAATTGCAGATAGATCTTACATAAAAAAGAGATTCTCTTAAAAAAAAAAATCATGGTATAAATGTTACACACAGTCGGTAATAGTTTATTATATATAATATAATATCTCATTGTAAAATCAATAACTTGTTTCAATAACTTACAATAATTTGATTTGGGAAATAATATGGAAAACATAAGTACGTGTCGGAATGTTCTGAAAATATGTAAAAAGAGATACAGAAGAGAATTCAAAAACTCGTTTAAATGACTAAACCATAATTTAAAATATTTCAAATTTTATAAGAAATAAAATTCCAAATTGAAATCACCTACACTCATGTTTGTGAAAATTGAAACACCATGACAGAAATTAATGTAATTTATTCCACATATTACTGATAGTGGTACAAATAAACGATCAAATGTACAAGACAAAAAAAAAAAAAACTAAAAGAACATCTGAAATCAGTACTTTGTGTGTCCACTACGCTGAGCTATGAGAGCCTGTACACGTCTTGGACTTGGATCATATAGTTTCTGAGTGTGGGGAATGGCATTCCAGATGCCACCCTCCGCTTTTGGTTCCACTTTTTATTTCCGTTGGTATGGCACCCTCCGCTTTTGACGAGGCACATAGACTACCAAAGAAACGTTTACCGCAGACAGAGGATGATAAACAGATTTCAACGAGCCTTTACAGTCATTTTTATACCTAGAACAAGCGATTAATAAAGAGTCGGTTTTCGTTCCACGCATGTGCAATCGCATGCATAATCCCTTAATCGTGTTGCAATTTTCACAAACATGAGTGTATAAAGTGTATTTTAAACGAAATACCGAAACAAATATATGAAAAACTACAGGGGCATAAAATGGAAATGTATTAAAAAAAAATTTCTAGTAAATTAGACTCTTTTTTTATAACCATTTTAACAATACTTTTAACACATCTAAACTTCTTTAAAGATTTTTATATTCCAGGTAACACATAACGTTGTTATTGCGTTGCAAATAAGTCTGAACCGTGAAAATTTGGTTATAACAACGCTATAACAACGTTATGTGCTATCTGGACAAGTAAAAGGATTCTTTCATATTTAAATATCATTTTTGCGAAATGAATTAACTCTCTTTTTCCAGAATTATGGCTGAATAACGCAAAGTATAAGATTTATTTAATAGAAAGTGTATGATTGAAATATTATCCAATAACCTAATAAACGTAAAATAACATTTATTTTGTAATACATTGTTTGATATGTTTAACCAGAAAAGCTATATGCAACTAAACTTCTTCATAAATTTCAAATATTAACTGCATAGTATTTCAACATTCCTCTTGTAGCATATTATTAAAATGTATTGAAATCGAATGAACTAAAAATGCAATTTATTTTGTAACTAGCAGGCTTTGCCCGTTTCGCTGGACATTAAACTTAAATGAGTTGTCAAAATCCCATGTCTTTATTAATAACCTAAGTTCTCGCTGTGATAGGTAGAGGTTTTTCTCGCTCGCAACGTGAGGAGTCTGGGTCCCCACTGCCTTCGGCAGCAACTTACTCACTTCTTACTTCCCTGTCCTCAGCGGGTGAGTTCGAAGTTTTGCAAAATCTCCCTAAAGTACATAATCCGTACACTTAATCAATATACACACAAAAAAATTGCCATTCTAAGATTTGCCATTCAAAGCGAATTCAAACGAAAAAACATGTTTTTACACATGTTTATTGCCCTCCGACTCCGAGAAGGGATGGAGGGGGGGCTTTCGATTTTCGTGAAATCCAGTTACAATAAGTGCATGGTGCATACAAACAATTTGCGCACCAAATTTCGTGACCACAGAAGTCTTTAATAGAAAATATTATAAATAAATAAATACAAAAAGCACAGCTTCAGTATGGGAACCCTTTGGTGACTTTGAATATTTTAAGCCATTTTTGCGATGAACTGAATTGGCTATCTCAATTGTGCAATTAAAGATCTTGGCGAGAAACGTCCGAGCTACTTCGGTGCCGAATTTCAAATTTTGCCAAAGGGATCCAATACTAAAGCTGTTCCATACACAAAATAAATAAATAAATAAAATAATAAAATAAAATAAACTCTTTTCTGATATTTACAAAATCAAAATAAAAAATCTTAATAAAATCCAAATTATAATCATTTACAATTAAAGGGAGAACATAAAAGAACCTCATAAGGTACATAATAACAACAAAAAACTTTGTTTTACTGCAAGAAAGAAAAGTACTGCTTAATTAAATAAAAATATTAAACTAATGCCAAATATCTCTATGAAAATATTTATCCACGTGCAAATTCCTGATTAAAAAAAAAAAAAAAATAAATAAAAAATCACCAACTTTTATAGGTATTTTTCTCTCAAATTTTTATTATTATTCACGTGAAATTAAAAATATTTCATTATATTTCTTGAAAATAAAAAAATATATAAATGCGTATATATAAATATAAAACCTTCTACCGAATCTGGGTTGAAAACGGAAAAAGGGTAAAATAAATTAGAAATATCAGACCTATATTTATAAATTTGATACCAAATGAAAGGGGCGATTTTTCTGAATCCAGGGGTGCAAACAGTTTTTCGATGTGACAATTAGATTTTTAAAAAATAACTAAAGTATGAAATTTAAGTGGCAACGGAAAAAGGGACAAAAATATTAGAAATATCCGACCTATCGTTACAAATTCAGTACCAAATGAAAGGGGTGATTTTTCTGAATCCTGAGGTGTAAACTGTTTTTCTATACGGCAATTAGAATTTTTTAAATTATCTAAAGTATGAAACTTAGATGGCAACACTTCATTTCAATCTTTTCATAATTTGTAGTGCGAATCACACAAATAAAAATGTCTTTAACTTAAAAATTTATTTTTGTATTTTATTTTTCCATTCAAAGAGTTTTAGTGAAAAAATATTTATGGCGCATGCGCAGAAGTTTTTTACCCACAATTCAAACACTAATCATAATTTTAAAAATTTCTATAGATATAAATTTAAGTTGGGTGAAGCCCTAAATTTCTGCCAAGCACCGTTGAGTTCCGTCCAGCCGTTCTCGAGTGATGCCCGGACAAACGTGTTTTAGTCTTTTGCCCCCCAGGGGGGAACGGGGGGGAATTTCTGAAAAGTTGATATATATAATTTTAAGTTGGGTGAAGACCTAAATTCCTGCCAAGCGCCGTTGAATTCCGTCCAGCCGTTCTCAAGTGATGCCCGGAGAAAAAAAGCGACATACAGACACGATGACACACACACACACACATACACAGGCAAAATTTTCTGAAGTCATTTTCGGCTTTTATGGGGTGTGAAACGTGAAGATATCTCAAAATTTTTTGATTCCGACAAATTTACAGACAAAAGTCTGATTTTATTAATATAGATATGTATCCTTTATTGTGAAATGTAACAAAAAATTAAAATACTTTTTTTTTTCATAACAAAATGATTAAAAATCTATTTCACTCAATGAATTGGTTTTATTTTGTCCTCTAAACTTAAAGTGGTTAATAAAGGAGCTAACTTTGCAGGTTTTTATTTACGTCTAGATTGTCAACAAACTGATTATTTTCTCCGGTCTTTAAACCAGCAATTTCAGAAATAAATGCATAGTATGTAATAAATATCTAAACAAATTTCAGTCTATTCGAAAAATATATATCTATATATATTCACCTAATCAGAAACATTCAAACAAAAATACTGAGAGTCAAGTAATCTTAAATTATAATCTCTAAATTTTAAGTTTAACGAAAACAGAAAATTCAAAATTTCATTTAATTAGAGAAGTGATATAAAAAAACATGAATAAGATTTGATTTGTTTTGAAATAACACAAAGTGAAATATAAGGTAAAGCTAGGAGAGATTGCGCGGTAGGAGAGATTGCGAAAATAGGGGATCAGCAGGATGGAGTACAATGGACACTCTGAAACTCCAGGTAGTTCTACAATATCGATAGCGGAGTTCCCGCTTAAATGTGAATATTCATTGCTTGAACAGAATAAGATTAAAGGTGGTTATTTTGTCTCGTTTTCAAAAATGTTTGCTTAAATTTTCAAACCCTTTCTAGGAATTTTTATAGAATGGTAGCATTACAAAATATTTTTTTAATTAAACGATTTCTCACGGACTCGTTTATAAATTTTGCTTGTGGAAGGTGATTGCATGAAAGTTGCATCACTTTATAACAACGATTGCAACTATTATAGGAACGACAGATTAGGCCAACAAACAAGAAATCTTTCAAATTGAAAAGGAACTTTGTTAAATTTATGTTAAACATATTATCTAGTAACTAAATGTTACTTTTTATTATCTAGTCTTGTTTTTTTTTTATCTGTTTCTTTAATTTATTTTTGTTAAATAAAAATTTTTAATCTTTTCTTTTATTATTATTATTATTATTATTATTATTACTATTAAATTGAAATACCTACATGTAATACAAAAATATTTGTTTACAAAAACCTTAGACCAGTGTCATTTAAATTCAATTATCATTGTTAGTAATTGTAGTTAAAATTATGCGCAATCTCTCCTACCTATAAGCAAAATAGCTCTCTTGGTATTATTACAGCTGTTACTTTAACCCTTTAACGTTCACTACTTAATTTATTTTAAAAATTACTAAACTAATTTTAAAAATGGCTTTTAGACACATAGCTGATCATAAATATTTAAAAAATAAAAAATTAGCATTGTTCCTTTTCGAGAAATTTTCGGTTTGAAACATCTGTAAGTAAACCTTATTAAATTCAAATAATATTTAATTTAATAAATAAATCACTTTATAAGTAAACATTATCGACAGCAAAAACTCGTAAAAGTTGCATAGATCCTAACATTTCAATTTATTCCGGAGTATTTTAACCCTTTGCAGCACAAGGTAATTCGGATCATTTAAATTACACTGCCACCGGAATTTACGAACATAATTAAAATAGAAGAAAGTTTAAATTTTTACGTTAAAAAAAAAGCCTTTTCTGCTATGTTATAAATGTAAATTTTTGCTAAAAAATTTCCGGGATGAGTTTTTGCACTTGAGAATTAAAATTAGGTGTTCCATCAGCGGGAACACTGCGACTGAAAGGGTTAAACCGTAGTATAACAACAAAATAGTAATGGAAATGCGTAGAAGAAGGATCACTTCAAAGCTATGAACCAATAGTTTAGCAAAAAATTAAAATTTAGATATTTTATAACGCTTTGTTGAATGGTATGCAAACTCTCCTAGCTTTACCTAAGAAGGAAATCCATTTAAACATCTCAACTATTATTGCATAAAGACATTTTGAATTATGTAATGGATTTAAGAAAGACATTTTAAATTAAAGGCATTTAAGAGGTGGATTTAGAAAGAACTATTGTGAAATTACTTCTTCTAGTGCCATAAAACCAAAATGCAGCAATACTATTCTTCTATTTTAAATTGCTTTTGTATTAAAGCACCTTTTCCATTAACTCTACTAAGTTTCTTCAAAGAATTTGCATAAAAAATAATGTTTATTTCATATTTATAACACGTTTATTGCTAAAGAAATCAGCTTTACAGATTGTTTTTCCTATTTGAAAATAGTACTTACATATATATGTGTACAATTTAAGCGCGATAAAGAAGAAAATGCCTTAGCTATCATACACGGGCAGCTTTATAAAATTTTTATTTAATAAAATGAATCGTAGTACAGTCGGTAACAGAAGTGTCCGAACACTAGCAAAAATTCCTATGTAAAAAAAGTACACTTCATACGGTTTTGTTAAATAAATCCTTATCGAATCATGTTCTTACACTGACTAAGAACAGGATTCGACAAGGATTTATTTAACAAAACCGTATGAAGTGTACTTTTTTTACATAGGAATTTTTGCTAGTGTTCGGACATTTTTGTTACCGACTGTACATTATAAAAAAAAAAAAAATTTAAACAGCAAAGAAGCATTTTATATTATCATAAAGGAAATAATATCTGTAAAATATTATATCTATTTTGCAGAATATGGATAAATTTGTAATTTAATAATTATAAAGGCAGTTACTTTTCAGTTAATAATAGAAGTCGTCTTAATTTAGTGCCATAAGATTTATAAATGCATTAACTAACATTTAAATAAATTAAGTAAACTTTTAATTCATCATTATTTGAGAAGCAAACATTCAAACCGTGTTTTCTGAAAAAAAAGAGAGTTAGGGATTTTTCTTTGAACTTAACATAAAAATAGTATGTCTAGACATCTTCCTGGATATGTCTACATATTTTTCTAGTATCTAGTAATGCATCTAAATAAGCGATATTTATGTTTTAAGTTTAATTATTTTTTAATTTATTAGTTTTTGTGTTGTCAAAAAAATTGTATCCGAAGGAGAAAACACGGTTTGAATGCTTTCTCCTCATTTATTTATCATAGCTCATTTGATTCGTACAATTATTTATAAATTCAGTTATTTTTCAATTAATATCAGAAATCGTCATAATTTGATATTAACTTAAAAAGTTGCAAATGAATTACCTAGGATTAAAATAATTTATGTTTTCTATTCATTATTGTCTATAATTGTTCATTTGATTCGCGAAATCATTTATATATTCAGTTATTTTTCAATTAATGACAGAGGCTGTAAAAATTCAGTTTACCTCAAAATTTATAAATGGATTATCTAAGGATTAAAATAAGTTATGATTTTTATTCATAATTATCTATCTATCCTCGTTCATTTGATTCGTATAACTAATTACACAGGTCGACACGTAAAATTTTGATTTTATAATTTTGGCTGATCTTTATATTTTTTGGTGTGCTGAAACCGAAAATGAAGCCCGTTTTTCTCTATCACGTATAGATTTTTGTCAATACAGGGTGCCTGCCTATACAATTTCTTCCATTACTCTTCCGCCAATATAATTATATGGTAATTTTTATAGTATGTTTCCATGATTGATTAATTATAGATACCTATTGTTGTAATTGTGAAGCACTAGTGCGACTTAAAACCATATCAACCAACCTATTGTTGTGATGGTATATGTAAGAAATTGTGTCGGTAAACACCCTGTATTGACAAAAATCTATACGTGATAGAAAAAAAATGTGCTGCATTTTCGGTTTCAGCATATCAAAAAACATAAAGATCAGCTAAAATCATCAAATCAAATTTTGTCAACTTCATTTTTGTAGGCCTGTGTTATATATTCAGTTATTTTTAAATTAATGGTAGAGGCTCTCAAAATTTTGTTTCAACTTTTAGTTTATAAAGGCATTAACTAGTATTAAAAATACATTAAGTATATACGCATAAAATACATTTTATATATACACATAAAATTTAAATAAGTAAACAAATGTGCATGGTTATTACTTCCATTACCAGATTACAGTAGGTAACGGGAGTATTGTCCTCGGTCTAAAATTTCAATATCGAGTTTTCACCTGATTTACATATTTTAAGGACTCGTTAAGTCCAAAAAGAGGTTTTCAGCAATTCGTAAGTTTCTGGGTATGCATGTATGTACGTTTGTAGGTGTGGAATCTTCTGGATATCATATCTCCGAAACTAATAAAGATAGAACTACGAACTACGAAACCGGAAGTAGGACATTGTAAACGGGAAGTGCTACCGTAAATCTGCATCACAAAAACGATTCTAACGATTTTATTCAAAGCTGCTGCATAAACACCGTATTATATGTTGTTTTGTATGTATTAGTTGGATAAATGTCTTGTACAACTACGTCAATTTGGGGTCTCGCAAGTGCGTTCCTTTAAAAACGACTGCATGGATTTTTTTTTTTTTCAAACTCGTCATATTATCACCCAGTTAGACATCTTTTCGTATGTATTTGTTGTTTTTTGGACAACTGAGTTTGCTAAGTTTGGTGAAAGTCGGTACCTCAAAAAAAGTTTAACGATTTTTTTTTTTTTTTTTTATCATTCTGCATAAACCCATTTTGGATGTACAGTCAGTAACAAAAGTCTCCGAACACTAGCAAAAATTCCCATATAAAAAAGTACGCTTAATACAGTATCCTTAAATAAATCCTTGTCGAATACTGTTCTTAGTCAGTCTAAAAACAGGATTCGACAAGAATTTATTTAACAAACCTCTATTAAGTATACTTTTTTTTAAATGTGGGAACTTTATCTAGTGTTCGGAGAGACTTTTGTTACCGACTGTATTATGTTGTTATCATAGGAAAATTAATAATCAGCTTCATCAGATAGGTTCGTTTTAGTTCTTGGAAATGGGTGTTTCGAAAAACGGCTCTGCGTATTTTCTTTTTTGAAAATTCACTATGTGAACTCTGTTTTATATGTATTTACAAATATATCCGTTTTCCCTGACAGGAAAATTGTTAGGTGCCTAAATTGTTACGTCAATTTTATATCCTCTCACCACATTATATCCAAAAAGGGCATTATTGTACGTGTTTTAGTAGGTGGTGGAAGTTGTGCAATTGTTGCACGTCAGATTTTTTTTCCTTGTGTTTATTTATTGAAAAATATTATTTTATTTAAATAATAAATGCTTGAAATAAATAAGCTATAATCTTTAAACAGGAAAAAATAAATTTCAAAAATTGTGACAGACAGATAACAAAAAGAAAATAATTAACGATATATTACTTTTCAATACACCAAAATTTCTCAAATTATTAAGAAATCAAACAAAATTAAAATTCATCCACAATTTACTTGTATATTTTTATTAATGTTGACTATGGTTAAAAAATATACTCTACTCGTTTATACAGATGTTTCCACATTGATTAATTTAAAATCAATAAAACGATGAAACGGTTGTCAGTTTAGATTCGTGGAGAGATATAAAAGCTAAACGTAACTGCCAATAATATATACATTAGACACTTCAAATTTGTATTATATCTGATTTTATATGTTAGACGTTTCAACTGTTAAAATGAGGCATTTACATGACTTTAATTTATGCTTTTTATCAACTGCAGCTGATTTAATTACAGAAGGCAATTGGTTGTAAGTAAATTGAAATGACAGGAAAAGAACACAGTATTTGAATTTTTTACTTTCTTTTTTATACACAAAAAGAGAGTACTGGACTCATGATGGTTTCAAACTAAACTTTATGATGATTTTACACCTGTTGAAATGTCCTGGAAACAATTTGACCATTTTTAGAATATATATGTGAGAATGTGTGTCTGTATTATAAACATTGTTTGTATTGTATCTCACGAGCCAATGAAAAAAAATTATTCAAACTTTGCTTTTAATTGGACTTTGACCTAAGCTGGTATTGATTACATTTAGGAATCTATCGCTCAACAGGTGGCGCTGTCAGCCCATTTTATTTTCATTGTTTTTAATATGGTGGTATAGCAAAAAATTTCGTACAAGTGTACTTAATGAGAATTATTTTTTAGAATTTTATGTGAAACTAAATATATATATATATATATATATATATACAATTGTAATAATCAACTAGATTTTATTTTTTTTAAGTACAGTCATTCGTTTTCGCCTGGGGGAAGCACCTCAATCCTTAGAAAGATGAAACTTTTTAATATTGGTATCTTTAAAAAGAATACAGTTCATTCATTCGTCCATACGTTTAAAACAAATGGTCGAACCATAGATTTATGGTAATTTAAAGTTACCGCTTTTATCTATATATATATATATATATATATATATATATAGTATAAAAGTTATTTTCTTTTGACATTTTGTGCTACTTTTCTCTATCACGAAGATAACTGCATTCCTCGTTGAAAATAATATTTTAATAATTTTTTTAATTAATAAGTACTACGTAAATTTGCATAGGAAAATATAAAAGAAGGTTTAGTTGTCGCAACAATATACCAGTTTAATGTACAGCTTGACAGAGTGCGGTTGGTTACAAGTAAACTGAAAAAAAAAAAAAAAAAAAAACATATATATATATATTTGATTTTTTTTTTCTTAATTTTCAGTCACAGATTTTTAATACATTTACTTCCAAATTAAAGCAGTAGTACACAATATTTCATCATATATTTTTCTACCAAAATATTATGATAGTACGATAGGAAAATCTCGGATAGCACTTCTTAATATATGTAAAAGCATGGCACAAAATAATTGTTAATAAATTTATATGCGTTTGTGAGTTAACACTATTGATATATTTATAAGTTTGAGATGTAATACATAACGTCTTTGTAAACTTCAGCTAAAGCTAAATATTTTGAATTTTTTGTCTTTCTGTAAAGCTATATTTCAAAGAAAACTTATAATTACGGTGGTTCTTGTGGCGTTTTAGCAACGCTTCCGGTTTCAATTTGTGTAATTTACGATAAACAAGGACTTCGTTCGTATATAAATTGTTTTATAATAAAAACATTATTTAAATATATTAAATTAATCGTAGTATAATAACAGAATTAATTGTTAAGTGATCACAAAGTTAGCAAAAATATTATTATGAAGCAGTATCTTAAGAAAGTGAAAAAATTAATAAATAAATAAATCATCAGTAATAACAATGTATTTATAATAATATTTAATCATATTTAATATAATAAAAAAAAAAATAACCAAATGCCATTCAAAAGCATATCTTATTATTTTGTGATCTCGATAATAGATAAGTATTTAGAAATTAAATCGATTAACGAATTTTAAATCGATTAAACACAAATGATCTTAAAGTCATTATGTATTCATATAAGAATTGAAAACTATGTGTAACAATTGGCAAAATCAATTCAGATCAAATAAAAATAATATATCAAATGTAAAAAAAAAAAAAAAAAAAATATGCGAATTATTTTGAAATACTTTCCCTTGGTAACATTGTTATTAACGGCAAATTTTTGCAAGAGGGAAAAATTCTAAGATATGCTGTCAATAACGTTATCCAAGTGACCGAATCACTTCTGATATTACAGCCGAGTGACATAATAACCGAGTTCTGAAATCACTCTACGTCAGTGGACTTCATAATAAAATTAAATCATATATACATTACGTAACAGGTTGCGATTGTTGTATAAAATGCTATTACGATAATTTATTTTACACATTTTTTTCCATAGAAAGAAACTTTTATTTATTTATTTAAATAAATTAGATTGGATTAGGTATTTATTAATATCAAAAGTACCTTAAAATTTTCAAGCATACGCCCCAACCCAGTCAAACGTAACCCCATCAACTATTTTGAAGTATTATATTTTTTGTTAAAATTCCGATTAAGCCCCCCACCTCCCACCCCCTTTCCTGTTAAAACAATTGAGACCTAATCTACTACTTCAAACTGTTCAAATCCTTGACATCGACGTTTTCTCAAATCATTGTTTTTTTTTTTTTTTTTTTTTTTTTTTTTTCTTGAATTAAGATTCTTTCGCTGGAAAAATGTGTGAAATAATTATATTGTAATAATATTTTATACAATATTTGCAACCTAATACGTAATATATATGTGTTTTTACTTTATTATAAAGTCCACTACGTAGAATTATTTCAGAACTCGGTTATTCTGTTACTCGGCGGTAATATCAGAAATGATTCGGTCACTAGGATAACGTTATAACCGAGTTCGACAGCATATCTTAGTATTTTACCCTTTGGCAAAAATTTGCTCTTAATAACAATGTTGCAAAGGGAAAGTATTTCAAAATAATTATCATATTTTGTATTTACTTTTTATATGTCATTTCTATTTGATCTGGTCGATTTTGGCCAGTGTTATACATAGTTTTCAATTTATGTATATATGCATAATATCTGTAAGATCTTTTTTTTTTTTTTTTTTTTTTTTTTTTTGGGGGGGGGGGGAGAAGACGTTTGCTCAAAAATTTCGGGGTACATGATATTATATGTATAAATGATATTATATGTGTGTGATTATATGATATTATATGTGTGTGTGTGTGTGTGTGTTAAATAATGTAAAAAAGTAAAGTAAAAAGTAACTTTAATTTGCGGGTTTAGTTTTCTGTTTTCTTCTAGAAAGGTGTAAAAAAAAGATTAGTTCCTTAGTATATCAACTTAAAATACCATCAAATTTGTTTATATGTATATATATATATATATATATATATATATATATATATATATATATATATATAGAGAGAGAGAGAGAGAGAGAGAGAGAGAGAGAGAGAGAGAGAAATGAAGAGACTTTTTTTTTTTTTTTTTTCAGATTTGATGGAATACTAACATACCTCACGTGGTGGTTTCAAGACGTTTTATGTTTTACTTACAATATTATAAATATTATTGATGCAAAATATTTTAGAAACTAATATTTCAGTCTCATTAAAGTAATAATTCACAGTCTTTGAATAAAAATTACCCATCATTATATAATTAATAATAGTTATAATCCAACGTATTCAAAATTAAAATAAACTTACCAAGTAATTATATAAAGAATATAGAGATCCTTAGAATATAATCAAATTTTTATTATATTTTATTCATTGAGAGTTAAAATACAAATTCATAAATATTTTTAAAATAGCAAATGCCTTCTTTTGCTTTTTCTCTAATATTATTGCAAGAAACATTCACTGTATTTTCAATGAAAAAAAATACACAGTTTGCTTTGCTAATTTGTTTAATTTTTAAAGATTTTTTTGGTCTGAGTAATATGATTCTTCGAACTGAAAATAATCATATTACCTTTCAATTAAAATTCATAGAAAAAAATCTAAATTTTTATAATTATCCTTTCATTAGATCTTATAATAAAATATTGAAAAGTAAATTGTTTGTTACCGATGATTATATTTTTTTAGTAATGAAAAAAAAAAAAATTGTAGATTTTAACTTTGTAGGTGGAAAGATAAAAAATATTGTATATAGGATGCAATAAACATAGTTAAATCTTTTTAATTATAGACGTTGCTTCTTAAACTAAAGTGTATTGCACTTAATTTATAATTAAAAACAAAGCATTTCATATTGTTTTGTAATTTAAAGAAATTAAATAATTAAATACAAATTTGTAATTCTTTGAGATATAAAAATTAAGTTAAAAAGAAGAATAAAGAAATGCCTTTAGTTTTAATTTGCCATTTAATTTTCTAAATATACCTTTGAATTTTAGGAGCTTTATATTACAAATATGTCTTAAATATGTACAAATAAGCCTTAAATTAAAAAAAAAATGTATTATTTTACAAAAAATCCTCTTTTATATATTCTTTTCATTAGATCTTATAATAAAATAATAAAAACTAAATTGTTCATTCCCGATGATTATTGTTATTTAGTAACATTTTTATTATTATTATTATTATTATTATTATTAGTTTTTAACTTTGAAGGTTGGGAGATAATGATATTGTTAATAGGATGCAAGAAATATCGTTAAATCCTTTTAACTGCAGAATTCCTTTTTTTAAATTAATAGGCATTACACTTAATTTTTTATAATTATAAAGAAAGCTCTTCAGATTATTTTGTAATTTAAAGAAATTTAATATTTAAACATAAATGTATAAATTTTTATGATTTAAAAAATTAAGTTAGAAAGAAGAATAAATAAATACAATTAGTTTTAATTTACCATTTAATTTCCTAAATATATTCGAAATTTAGAAGGCCTATATTACAATGTGCATTAAAGAAATATAAAAATGAATAAAAATATCTGTGTTCAAATACCAAAATAAAAGTTTAAATTAATTTCAATTTTTGGTAAAAAAAATAACTATGATTCAGTCTTTAATATTAAAACTTTATGCTAAGAATAGTTATATGCACACTTTACATCCCATATTAAATTTCGTCTCAATTTATTATTAATTAAAATATCATGCATCTTAAAAAAAAAAAAAAGAAGAAGAAGAAGAAGAAAAAGAACGAAAGAAATAGTAATAAAGAAAAAATAGAAACACAAAAGAAAAAATCCTTTGTTATTTAAAGAGACATATTAGCTTTTTGTAGAGCTCCATTTAAAAGAATCTAAATTTAAGTAAACTAAGTAAATAAATAAAAAAAAAAAAAAAAAAAAAAAAAAAAAAGAGAGAGAGAGAAATAAATGTGTTCGTTTACAAAAAGGATTTTTTGTTTACCATTCTACTAGACCTTATTAAAAATAAAAATAAAGTAAAATTACTTATTCTTAAAAGCTATTGCATTTTTAAAGACGCGGAAAAATTTATATTCTAATTTAAATAGTGTTTAATTATGTGGATAAAGAGATTAAAAAAAAAATCATATTGTTTGTAGTCTACAATAAATTTAGTTATAGCTTTATAATTACATATTTTGTTTCTTAAATATACGATATTAACCTCAATTTGTAAATAAAAATAAAGTTTTTATTTTTTGCTTTTTAGTTTAAGGAAAATTAGTATTTAAATAAAAATAAATCTAATTTTTATAAAATTTAAAATTTAATTTTAATATTTGTTTATGAAAAGGAAAATATGTTTTTAAATTGCTGTTTAAAATTCCATTTTTTTTTATCCTACTTCCTCTTACACATAAGGTAGAGAAAGTATTATTTTTGGGTCAAATTTTCGAAAGTGAGATTCTGCTATATTTACACGTTTTGAGGTCTCCTGAATACGAAAATCATGTTTTTAGCAGTTGGTCTGTGTGTGTGTCTGTCTGTTATCAGCATATCTCAAAAAACAAATTATGGCAGAAAGTTCAAACTTTATATTCTAAATGTGTATCATATAAGGATGCTACACTAAACTTTTTGTTAAGATCGAACAAATGGTTCAGTCGGTAACAAAAGTGTCCGAACACTAGCAAAAATTCCTATGTAAAAAATGCACACATAATTCTGTTTTGTTAAATAAATCCTTATCGAATAATGTTCTTACACTGACTAAGAACATGATTCGACAAGGATTTATCTAACGAAACCGTATGAAATGTACTTTCATTACATAGGAATTTTTGCTAGTGTTCGGACACTTTTGTTACCGACTGTTCGTGTACAGGGACAATCAAGAAAATTCTAAAACATTACGTCTATGGGGGAAACTGCAGGTATGTAGAGTTTAACATCTATAGACTACACTAAACCAAATGAAATTAATATATATTTTTTGTAATACAGATAGTCAACTCGGAAAAAACAAATGTGTATAAAGGAGCCTCGCCTCCCCCCCTGGAAGGGAAGTCCCCCCTCGAGGGGAGTAAATTTTCATGATGGGTATCTTTCAAAAGATCTCGTCAATACCTTTAAAACGAATGGTTGAACCATCGATCTGCAATAATTTAAAACAAAGTTATCGATTTTTTTTACTTTTAACAAACAAAAAAACATTTTTTTTTTTTTTTAAATGTAATATTGAGAATAAATTCAACATTTTTTTGGATATTTAGTGTTATACTACTTCTCTAATATGGAAATCGTCTGCATTATCATAAAAGATAATTTGTTTAAATAATAATTTTAATAAATTATTTTTTTAAAAAACAGAATTATTTTTTAATAACCGAATTAAATTCTAAATAAATGTGGGTGCATTAATGAAACGGGGGATTGAGGGGGGCGATAGCCCCCGTCACACAGAACTAATTATCATATAAAACTCTTCCGAAGCCAAATTTGAATTGTTTAACATTGGTTTACATAACAGTACTCGTTATCTCACCTCTTAATCTCCAACCTGTATTTATAGTATTAAATTTCAGGGTAGGAAAAAGTCGTGTGAGTGACACACCAGAATATTTTCTTTATTCTATTTTGCTGTTTTAAAATTACAAATA
The DNA here is from genome assembly GCA_963930645.1 of Salticus scenicus. Lineage (NCBI taxonomy): Eukaryota > Metazoa > Arthropoda > Arachnida > Araneae > Salticidae > Salticus > Salticus scenicus. The sequence goes on along the minus strand of OZ005656.1, from coordinate 214,030,261 downwards.
TAGGTCAAGTACTTATACAAATTATAATAATAATAATAATAATAATAATAAAATATTTCTGTTCAAGTACCGAAAAAAAAAAAAAAAAAAACTAATTTTTTTTGTAATTTAACTGTATTATTATTAAATAAAACTATATTATTATTATTATTATTTGTAAAGATATAATTGCGATTCAGTCTTAAATATCAAAATATTTAAACTACAAATTGTTAAAAAAATAACACTGCTCTGCAAAAAAAAAAAAATATCGAGGTATGATACCATTCTTGCTGATTCTTATGTAAAATGACCTCCTGAATCCGAATATGACTCAATTTTTTTCGATAATTTTATGACCATAAATTTGATTTGAAGAATGAAAAATAATTAATTTAACAGCTAAAAATCAAAAAATATATAATGTTGAAAAAATAGCATTAATAACAGATTAAAAAAATATAAGATATATAATGCATAATTTCAGTGGCAAATCCCCCTTCCCCCCCATATATATATATATATATATATATATATATATATATATATATATATATATAAATCCCCTGTCGCAAATGTCTATGTTTTAGAATTTTCCAACTCTGTGGCCCTTCAGAAGATATTTAACGGTTATAATAATCCCCCTCCTAAAAATCAGATTTATTGCCATAAAATCACCGAAAAATGATAAAAAAGAAGGGTCCATTCCTAAAAAATGGTGGGTGATAGGGCAAAATGGGCGTCCTATTCGGATTCAGGAGGTCCTATTACATAAGAATATGCTGAAATGGTGTCAGAGGCAAATTTCATGCCGAGCAGTGTAATTATTCAATCCTTGTTAAACTTATTCTAAAATTATGATTAATTGAAATGTCATACAATTACTTTTACAAAAATGATTAAAATATAATATAGATGCGCTTTAAATGAATGCATTTTACTAATGGTATTCATTTATCATTTCAAAAATGTCTTTTTAACATCGTATTTTTAAATATTTCTAGTACTAAATCAAAGTTGAAGTCATTTATTTTAAGATATATTTTCCTACTAATATCCAGCCCAAACGTCTATTTAATTAAAATACAGTTTTTTCTTTATTGAATATATGTTACGTTTAAGAATCGGTTTGTCCAATAATACAATTTTAAAAGCATTCTATTTCAGTATTTTGCTTTTAGTTCAATTTTTCTTCGCAGTTTTAAGGAAAATATTACACGGGTTGCTAAACCAGCTAGAGATGCTTCGTTTAATTTTAAAACCCGATACAATATTATTTTAGGCTTTTTTATCAGACAGCTGTTACAGCTTTGAAAAATTTCTTTTTTAATACTTAAATTGACACGTTCATAAAAATCGAGAAATAATTGATTAACTTACATAAATAAATTAATAATTCCTAAGTGATTAATGAAAAATAATTAAGTTAAATGGTAATTACTGAAATAATTAAACAATAATTGTTTTTTCCTAAATAATATTCATGTAATAATAATAAATAATAATTTAAAAAAAAGAGGGGGGGGGGGGTCTGCATAGAATATGCATGAATGTTTAGAAGTATTCACAAAAGTTTGAGCAAAGCATTTCTCTCCAATTTTAGTATATTTTACAGGGTTTGTTTATCATTCCATGCATTAGAACATATAAACCCCATTTAAATTATTGAAAATTTAAATAATTATAATAATATGTGTGCGAAAATATTTTAATTTCTAAAACTATGCCTCATAATTCATCCTATAAATTCTGAAAGTTTCTCTGTGAAGAGATGTTGAAAATAAACAAAAAATGTAATTAATTAAATAAATTAAAACTATATTTAAAAACTATATTATGATGATGATGATAAGAAGAAGAAGAAGAAAAGTAAGAAAAGTAATAATGATAATAATAATATGTTTTGAGCTGCCACATGAATACAGAAATTTAAAAATGTAGTAAAAATAGTTATAGGTTATAAGACATTAATGTATGAATTTCGGTGATTAAAAATCACAAAAAGTGTTAAAATTCAAATATAAGGTAGTGAATTAAAAAAAAAAAGAAAAATAGATAATTGAATATTATTTTATGTATTGTGTACGTTTATTTATATAAGTAATACCTGCTAATAGTTTAATAAGAATAATAATAATAATAATAACATTTTTCTGTTTTGTAATTTGATATATTTAACATTGCTTTTATTTATGATTATAAAATTTTGATATTTTGTTACGAAATTTAAATATTCATTTAAAAATTATTCGAATAGCGTATTCATAAACTGGGAATGTAATTAAAGAATTTGGACTTACATTCATGGACTCATATTCAAGGACCCATATTCAAGAGTTTGAAATTTGATATTTTACTAAGGAATTTAAATATCCATTTAAAAATTATTCAAATAGCGCATTCATAAATTACAGACTGTAAAGAAGACTGATATTCAAGAGTTTGAAATATTTCCAGACAATTATTAGAAGATTCAAATAATGGAATAGTAATGTTGTTATAGTTGTTGTTCCTAATTCTAATCTGAAACTTCCCGCTCAGCAATGAATCTACCTGCATTAATGTGAGAGAGGAGCACCTAATGTTTTCAAAGACACCCCAAAGATAAAAGCATGACTTTCGCTCGACAAACTCGCAAAAAAGTACAGTATCAATGAACAAGAAATTGCAATTTTAATCCAGATCAGGGCCGAGTAATCCCTGATCTAGTAGCCCAGAAGTATAATTTAAAACAGTAATAAACTTGTAAAGCAACAAGAGCCATTAATGCAACTTTACATTTTAAAAAAGTGAGAGAAATAAATGCAGAAAATGTATATAAAAAACACGCAATCATGAATATGTAAAACCTACAAAGAAGAATTGATAACGGTCAGAATATGCAAGAAAAATAGTTTACATAAAATATGTCCAAGAACGAGAAAGTTACATCTCGGAGCTCTGTAATTGTTAACAGGGCTTGCTGCTGCCAGAGTTTATTGCGGACCTAAATATGCTGTATTTTTAACTTTTTGTATATATATGCTTTAAAATGCATTAGGTTTAGATTTTACTAAATTAAATTACCGCGCATTTTCTGCTGTAATTATTATTATTATATTAATTGGTATATTTGTTTTTGGAATACTTATGTTAAGTAATAATTGTAATACAAATAACTTTAATGTTTTTTGTAATTAGCTATATTCCTCTCTGAATATGTTTGTTTAAAATAATTTTACCTTTGCGTTAAAAAAATCAATGATACTTACTCATTAAAAAACGATATTTGTAAAAAAAAAATAATCAAACATAAAAAGAAATGTTGAAACACGGATACATTTTATTCCCTAATTGTTGCATTTAAGCAATTTAGCATCGAATTATTTTCATGGTTAAAGTATTAAAAATTGCAGAAAAAGTATTATTCTTTATTCATACGAATAAAACTTTATTTGTTTAACATATACATTGGTTTTATTAGTGTAAATGTTTTTAAATGAAAATTTTACTACATATAAAATATTTCTCTAAAAAAGCTAATCTTCCTTCCTTATTTTTTAAATTTTATATTAAACTAATTAAGTCAAAGAGATTTTTACTGAATAATATATGCTAATTATGTTTAAAATTTCACTATATTTTTATATATATAGTATAAATTGAGTTTATGTATGGTTAATTTTCTTTTTCTCAAAAATTTTTAATGTAATATATTGTTTAGATTTTAATGGGAAAAAAATATATTTTAGCTTTGAATAGAAAGGTTTATGAAGTAACATATTATTTCGAAAACACTTTGATTAGAACTCTTAATTATACTAGCTTTTTCTCAAAATTTTCTTTATTATTATAAATTTAAAAATTTATTTTCCTCATAATTCCTAATGATTTATTTATTTAAGTTTATATTATTTATTTATTCACATAAACTTAGAGTATTTTCTGCTTTTTAAGAGGAAGCATTATTTATCTTTAGAATGAAGTATGTAATGAAATGTAAAGTAATAATCAATGAATTTTATAGAGTAAATATTTAATTAAAACGTTTATACATTTTGTAAATGGTTTCCATGTTTGTGTGTCACTCAAATATCTTTCCCCTTTTGGCAAGTATATTATTCTTAAATACTAGAAGTGATAATGTAAAAAATCATATTGGTTATAGCTTTAAATTGGAAGTAAATAACATATGACTGGCCATAATAAATTTTGAAATGTCGCGGTTAATGCTATAGTGGTCGGCTCAAGTCGAAAAATAGGCTTTTATTAGGCTTGAAAAATTTTTAGCACTGTAGTTAGACTAAATGCAGGGATGGAACACGGGCGCAGAATTCATACCGGAATCCGTTTAAGAAATATCTCTACCTATAATATCAATGATTTAAGAAGAAGAAAATTTTCTTACATTGATAGTGGTATGAATTCTGCGCCCGTGTTCCATCCCTGTAAATGCTTCGCATATTAATAAAATAAGAAACAACATTTCAGAATGTACACTTTTCACATGCCTAATTCGTTACAAAATAAATAAATAAATAAATAATAAAAATAGCTTTTTCTAATTCGTACTGATTTTTATTATTTATGTTATGATTGATGTGATGTACCATTTCCCTGTGAAATACGTGATAACATTACAAAAATCTATATATTTGAACTGTATATTTCGAATCGTCTTTTATTATAACCATTACTAAAAAGAGGCATCCATAAAAACAAAATGCTATTTAAAGACCATATATATATATATTATATATATATATATGGTATTTATATATTTATATATTTTAACAAGGAATTCTTATATAAAAACAATTTTTACAAATAAATTATTCAATTATACTCAACGTATAAGAATTTTTTCACATTGCTATGCACTATTTAATAATATACGATTAAGTAATACAATTCATCTCTTAATTAGACAATAAGTATATAGATTACTTTTATAAGTATTACGTGGGAAATTAATAATATGTATTGTTGCGAAATTGTAAATAATGTATTTATTTTTGTATACATTCTTTCAAAAAGGCTTAATAAGTTGATAAAATATCAATTTTCTGCATTTCCAACTCTTTTTCGCGTTAAAATAGCTTAATTTCCCCTTAAAAACGCGCATCAAAAGCTCCAATAAGGCAGGTAATGGATTTGGCGCCAAATTTGGTGATTTTTGGCCCTTGGCGACTTTTGGAGAGAAAATCCTTATTATCGATATTCCAAATATGGAAGCTGAAATAATATTGGTTAAGGAGTTACGGGAAATTTCCCGAACATTCTGGGTTCGGGACCATTTAAAACATTTATACACCATTTATACACCATTTTATGCACCATTTAAAATGTATAAAAGAAAGTCCTGCCCGCCAAATCCCGATCAGAGTCAGTCAGTTCCGTCAAACGCTTGCATTGATATTAAAGGTGTTCTGAGCTTCTTTGAATGAGACTTGCTTTATGTGTAATTGCTATACAGTTTGTACTGTGGATTTCTTGATGACGGCTGTTATTTAAGCTGTGTTTACTGGTGGAATTGAAGTTGATACTTGGTTTATACACCTGCATTTTTCTGAAACTTTCCGTAAATAAAAGTTCTGAATTTTTACAAGTTTTGCCTCTCATTCTTGGACAACTTGCAAACCCCCCAAGTATGCAACAATATGTATGTACTATATATACAAATTTGTAATTTTCAAATTCAGTTATTTAATTTTGTAACAAGTTTTGTAGCTATATAGAGCAAATATTTATCATTTCTTATTACAATCTTTGTGTAAGATGAAAAATTGGAAATACTAATGAGAAAATATTATGAATTTTATGTAGTTTATTGTGCTAAGAAGATGTAATACTTCAGTTATTTTTTATTTTATTTGACAGATATGATTCTTGAATTCATGTTATCGTGAAAATCTTTAATTTTGTATTGAACTAACAAGTTTTACCCGATTCGTTAGTCTTTATATTTAAAGGAACTCTCAAAATTCCACATTATCTATTATTATAAAAATCTCAAAAAAATCTGAAATTTAAAAAACTTTCATTGTAATCAATCAGTCTTCATTTGAGTTTCCACTGCCATTGTATTCCCCTAATGTGCTATACAATTATAGATGAATGTGGACGAGCACTGTCGTCCATTAGAAAAAAATACATCTTTGATAATATCAACATAAAAATAAGTAATTTTGTTGTGACATCTTTAAAATTTCAGATTGCCTTGGTAATTTCTTGTAAGACTGTTTAACCTTTAAAAAGATCCCAGGCAACACTATGATTAGATTTTTGCTATAAGCATGTTTTTCAATCATAGCTACCAAGTGTTAGGTTTATTGAACACCACTGTTCTTAAAAAAACCAGAAAAATATTTCCGTTTCTTTGCACAGAAAGAGCTAGAAAAAATCATGAAGATTTGCTTAAGTGTGGTGAATGATTTGAAACAGAACTTTATATAACTCAAATTTCCTATTCGAACGGATTTAAAAGTCATTGTAACTCACTGCAGGTGATATTATACTATCTTATTAAGCCTATAAATACCCATTTCCATTCATGCGATGGTCCCTTCATCATAATGAATCATCTCAATATCTTTGATTGACCTAACAATGACATTTTGAATCCAAAAGTTCAGAATAAATAAAACAGCTTCCAAAATTCTAGTAAATTTCTAAAAATTATGAGTTTCCTCATATAGAAAATTTCTCCTATAAATTGTGTGATAGCTAACAAAACATTTAGATTTCAATGTTGATATACTCCTATAGTGCGTCATAAAATATATTTTACGAAACTTATTAAAATTTTTATACAAGCACAACATGAAATAAATGGTTTACCCAGTATCTAGTCGGGGTGACGTTTTGGCAGTACTGCATGCAATCAACACCTCCCGTAATAATGCCTGCGAGCTGAGCTCTACATCGTGGAAGATCGGCCGATTTTATCCAATCAACAGTTACTATGATACATGTTGGATCGTGGGGATTGGATGAAATCGGCCGATTTTCCGTGACGTAGAGCTCAGCTCGGAGGCATTATTACAGGTGGTGTTGATGCAATTGACTTGGAACCACTGTATACTTATAGGAAGTAGAGTACGTATTCCGTATATTAGCTGTGAAAGAAAATTCCATTATGGTTCTTAGATGAATGTGTGCATTCTTTTGGCGATAATTGATTTGGTGGAAGTGGACACCTACTTTGGAGGAAATCTGCTCTGGCGGAAGTGGAATGTTGTATTAGCGGCAGAAAAACCGATTTGTCGAATGAATTGGTGGATTGGTGGGGATGTGATGTTCGGGAATAAATAAGGTACTAGACTAGCCCATGATTTATTCTAATGTGTAGTCAATGCTTGAAATAGTCGGTTACCATGAAAAGATTTTTCACCTAATTGACTGTCAAAATGTCATAATCCTTATTTTGTTTCTCAAAATAAGCGAATGCTCCAATAAGATGAATAACGATACGATTTTATGTGGTTGATATAGATATTTGGGCACAGTAACCTAAGAATGTCATTCACAAGCCAGTAATGGATTTAACTTACTTTTGAAAGCCTGTCTTTTGCATATAAATACAATATTATGCAATACTATGTATTAACCACAGATAGATGAAAAGTAATTGTGCATAAGAAAACATAGTTCTAAAACATGTACATTCGCAGTGTAAGTTTTTTTTTTTTTTTTTTTTTTTTTTTTTTAGGACTGGGGGCCTATTAGTCTCAATCTGGGATTTTTGCGTTGTAGTTTTCGATAGTTGGACATTTGTCGAAATCTAAAATTTATCGAAAATATAATTGAATAATTTGAAAGCGATGTTATAATTTGAAAAAAGAAAAAAAAAAAAAACTAATAGTCCTCCGTCCTAAACTAAATTCTGCTTTTGCCAGAATTTCATCAAAATTTTTATTATTATTATTACTATTGAAAGAAAAAGAAAAGAAAATTAATAATAATCAGTATCGTTACAAGCGATATAGAAAAAGTTTTTTTTTTTTTTTTTTTTTTTTTTTTTTTTTTTTTAATAATTTTGAATTAGGAAATAAGAAGTGCGCGAGCAATATGAAATAAAAATAAGTAAAAAAATGAATTTAATGGTTTAATTTTTATATAAAACAAGATCGCGTGCTATCTTAAAAAGTAGATGTAAAATTTAAAGTTTAATTTTTTTGGCTACAATTATAAATTAAAATAAGTAATTTAATGAAAGTTTGAAGTTAGAATTTCTATTTTTTTTTTTTTTTTGTGTGTGTGTGTGTGTGTTATTTATTGTTAATTTTGCTATTATTATGCAAATATAACATTTCAAAAAATGTTAAAAGTTTATCCATAACAGAAATTTACAATTTTCATTTATTTTATCTGTCATAAAGTGTAATAGTTGAAATTTACTTTAAAAAAAATTGCAATTGCACTTAGAAATATTATAGAACGTCTTTTTGTTTAATTATAATTAATTAAAGCAACGCTATTTATTTTCCCCTTTAAAAAATAAATTTTTGCTTTTTTTTCCGATCATTTTACACAGTTTTTTTTTTTTTTTTTTTTTTTTTTAATGTTTTGAAATAATTTAATTATTTTATTACCAAGTATTGAATTTAAGAATATTAGGCCTGATATTTTTATAAATTCATTAAATGAAGTAATTTTTTTTTTTTTCTTTTTGTAACAAAAAATTATTTTAATCATCAAAAGCATATTTAACGCATCTTTGGATGTTAGGTGCAAAGTAAATGAACAAAGATAAATAAAACCTTAACTAAGATAATAAATGTTTTTTTTTAAATATAAATTTATATGTATAAATATTTATTTAATTGGTTTTGCATATGATCTTTAGTTCATTTTTAATGATAAATAAGTAGTATTTTGAAAAAAAAAAAATTATCTTTGGAAATATGAGTTTAAAAAAATACAAATTTAAAATCCTTTAAAATTTTATCGTCTATTAAGTTCTAATTAATTTTATTTATTTTTTTTATCTTTTAATGATATTTGTTAAATAAATATTTATCGAAATTTCATGTTAATATATTTCTATATTTCATTTCGTAATACATGGGTAGCATTCTGAAAAAAAAAAAAAAAGAAAAAAAAAGAAAGAAAGAAAGATAGATAGAAAGAAAGAAAGGAACTGTTGATAATATGAGTTAAAAAATATATATAATTTTAAAACTGTATCATCAAAGTTTCTATCATCTATTACTTAAATTCAAATTTACTTTAATTTCTTTTCAAATGATATATTCTAAAAAGAAATATTTATTTAGAAATATATATTTTCTTTCTTTCTTTCTTTCTTTTTTTTTTTTTTTTTTTTTTTTTAAGTTTTAAGCAATGCGAAATAAGTAATCAATCACATAATGAATACCATGATATTACTAAAATGAAAATTGTATGATTAATTGTAAACGTTTTTAAAACTACATTAATTAAAATATCAATGTGTGTTTTAATTTTAGTAAATTCTTATATTACTAAAATAGAGATACAATTTATTTATTTGACTAGCACGTCATTCATTGCCAAAAACTCAGCAAATTCCCATTTGAGACTTAAATGTGTTTTGGTGTCTCTGTGTTTTTGTATGTGTATTACAGTGGTGATCATTAAAATTATGCGATTGGTCTAAAATTTAGGCTAAATTTTATTGAATTACACGTGTTCAGCTGCATAATAACTTTTTCTTACCCACATGTATGGTATAGAAAGTATTGTTTTGGGATCAAATTTTCATAATTGAGTTTTTGTTATATTTACACAATTTGAAGTTCTCCGAATTCGAAAATCATTTTTTAGCGGTTGCCCTGTGTGTGTCTGTGTATCTGTTATCAGCATATACTGAGAACAAATGGCAGCAGGAAGTTGAAACTTGGTATTATAAATCTGTGTCATATGGGGATATTAACTAAATGTTTCGTTGAGATGAAGTAAATGGTTTGTGCACAGGGACATCCAAGATAATTCGAATACATCATGTCTGTGGCCGATATACAGGTAAGTAATCGGTATATACAGGTACGTATACAGGCCGATATACATCTCTAGGCTATACTACAACGAATATTAAAGTTTCATACAGAATATGCTTTGAAAACGTTTACAGGGATACCCAAAACAACTAGAATATAACCGAGCAATACTTGGCAGTTGTTGGAAATACATTTCAGGTTGTGCTGTGTGTTATTATAGGATTATCTTTAGTACACGATGTGGTCTGTACATAATTTTTAGAAGATATACAAGGATGACAATAATTAAGTGAAAACGCTCTTTTATATTGAATGCAATTAGTGGATATGCTTTACTATAATAATTTACCATGTCTAGGAAAACTTCTCTGGCATTAACCCTCGCTTTCCCAAGATCAAGGCGTTACTGCAGAAAAATTGGTTTCAGGTGCCGCTTGGCACGTTTAGCGAAAATCACCAGCACCACGTCATTTTGTATTGTTTAGAAGCTGCAATATTCCACTGGTTACGTTTGCTATCGCTGGCGAATTAGCACACTTTTTGAATCAGGTGGGCTTAACTAAATTTCAACTCCAAAATGGGGTCAAAATGACCCCATCTTGGGAAATCGAGGGTGAAAATTAATTCTTCGTAACCAGTTTCGTAAATAGGCTTTTTATTTTATTTTTTTACGGTAAATATTAGTGCTTGCTTTTTCTGTAAATAAAAGTTTTCTGGTTCCCTGAATACTGGAGTCAAGTTTTTAAAGTTTGATGTTTGTGTGTGCCTCTTATCAGAGAAACTGAAAAACAAATAGTTTCAGGCAATTGAAATGTTGTGTATTGAAGTTAATACAAGGCTGTTAGTTGAAAAATTTCATCAAGATTTATAGGCTTCAATGAATGGTGCGAGTGAAAGTTGTTTGAATAATTTGGAATATTTTTTTTTTTATTTAATAATAGCTTTGAATTTTATACAAATTTAAATACAGTATTCAAAAGTGGGGTTATGGGAGTCGATAATCCCTTCACACAGAATTATTTGTTGAACAGAATTAAAATTATTCCGAAGTCTAGTTTGAATTATTTTTAATGTAGGTTTAAATAACAGTATTCGTTATCTGGCCCCATAATCTCCACTATGCCTTCACAGTATTGCATTTCAGAGCCAGAGAAAGTCGTGTGAGTGCTATGCCAGCTTGTTTTTTATACATACAGTCTTTGTTATTCATATACAAGCTGTTTTAGACAGATTTCTTTAAAATGTATACTAATATAGTTACACTGAATTCAATGTAATGAAATTAACATAAATCTTTGAGATGCTTACTAGCATATTTCACGTAAAAATAGTGTAAATAGATTTTTTTTTTAATGAGCGATACAAAAAAAAAAAAAAAAAAAAAAAACATCATTTTAATGATTGTATGATAAAGTGTGAAAAATAAAAAATGATAAATTTTTACTCATACTGGGAAAAGAAATCGGTAGGGCCGCAATAGCCTGTTCGGTAAGAGCAGCGAGTTCGGGATCAAAAGATTGCGGGTTCGGTTCTCGAGCCGGCCGCAGACCGTCATCTACGCTAATGCGAATGGTGCACGTTAAATTCCGTCATGGTTGCAAAGTCCTCCAAGTTCCTATAAAAAATTATATCTCTAGGAGTACGGGAACATGGGCTTAACTCGTCCTTGATCCGGATCAAAGTTCGAGTTCCTGTTGTTTGTTGTTGCTACCATCTTTCGCCAGCTTCTAGAGCTAAGTCGTCCTTCCTCCCTCGTGGCACTTCTCTGAAAAAGCGGAAGGCGCTCCCCTGTTGCCTTAAACCCGGGTTGTTCCACTACATGGGCTCGGAATTTTCGTGTAACATAAGAAACAACAGCAACAGCAACAGCAAGAAATCGGTTGAAAGGGTGGAAGTACTATCTTTTCATATTAATATATATATATATATATATATATATATCAGTGTTAAATACGTTAAATATACAAAGTTCACCAAAAATCACCCCCATATCTTGGGAACGCGATGGAATTTCTGAAAATTTCAAAATATGTGTTGTTCTGTCAGTTAGAAGTGGATTTAGATTATTTCTTTAATATATAGGACCTGGGGCATAGGTGGCAGCTATGGGGGAAAAACTTTGAAATATCAAATGGGAAGAATCACCTTCTGTTAGCTACGGTGGAGAGATATTTTTAAATTTTTTCATCAAAGACATTTTTTTCCTATGTTTTTTAGAAAGTTGTGACAGATTAAAGCTTTTGCTGAAAATATTACCCACCACCATTTATCACACTGTATCATGAAAATACCTTGGGATATCTGAAAATTGTGATAAACATATTTTATCAAATAATGGGAGATTTTGCGTGATAAATAAATAAATAAATAAATAAATGTGGGACATAGTATCTCAGAGGACAACTTTAAAGTTTCAAACGAGAAAAAATTCTGAGTTAGTAACTCGTAGGAAACACCTTCTCAAAACAAATATTTTTAAAAATATATGTTGTCTTAGGGTTTTTTTTTTTTTTTAAGGATGTTACATCTTATCATACAATTCGCAAACTGTTGCATCCTCTACCCTATATTTCGGAAACACAGAAGAATTTTTAAAACAAAGCATTTTATTCTGTCTTATAGACTTGTGTGAAGAAAATAATTTTTAAATTTTTCTTGATTGGATACGTCTCACTTTCAATTTGCTCATTTAAAATAATCATATTCAAGGCTTCAAATATACAATAATATATATAAATATTTTTTTACTTAGTTTTTTTTTTTTTTTTTTTTTTTTTTTTTTTTTTTTTAATAGATGTAATTTATTAAATTATATTACAATGCATTATTATTTATGTCCTTTATTATTATATTTATCAGTAGATTTGTTCTCGGAATACTTACATTAAGTAATAGTAGTAATAGCAATAATTTTCTTACTTTTCTTAACTGAATATATTTCTTTTTCAATTTCCTCATTTAAAAAAATCATACCTATGTATTTAAAACATACAACAGGTTTATTTGCTCAGCAAAAGAGCACTAATTATACAAAAAAATCAAACAGAAAAAGAAATATTTAAACAAATATATTTTTTAATTTCTCTAATTGTAGCATTCAAGTAATGTAGCATTGAATTTATTTCACGACTGAAGTACTTAAAATTGTAAAAAATGTCATTTTTGCATAGGAAATAAAAGCTATTTGTTTAACCTATAACACTAAGTAGTATAACACTAAATATCCAAAAAAAGTCCATTTTATTCTCAATATTAAAAAATTAATAATAATAATAATAATACGATTTTTTTTCTAAGTTTTTTTTTTTTTTCGTTAAAAGTAAAAAAAATCAATAACTTTGTTTTCAATTATCGCAGATCGATGGTTCAACCATTCGTCTTAAAGGTACCCATCATGAAAATTTACTCCCTATCACTATTACAAGTGACTATCACTATTACAAAAAATACGTATTCGTTTCATTTGGTTTAGTGCTGTCTATAGACGTTAAACTCTACTTACCTGCAATTTCCCCCATAGACGTAATGCATTAGAATTCTCTTGATTGTCCCTGTACACGAACCATTTGATTGATCTTGACGAAAAGCTTACTGTAGCATCCTTTCATGATACACATTTAGAATACCTAGTTTAAACATTCTGCCTTAATTTTTTTTTTTGAGATATGCTGATAACAGACAGACACACACAGAGACACACACACAGACACACAGACATACACACAGAAACACAGACATACACACAGACCATTTGCTAAAAACATGATTTTCGTATTCAGGGGACCTCAGAACATGTTCAACGTTTAAAATTTGCATTGGATTTTTTTTTTTTTTTTTCGCGTATTGAAATGTCATAGATCCACTTTTCTATACGAACGAGTATAAATTAAAACAGCATTATTTGTTTTTCATTTTGTGAGATCACTTTAACTAGTTGTAACTTTATTCTTTATGTTTCAAATTATTTTAAATACTTTTTTGCTAGGTATCGAATTTGAGAATCTTATACACACGGATTTTTATAAATTCATTTAACAGAGTGTGGTGATTTGGGAGTACACTTCGAAGAACGGAATACGCAAGCATGAGTCCAGGGATGATTTTTGCTATTTTTATTCAAAACTTAACAAAATAGTTGAAATTCAAATAAATTAAGAATTATTACAAAATGCTCGCCTCCGAGCATACTTCAAAAACATGCTACACAATTTTAGCACCAAGTCTCTCTGTCTTTTTTTGAGTCTCTTCCTTCCGAGCACACCTTCGGAGGGGGAGGGGAATACCCCACACGAAGCACTGATTCGCTGATCGTGATATCACTCTACCCGTGACATCATTTTTGGCCAATCATGGTCTACCCGAAACTCTGAGAAATGTCGGTAGCAACAAAAGGCCATGCGTGAAATCGGAAACTATTGATGTCACCGCTTCCATAGAAATATAAAATTTTTTCACACAAAGCATCTGTCGCTCAGACAGCTTCCCATGGCTCCGTTCTGTCTGGTCACACGACCCCTGACCTCTTGGAATGTTTGTAACCTTCACTCCAGCACAGCTTCCTCCCTCCTAAAAGACCATTTTACGGCCTTCAGGATGTAAAATGGGCTCCAGAAGACTCAGGTGCCTCCTCCCATTATCAAACATGCAACATCAGAGAGTTGAGCTAGCCCCCCAAAAAAAATTTTTCGAAACAACCCCCTGAACTTTTATAGAACTAAAAATAATCTTAAAAATAAATTTTCTAGTCTTACACCTTGCATAATTACTAGATCCCAAGGTCTCATTTCACATTATATAAAAAAAACAATTAAACATTCACATGCAATTTCGTGATGACAATCAAAGGTTCTACCCCTAACAAAATTTTAAAAGTCAAACACTGAAATTTCACAATTACACAATAAAATTTCATGAAAAAGAAAGAAAAATAATTCATAATCAATACATTCAAACTTTTTTTTTTTTTTTTTTTTTTTTTGGAATACAAATGAAAGAAAAAAAAATAAATAAATATTTACAAACAGTCCAAAAACACTACCTAAAACCAAGGCATTTTTTTTTTTTTTTTTTTTTTTTTTTTATTCTTCGTGCATGCGACTTAACGCATCTGCATTCAAATGTTTTTTTCCGCTCTTATGCTCGACTGTGAAGTTGTATTGTTGTAAACATAAGGCCCATCTCGTCAAACGTGAATTTGTGCCCATCATTTTTTTAAGATAAACTAAAGGGTTATGATCGGTTTGAAGGACGAATTTTTGTCCATCTAAATAATGATTTAGTTTTTTCACCCCAAAAATGACTGCCGCTAATTCGCGTTCAATGGTACTATAATTACGCTCCGCCTTGGAGAATTTTTTGCTCAAATAAACAATTGGGTGTTCCTCGTTATTCCCGAAATTTTGAGCTAGGACCACACCCGCCCCTACAAGACTTGCATCAGTCTGAACAATGAAGTCTTTTGAAAAATCCGCAGCATAGAGTACCGGTCCCTTAGTTAGATCTAATTTTAGTACCTTAAATGCCTGATCACATTCCTGACTCCACTCAATTTTTTCCCTCTTATTTTTCCCTTTTAACAAATCCGTCAAAGGCGCAGCTTTTGTCGCATAACCCTTTATATATTTATGGTAAAATCCGGTCAGACCTAAAAATGACCTTACATGCGTCTTTGTCTTTGGAATGGGAAATTCTTGGATAGTTTGGATTTTCGCGTCACTCGGCGACCTCTTCCCCGACCCCACTTCGTGCCCTAAAAATTTTACATGGTCCTGGGCGAATAAACACTTTGCCGGTTTCACTTTTAGATTTGCCTCCTCCAAACGTTGTAACACAATGTCCAGATGCCGGATATGGAGCTCCCAACTGGATGAAAACACAGACAGATCATCCACATATGGTCTCACAAAACTCACTAAATCCCCTAGCACCTCACTAATTAATTTATAAAAATAAAATGGAGCATTCACTAAGCCAAACATCATTTTTTTTGGAATAAACTCACCGAAAGGGGTTACAAACGCCGCATACCTTTGCGCACGTTTCGTTAACGGGATTTGGAAATACCCCTTCGTCAGATCCATTACTGAGATATATTTTGCAGTGCTCACTTCCTCAACTACCTCCTCAATATTCGGTAACGGGAAAAATTGCACTTGGGTTTTGGCATTGAGGGCCCTATAATCGACACACGGCCTAGGGTCTTTCCCCGGACTCTCTACAAGAATCATAGGCGATGCGTAATCTGACTGACCCACCTCAATCACCCCTAATTCTAACAGCCTGGAAATCTCCTTCCGCATAATTTCTAACTGCCGCGGAGACATGCGATAGGGTTTTGCACGAATCGGCTTATCATCTGTCAAAATGATATCCATCTCTACCTTATGGGTCGTACCAGGGTCGTTAGAAAACACCGTTTTATGCTTTACTAGGACGTTTTGTAAAGTTGCCAAATTCCCTTCCGAAACCTTATTACCCAAATTACTCCCCTTAATTAAGTCTGTCAAGTCGAAA
Organism: Salticus scenicus; assembly: GCA_963930645.1. Lineage (NCBI taxonomy): Eukaryota > Metazoa > Arthropoda > Arachnida > Araneae > Salticidae > Salticus > Salticus scenicus. Next base: position 214,013,810 of record OZ005656.1, on the reverse strand, counting down.
TGATTAGGGTCCGAAATCGGATACGGGATAGATGCATCCTCCTCAATTTCCTTGCCACCCTCTTCCAAAATTAAGTTGACATGCTCTGGGCGTTTATGATAAGGTTTCATTAAATTCACGTGGAAAATCGTGCCCTTACATCTCCTTCCCGGAAGATCTACCGTATAGTTCGTATCGGATATTACCCCCGTAACTACACCTGGACCTAGCCACTGTTCTGCCATTTTATGTGGTTTTGCAGTAGCCAAAACCAACACCGAGTCTCCCACCTTAAATTTTCGGGACACTGCATTTTGGTCGTACCATAATTTTCTTTTTTGTTGACATTCTGTCATGCGCTCCCCTGCCAAATCTTGACATCTTTTTAAGCGCTCATTTAAATCCAAAATATACTCTACTACATTTTGATTCATTTCCTCTTCCTGCATCCAATTTTCGTAAACAATGGTATGAGGCATCCTCAAATTCTTCCCAAAAATAAGCTCTGAAGGAGAAAATCCCGTGCTCTCATGCGGCACCGTCCTCAACGCGAAAAGAGCCATAGGCAGATTTTCTTCCCAATCGCTTTCCGTTTCGAGACATAATGCTTTGAGAATCTTCTTAAGAGTGGAATGCATTCTTTCCACCTGATTAGATTGCGGATGACGGACAGAAGAATGATTGATTTTGATATCATATTTCTCAAAAAACGCTGTCGATAAGTCACTCGTGAAATAAGCACCTTGATCGCAGACTAACTCTCTAGGAAATCCGGTCTTCGCGAAAATTTGCATCAATGCATTGATCACTGACCTCGAAGTTAGGTTTTCCACAGGAATAGCATCCGGGAATTTTGAAGCGACGCAAACAGCCGTTATCGCAAAGCGATTATTTTTGTTACTCGTTACAAGCGGACCTATAGCGTCAATCGACAGACGTCTGAACGGTTCAGAAATAATCGGTACTAATCTCAACGGAGCTTTCTTCTTCTCCCCTTTTTGTCCTACTTTTTCACAAATTTCACAAGTTTTGACATACTCTTCGATTTCCTGATAGCAATTTGGCCAAAAGAAATTAGTCAACACCCTCTGCTTAGTTTTACACGAGCCTAAATGCCCTGACACAGAATCATGACACAGGTTTAGAATCGCTGCCCTAAATTTCTTTGGCACGCACAACTGCATCCTGTTTTGGTTACGCTTAGAATCCGATATTCGAATTAACCGCTCATTTTTTATCTTAAATTCCTTTCCCGCTTCATTCCTAGCTTTTTCCCAACAATTTTTCAACGTGTCACACGCAGTTTGCTCTTTTTGAAACTCTTCAGCTGAAACCCCGGTTAGTGGACACCTGTCTGTTTCTTTTAACACAGGAAGAACAACTTTATTTTCTGCACTAGTCTCCTCTAACGACTCGCTTATCAAACCCGGTTCCTCCTCAAAATTCTGAATTTTTTTCTGAGTTGGCTTTTCATTATTTATTTCGGACTGCGCACTCTTAATCCTTTCTTGCTCACGTTTCTGACTTCGCGTTATCGCATTAATTGGATAAACAATTTTTTTATTGGACTCAATTAACTCTGCGGTTTTATTGCCTAGAAGATATATTCCCTGACTCAAATTAGCCGGTTTTACAGCCGCCTTGGTAATGACCTCTCCGAATTCCCCTTTTAAAACGATTTTCGCCAAAGGTAAACACCTACACGTTTCGTCAAACGGTTGCTTAATCCATACCTGTTCCGGCAGTAAATCCTCAACAGAAATCATATTCCTTTAGCACACGTCAATGTTTGAGCCACTATCTCTCAAGAATTCGCGCTCTTGTCCATTGATTTCTAATTTACCTATATAAGGCTCAAAACCAACACCTAAAATTTCGCCCGCACTTAAGTTATTGATCGGATTTGTTCTGCGATTAGGGTTTTGTGGGCAGTTAGGTCGAATATGGCCCCTTTCCGAGCACAAATAACACACAATTTTACTATTTCTATCAAAATCACGATCTTTAGATTCGATTTTATCCCCTTTTAATTTTCCTGAGTCTTTTTTGTCGCCCTTAGCTGACTCCGCTTTCGGATTACTCCCACCGTCATGCTTACCTGACCCGAATTTCTGACCGTCTTTCCCAAATGAATTTCTACCCTTCGTAAAACGCTGAAACGGCTTATATTCTCTTTTCCCATTCTCCTTTCTAACCGCGTCATACTTGTCGCACTTCTCCGCCAAATCCGAAGCTTTGTTGATTTCTTCCCACACATCTACAAAATGTTGTTTGATTTCGCATGGTACCCTTTTCTTTAACTGCTCCGTAAGCATCAATTCCTTTAATGACTCTAAATCTTTAATTTCTAAAGTCTCAAGCCAGTTATGTAGGTACCCTCTCAAATCGTGAACTAAATCAACCCATAATTCTTCACTTTTTTTGTTGTGCGATTCAAATTTCGTTCTTAGCGCACGCGCACTCAATCTGAATCTATTCATCAACACTTTTTTTACATGTTGAAAGTGTTCAGCCTCTGACTCGTCTAATTTCATAATTATTTGTACGACGTCGCACGGCAATAAAGGGATAAGTTGCGACATCCAGTCCTGTTCGCTAACATTTTCTTTACGTGCTAATCTTTCAAATATCGTAAAAAAAAGAGAAATATCCATTTGTTTTGGGTCAAATTTCGGAGCTATGTCCTTTAAATTAATTTTCTTCAAAACCGTCTCTTGAACTAAACTCCCGGACCCTACGCTACTAGTTTCTGCAGCGCTCTGGATTCTGAGTTTCTCCAGTTCAAAATTTCGTTCGGCCTCTTCTTTTTCTTTTTCTTTTCGTAATTCCCATTCGCGCTCTTCTTTTTCTTTTTCTTTTTGTTCCAAAATCCCTTCTATTAGCGCCTTCGCAACCCCTTCATCATAATTAGCCGCCTTTTCAATAGCTTCCTTGATTTCTAGTTTTTTGCTTTTATCTGTTAGCCCCGAAACACAAAATTCATCCGCTAACTCTAACAATATATTTTTAGTATATTTAATAAGAAATGCCATAATTACAAAATACAATTTCACTAATTACTGAAAAAAAATGCACATATAATAAAAACAATAAACAAATCAAATACCATGAAAATATAGACAAAAGTAACACTTTGATTATCACCTACGAAATTCTTTAAACACCTTTTCTCTGAACATTAACTACAATATTTACCCAGATACAATAAACAGTACCTATATTTAGTTAAAATAAACAACTAGAGAAAAAAAAAAAATCCTAGAATTTTTACCAGTAGACAAATCAACTAATTTCCAGTATACTCCTATATAAACAGTTACAGCATCCACAATCCTTACGTTGCTTTTAAAAAGAATTTAGAATTATAATCTTATCGAAACTTTTAAACAACAATTTAAAGTTACCAAGCTCCCCGTTACAATAAACAGAACTTTAACGATAAATTTATCTCTCAAGTAAACGCCCCGTTAAGTCATGAAATTACTCTTTTCAACCGCCTTAACTATTAACTTGACTTCGAGATATCCGTGCTTAAAATTTTACACATAAAAACTAAATTCTTACTCTTAAAGCTTCGTAACTACATGCATTGTTACAAAACAAAAATAAATAAACAAAAACTATCATCCCACAACTCAATCTCTGACACTTTGCATATCTGAAAATGAAAGAAAACATACCTGAAAAACCTCCTTGATTGACATCTCCAGGGAATTCAGCAGCACAGGGAAGAAGCGAAGTCCTTTTAATCCTTTCCACGCTATTGTCACAGGCATCAATAATCTCCAGTAAATCTCAGGGATTCCAGTTGTCACCGGGCTCACAGCAAACGTTCTTTTATACTTTTTCACCACAAACACATAGAAGACAGAGTTCGATGTTTTTTTTTTTTTTTTTTTTTCTTAAAACAACATGCCACCGATATGCCACCAATTTATATTTTTAATTAAAGCTGTGGTGATTTGGGAGTACACCTCGAAGAACGGAATACGCAAGCATGAGTCCAGGGATGATTTTTGCTATTTTTATTCAAAACTTAACAAAATAGTTGAAATTCAAATAAATTAAGAATTATTACAAAATGCTCGCCTCCGAGCATACTTCAAAAACATGCTACACAATTTTAGCACCAAGTCTCTCTGTCTTTTTTTGAGTCTCTTCCTTCCGAGCACACCTTCGGAGGGGGAGGGGAATACCCCACACGAAGCACTGATTCGCTGATCGTGATATCACTCTACCCGTGACATCATTTTCGGCCAATCATGGTCTACCCGAAACTCTGAGAAATGTCGGTAGCAACAAAAGGCCATGCGTGAAATCGGAAACTATTGATGTCACCGCTTCCATAGAAATATAAAAATTTTTCACACAAAGCATCTGTCGCTCAGACAGCTTCCCATGGCTCCGTTCTGTCTGGTCACACGACCCCTGACCTCTTGGAATGTTTGTAACCTTCACTCCAGCACAAGAGCAAAATATTTACTCTCTCTAATGAAAACTTTCTAAATCATATTCAAACGCAGAAGAGCGTATTTCACATATTACAGGTATTAAGATGCTATGTAAATAGATAGAAAAACTATTATCTCTTAGATAATTAAAGTATTTTCAACTTTTTTTTTAATTAAATGTGAATATGTTTCTATATTTAATTTAATAATAATGGAGTTGCATTCTAAAATTGAAAAAAAAAAAAAAAAAAAGAAAGAAAGAAGGTACTTTTGAAATTATGTTTTAAATATATAAAAAGAAAAGAGAACGATGAAAGAAAACAATTTTTGAACTAAACCTTTAAAATTTCTATTGTCTAATAAATTCCAATTAATTTTAATGAGTCTTGTAATGATATTTGTTAATTAAATGTTTATGAAAAAGACATATTAATAATTTTCTATATTTCATTTTAATAATAAATGAGTAGCATTTTGCAATAAAATTCTGGTGTGGTACTAACACGACATTCTATTAACCTGAATTTCAATAGTATAAAGGCAGATTACAGCAAGAACTGTATATCATAAGCATTAAAATGTATATTAAAATAATATTCATTAAAAGTTTCTTATAATTCATGGAATCTAAAAACTTGTAATTATATAAAACAGGACCGAAAATTTAACTTATAAATATATTTTATTTATCGTATAAAGAATTAATTTTTAATCCTGAACAACTTTCCTAGACAAGAAAAAACGTAGTAAAGCACTTCTTTAAATTAGTCTTCTATAAATTATGTACGCACCACACTTTGTGCTTAAAAATAGTCCTAATATTAATAACACACAGCACAACCTGATATGCAATTTCAGATATCTCCAAGTATAATCCCTTTACAATGTTTGTTTTGGGTAGCACTGTAAACGTATGGTGAAAGATTGTCATACCATATTCTACACGAAACATATATTTATAGATATAAAAAATATATGTTCATTTCATTTTATTTAGTGCAGCCTGTAGTTGTTAAACCGTACTTGCTGAAACTGCCCATAGACATAATGCATTGTAATTACCTTGGATGTTCGAACGATATGCTTACAAACCATTGTCTTGATCTCGACTAAAAATTTAGTGTAGTATCTCTAAATGATAAATATAACTGCTCTGCATGGAAATCGGCCGAAACACCATTTTAACAAATTTTTATGTAAAATGATCTACTGAATCTGAATAGGACGCCCATTTTGCCCTATCACTCACCACTTTTCAGAGACACCCCTCTATTTGTATCACTTTTCGGTAATTTTATAGCTTTAACCCTACAAGGTACCCAATTCCATATGTGGAACACCGACTTTAATCGTTCCTATAGCTATAAAACTATTAGTAGCGACCTCTCCTGACATCTTGATAGAAGCTACTGGCATTGAGCAATGTAGTCATACGAATCTTTACCTAAAGATGTCGTTCGTGTTTTTGTTAGAATGCACTCAGTGTGAAATTTGAATTTAAGTGATACGTTAGTCGTTTTTCAGAATTCAAAAATTAAAAAAGAATAGTTATTGAACAGTTTTGATTCGAAAAAAACACTGTGTTGTTGTATGTATGTGTGTCCAATATACAATACTATTTCCAAAACAATTCAATTGTACTAGTTTAATACCAAAAAGTATAGTTAAAGCTCAGTGCACCGTATGTGGAACTGAAATAAAAAGTGGATTTTTCAGTAAAATATGGTTTTATTTTTATTTTTATAAGTTTTCCCTATCTTCTGATCACTCATTACAACATATATATTTTTGTCGCGCACTGAAAAAATTGAGCCTTCTAGGGATAAATTTGATTTGTAGCTGGGGGGGGGGGGGGTATTTTAACAGTTAAATATCTTCTGAGGAGCTACAGAGTTGGAAAATTTTAAAACATGAATATGTGCAGCAAGAGAAAATATTAGGAGGGGGGGGGGGTTGCCGTTGAAATTATATATTACATTTATTATATTTTATTAATCAATTAATATTATTATTTATTACACATTGTATGTTTTTATTTTTAAATGTTAAAATAATTCTTTTCCCCTCTCCAAATCAAATACATGTTCAAAAAATTACCGAACAGTAATAAAGGTTGAGGGAGGGGGGTGGCGTCCCGAGAAAACGGTGAGTGATTGGGTAAAATATGTGTCCTATTCGGATTCAGGAGGTCATTTTACATAAGAATCAGCAAGAATAGTAACAGAGCTCTTTTTTTTTTCTTTTTTTTTTTTTTTTTTTTTTTTTTGTTTGCAGCGCAATGTAATTTAGAATTGTTCTTGAGAAATGCTAATAATAGACAGATATAGGCACACATACACACGCCAACAGCTAAAAAAAATTTTTTTTTCGGATTCAATAGACCTTAAAACAGGTAAATAGAACAAAAACTCAATTTCAAATATTTTAGTGTTGAAAATATGATTTAAAATGTATACAATTTTTAAACTATACCATCCAATCTTCTACAGTGCAATAAAACTGAATTAATTATATTTTTTTAAACTAATTTTTGTTAAATAAATATTTATGATACGCTTTATTTTCAGTTTCAAACACTAACTAGTAAATAATCGCAAAAGATGACTAAAATGAAAATGTCTGATTAATTTGAAAATTTTTGAAACTATATTAAACGAAAAATCAAAATAACTTAGTAAATCTCCAAAATAAGGAAATTAATAAAACGGTTTTATCAATATTTATCTACAATCAATGAACATTAAATAACCATTGACTGAATCAAAGTAATATGAGTAAAACCTCGAATAATTCAGCTTTTTTTCTGTGAGGAACTAAATATCAGTTCATTCTATCAAGTATTACTTTTTGAATTTACACGATATTTGTTTGAGATTCTCATATAAGTACACTGTTAAAAATTTGAACAGAAAACTCTGTGAAATCTATTATCTTAAGTCTTACGTAAAATTACAGAGAAAAAAACACGGAGATGTTAAAAAACTTATTTCATACATGTAGAATCTTGGCTGGGCGTCTAGGGGTGGGGCAATGATGAGATGCGACTTAGATGACTAAACATTTATTACGTAACACATACAACACAAGATACACAAAGAAAAAAGGATGATAGCAGAATTTGCATAATTAACCATTTGCTGGTTTCGAGGCTTAGAACACGGAACGAGCTCTCTTTATCAGTATAACCGTAACAAAGCAAAATTTAAGCACTTGCTCACACTTAGAATTCAAAAAAGTACCTTCGTGCACTTTATCAAATATGTGAGATTGATGCATTGAGCCCTCCATGGCTCTACACAACTATATAGAGCACTACAAGCTCTAATTAGAAGAAAATGACCACATCAGCCCTCGCGCTGACGGTCTCAACAGCTTTCCGTTACAGGCAGATCTAAACTATCTTCCGTTTGTCCTCTCGTCGAAAGATGAGCATCGGAGGCAGCGCCATCTGTTGTCTGTACGAGGAACGTCCCACAGCGCTCTGCCATTCTGATGTGCGGTGACCTCACCGTCGAACTAGCCTGGGATACTAAAAGATATCTGCAAAATACAATTAAAAGAAAAAAAAAAAAGAGAAACAGACATTAAAAACAATTATGTACATTAAATCATAAATATCAGTCTTTTTTTTTTTTTTTCAAAGTTCTGGGACTTTTGACTAGTCCGTAACCCACAATTTCATGTTGTCTGCAGAAGTACTAGTCTGAATAGGTCCTTCGTGATCACCTATCTTCTCGACTTCATATCTGTCTTTGGTCATTATTCGCACAACTTTAGAAGGACCAATGAATTTTGGTCTGAGTTTCATGCCGGTTCCAAACTGAGTTCGCTGGATGGCAACTAGATCATTAATTTTATACACATGGGCTTTCTTTCTCTTCTTGTTGTAACATCGGCGATTTTCTTCTTGAATCTTAGGAATGTTTTTTCTTGCTTCTTCACGAATGGTGTTAAGATTATCAAGCATGGAATTTACCCTTTCCTCTTCGAGGAGTTCTAGTATTCTCTTATCTTCTTTCCTTCTCATTGTTACACCAGTGAGTAATTCAAAAGGAGTTCTTTTGGTACTTCTTGATACGGTGGAATTAATAGTTCTCTGGGCAGCCTCAACAAACTTGTACCACTTGTTCGGGTCATTTATACATAACTTGGATAATACAGGAATGATTGTTCGGTGGAGTCTCTCTATTTGACCGTTTCCTCTTGGGATTCCAGTCGTGATGGCGTCATGTTCGATTCCCTCTGATTCACAGTAATCTGCAAATTCCTTCGATATGAACGCAGGTTCACGATCAGATATTATTTTTGTGGGGTTACCAAAAATAGCAGCTTGCTGTTTTAATTTTTGCAAGGCGTCTGCTGAAGAAGTTCATTTTACAGGATATAGCCATGAAAATTTACTAAATCCGTCGATGACAGTGAAAATGTGATTATAGTTTTTGTTAGTAGTCGGTAATAGACCCACAAAATCGATGTGATAAGTAGACAATGGTATATCTCCTTTAGGAATAGGGTTCAAAAAACCTTCTCCTTTTCCCTGTTTCTTATTTACGAGTATACATTCTACGCAACTTTTTACAACATTATCTATGCATTTTTTCATATTAGGAAAGTAATATTCTCGTTTAACTAACTCTTCAGTTTTATTAACCGAAAAATGTCCTAAAGCATGACATTTCTTTACGACCTCAATTTGCATGGTCTCTGGGACAATTAGTACATCCCTATCATTTAACACTTTATATAAATTATTATTTTTTAACACATATTCGACATTTTGGTTCTGTTGTAAAAGAGATTTCATAGTGTTGATAAACTCGTCATTTTCTTGAGCAGTAGCAATACGATGAGTGAGAGTATCAGTTGTTACAGTCATTACAGGGTGTCTGCTAAGCGCGTCAACATGCTGCATTTGTTTACCAGGACGATGTTCTACTTTGTAATCGAATTCCTGTAGCAGGAAAGACCACCTGGCTTCCTTAGGTGTCAATTCACGTTTATCTAAAGTTTTAGTGAACGCTTGACAGTCAGCATAGATTTTAAATTTACTACCTAATAAATAGTTCCTAAATTTTTTAAGGGCTTCTACTATCGCTAACACTTCTAACTCATAACTACAGTGTTTTTCTTCTTGTACAGAGGTCTTTTTACTTATATAATGGATTGGATAGTACTGTCCATCGTCATCTTGTTGTAGTAAGATTGCACCGAATCCTAATTTAGATGCATCTGTATGAACTTCTAACTTATAGCCTTGTTTAAAAAGGTGTAAGACAGGCGTATTAGATAAAATGTCTTTTAGCTTTTGAAAAGCCAATTTCTGCTCTTGCTCGAATTTAAATGGAGTGGAAGCTCGTAATAAGTCACTGAGTGGTCTTGCTATGTTGGCATATGAACGAATAAATTTTCTAAAGTAACCCGTTAAACCTAAGAAACTCTGCACTTCCCTAGCATTACGGGGTTCTGGGAAATTTTGGACTGCAAGAGTTTTTTCTACTGAGGGTTTAATCGTGCCATTCTCAATTATGTGACCTAAGAAATCGATCTTTCGTTTCAAAAACTGACATTTCTTTAAATTTAACTCTAGACCAAATTTTGATGCCGTTTCTAACACACGTTTTAATTTATCTAACCCTACATTCTCATCTTTAGATGGAATAATTATATCATCTAAATAAATAATTACAGTACCATCTTTTAATAGGTCTTTAAACACATAATTTACATATTTTTGAAATACTAAGGGACTATTACATAATCCATAGGGAACTTTTAGAAACTCATACTGGGCATTATCGGTCACAAAAGCTGTATATTTCCTACTTTTTTCCTCTACATCGACTTGTAAAAACGCATTCTTTAAATCTAGTGTCGAAAAAACTTTACCCTCCCCTAATCTATCAAATAAATCCTCAATATTTGGCAACGAGTATTTATCTTTAATAATTTTCTTATTTAAAGCACGATAATCACAGCATAACCTTATTCCTCCATCTTTTTTCCTACACACCACTATTGGCGAAGCGTAATTTGACGTACTTTCTCTAATTATACCATCTTTTAACCTCTGGTCAATTTGTTTATCCACCTCTGATTTCTCTACAAATGATAATCTGCGAGAGCGTAAACATACTGGTGTATCATCAGATAAAATAATGGACATTTTTAAATCAGTACTTTTTGTTTTAACTGGCTTATAACTTTTTATTAACTCGCTTAATCTCTCTTTTAACGATTTATCTAAAATGTGAATGACATCGAATTTTTCTTCTGGAAAGTTGCACATATTTGAAAAAAAAGAATCTATCTCATTTTCCCTTCGATCGAATAAAGAAAAAGAACACTCACTTGCTTCATCGAAATCGCTTTCCCCCGAACTCAGAAAAATTTTCCCCCCTATGTCGGTGGAATACGAAACATCTGTTTCTTTCTTATTTTGTGGTTTCAGAATAGGAAAGATATTACCAGGCAGAATTACGTCGCATGACAAATTGTTGCATAAAGCTTCGATTATGTTTACTGAATCATGATTAGGCAAAGATATTTTCAATTCAGTTAGAATTGCATCTTTCTTTTCATTAAAACGGCTAATTAGAGTGGTTGAAGAAATAACATTTTTAGTCTGTGGAATGCTGTTTTTATTCACAACTAGAATCGAAGAACCTGTATCTTTTAACCCTTTAAGTGGAATATCATCTACTAAAATATCAACATATTCGAGCTCATTAACAATTAGGTTAATCGGACTTGTTTCGGATTGAACTACTGAATTCGTTGGAAGATTTTTACGTAATTCTTTTTTCTCTAGAATACGTTTAGAGCAGACTCTAGCGAAATGAAATGTTTTCCCTTTTGCACCACAAATGTAACACATTCTTTCATGCTTTTCGTGAGCTTGATTAGATACCGAATTACGTACTATGGGATCTTTATTATTATAATGTGTCTTTCTAAAAGGAGTTTTGTTTACAAACCGCTTATTCTCTGAACTTTCGTTTCGCGTATTATTATTAGTTTCAATTAACGATTTCCCTCTACAAGAGTAGAATAAATCACACTCCCGACCTAATTCGTTGGGTTTAAACCAATTTTGACCTTCTCGAACACTAATATGTTCCCTAGTTCTAGAATCCAACGTTTCATATAATTTATCAGAAACTATAAGATCACACAATTGTTTAACATCGTTAACTCCTCTCAATCTACAATAGTAATCAAAAGAAGCGCTTAGACGGGAAGCGAACTGGACATGAGATTCTAACGGATTACGCAGCGCATTTTTAAAATTACTTAAACATTCACGCGGCGTTGGTTGAAATTGTCTTAAAATTAATTCCTTAACTTTTTCATAATCGTTAATTTCTTCGGTGGTTACGTACGCAAGAACCTGATTACATTTATCTCCCAATAAATTAATCAATATTTCCGATTTAAATTTAGACGGTACATTTTTAGAAACGAATGCTTTTTCAAGGGATTGAAAAAATAAGTGCAAAGCTTCCGGTTTCTCAGGTACTGGAATGGTTAAAGGTCGAATACTTCTAATTAAATTTTCTAATGATTGTGAAGTAGTTTCTGAATTTGATTGCTCAACATCATTACTAGAATTATTTGCTGCAGCTTGTAACTTTAAATTTTGAAGCTTGATTTCTTTTTCTAACTGGGATAATTTAATTCTTTCTATCTCAATTTTGATTTGTTCTTCTACAGATTTCAACTTTTGCTCTTCTAATAACATTTTAATAACGCCTCTAACAAATTCTAACAAATTTAAATAAATATCAGAACTCTCGATCAAAGTTTTGATTTCAACTACCTTAGCTTCTGCCGGAACAGTTAGGCCTAATTCTTCAGCAATTGTTTTTAAATCGGCTTTTCTAATACCTTGTAACACGTTTTGGGCCATTATAACTCTAAATGATTACTTATACCAAAAGATATTTCAATATTTCTACCAAATCAATATCATACTAAATAATTAAAAACCACGTGCGAAATAACTATTTAAAAGAGTAAAATCCGCTGTAAAAGGCACGTTAAACATATTTAAAGGAATTTTAAAAAGTCAAAAAACAGTTAGATAGTAACACAGTTAGTAAGTAAGCATGTTAAATTCATAGAAGCCAGTTTAAACCTGATATTTAAAACCAATCACTTTAGAGTTAATAACACTATTTATCAACAAACCACAGGTACACCAATGGGATCATGTTTAGCACCTACTCTTGGTGAAATAACCATGCAACATATTGAGAATACAGTTTTAACAAATAGCATACTTAAACCCTCTTTCTATAAGAGATATGTAGACGACATCTACATAATTTGGGAATATACACATAATAGCCTTCTAACCCTAGTAAACAATATGAACAACATTTTTGATTCCGTAAATCTCACAATCGAGAAAGAAAAAGATAGAGCCATACCGTTCCTCGATATATTGATACATAAAAATCATGATAATAGTACTATCTGGACTGAAGTTTATCACAAACCAACATCCCCCCTCACCATAGCACCTGTTAACTCTTACACATCTAAACAACTACTTTTCAACGCCATTACACCATTAATTAATAGAGCCTTCACACATTGCACCTATAAATCCTCCTCAGATAAAGAATTAAACTTAATTAAAAAGACTATGCTTAATCAAGGTTACAATATCACAATATTTAATAAGTTGAAACGCAGAATAATAAACCGGCTTAACAATACGAATCTAAAAACTGGAAACGAAACTAGTAGATTTATTGGCGCAATCTCATTTAATAAAGGTTTCCATCCCGTAATACGACAATTTAAAAATATTGGATATAATATTGCATTTAAAACCTCAACATTGAAAAATCTGATAATATCCGATCGTGACAAAAAAAACAAAAGTTGGCGGCGTATATGCAATCCCCATCTCAATCAATAATATAACATCTTATTATATTGGCAAAACAAAGCGTAATTTGAGTAAAAGGATTAAAGAACATAAACATTCCATTAAATCATTGTACGGAAACACGGCATTAAAGCAACTTTTACTCGACAATAAAGAAGCCCAGCCAAAGTGGGAGGAAAGTAAAATTCTAGCAACCCCCCACACCGAATACACATTAGACATATACGAAAAGATCATGATTTGGAAATTTGGCGATAAATGCATCAACGAGAATCAGAGTAAAGACTTAGCAATCCTATGGCAGCCTTTCTTAGAACAACAAGATAAAGCTCGGTGGCTTTCATTAACTAACGAGACCTGATGATGTGCTAGTAAATAAGCACGAAACATGTTGTCTAACTGTTTTTTGACTTTTTAAAATTCTTTTAAATATGTTTAACGTGCCTTTTACAGCGGATTTTACTCTTTTAAATAGTCAATATCATACTTAAATAGAAACAAAATAATATGAGAACATTTTTCTTAAAAGTGCTTCTGTGGTTTTTGTTCTCAAATCGAAATTATCATGATTTTTAAATAACCACATGCAGAACAATTTGTATTATACAACAGAATATTTAGAACATCTTATATATTTCTTAATTATTACACATATTTCATATAATATCACCATTATCATTATTGTTCTCTATTTAATAATTGTTATCACTTTCGTTTTAAAATAATATTGTTATAATATTGTTAAAATAATATTGCAAACAACAATAAGCAAAATACTAAATGATTATTCAGAATATTTTTTCAATCATAATTCCTATTTCTATTCATTCTTCTCAAGTGATATATTTATTTTATTTCATCACAAAGTGAAACCAAAGCTGTTCTTAAAAATATTTCTCCATTAATTTCTAATTCAAAACTGTATTAAATTCCTTTTGATCAATTTATGCATTCATCATTATTGTTTATTATCAAACAGAATGATAAATATATAAAAGTTAACTTTTATAACTTGTTGGTGTTGCCATAATATCGTGGCCGAGCCTCCACTTGTAGAATCTTGGCTGGGCGTCTAGGGGTGGGGCAATGATGAGATGCGACTTAGATGACTAAACATTTATTACGCAACACATACAACACAAGATACACAAAGAAAAAAGATGATAGCATAATTTGCATAATTAACCATTTGCTGGTTTCGAGGCTTAGAACACGGAACCAGCTCTCTTCATCAGTATAACCGTAACAAAGCAACATTTAAGCACTTGCTCACACTTAGAATTCACAAAAGTACCTTCGAGCACTTTATCAAATATGTGAGATTGATGCATTGAGCCCTCCATGGCTCTACACAACTATATAGAGCACTACAAGCTCTAATTAGAAGAAAATGACCACATCAGCCCTCGCGCTGACGGTCTCAACAGCTTTCCGTTGCAGGCAGATCTAAACTGTCCTCTCGTCGAAAGATGAGCATCGGAGGCAGCGCCATCTGTTGTCTGTACGAGGAACTGCCCACATACATGCATTTTAATAATTAATATTAATTTAATTAATTATTGGTGATAATATATTTCGGACTTGGACTGCTTTTTCTATAGTAGACCAGTCATTTTTAATTTTAATGAAAAAATTAAATAATAAAATTATTTAAAAATACAGAATAAAGATTGAGAATCTCGATTATTCTCTTTTACCTAAGAATTACTGTAAATTTACAGAGACTCTGGATAAATATTTACATTAAATTTACAGAAATTTTTAACAGTGTAGCTGAACACTTTTGGCTATTAAATTATGAAAATGAATTTTCGCTACAGCTTGCTCATGAGTAATTAAATATATCTAGTAAAAATGTTCAATAGATAGTTAACATTTTAACCATGTTTTTATAAACTCGCTTTCTTCTTTGTTTGTTTATCCAGTACAAATCTTGCAATCGATTTTTAACTAACTTCCCACCTAGTTAACTAAACATTCTAAAGTTCTAAACATTTGAAACTTTTAAAATTGCTCAGAACACGATGACAATCCATTCTTTTAATACTTTTTTCAATAAATAAATATTTTAAAATTTCTTATAATTCCTATATTTATTTCGCATTTGATCATTTTCTTTCAAGTTGAAGGGATAATTCATTAAAAACATTTTTTAAGAAGTATTTATTAATACAAAGAATTGTCACGTTTACATGATTCAACAGAAAATTTAAAACAGTGATCTATAAAAAGTTCTTTTTATCTTGTAATTATTTGCTTTCTGGCTGCAGTCTGTGTCTAATGTGATGTTAAATTTTCTAAAAATGCCTTTGCACTACATAGATTCAATGTCTCGAGTGTTCTAATTAAAAAAGAAACCTTTTTTTTTTTTTTTTTTTTTTTTTTACAGATAATAATAAGAAGCCCCACAATCACATGGTACAGCGAGAATGCATTTTAAGTATTACTTTTTACGGAAGATCCAAAATATTTTCCTTTTCTTTAATTTTTTCTAGCCTCCTTTTTGCCTTCGGAGCAAAACTTTCACTGAAATATATGAGATATAACATGCTCTGTGAAATCCTGGAGTTTTTAAAGGATTCGTCTGGAATTTTTTGAGATATTTGCCAAAATGTCTGAAACCGAAAGTATCCGGTTATTTATAGAAATGGGATGTAGATATTCGACCATAGCAATACAAATTATTCTTAATAGATTTATGTATAGAACAGTGATTTCCCAACATTGTTTTAATTCTTATTTCAATTTTTTATATATAGAAAAAAAAGAGTAAAATAAAATAAAATTAGTTGGCATAGGTGGACTCTGCTGAGCTCCCCATCATATTTACGTTCTCATAAATTTCTAGTACGAGACAAATTATAATCAAGTTAAAAGAAATGAAATTGACCAAAGCTTGATACATTGACAGAATGAAATCCCCGACTAATAGGCTATCCACTGTTCACTTCGATATATTTATCTTATTCTAATCTATTAATTTATTTTATCAGGGTCAATTTCGTTGTTTAGTTTTCATGCTACTATTTACAATGCCTCAAAATTCATATTTATATGAAAAATTTACAGTTTCGCTATGTTCATAAAATCGTAAATTACGAATAATTTACGAAATTTTCCTATTAGAATATTTGTATTCAATCATGTTCAAACAAATAGCATAAATGTAATTTTGAAGTTGTCTAATGTATTTACGATCGTCAAAATGGAAGTTTATGCTCAATTTTGCCTTATTCTGACATGTTAAGAAAATCGTAAATTTCTAATAACTTACGAAGTTTTTTAATTCGAATGTTTCAAATGAATAGGGTTCTTGCCAGTATCGAAAGTAATATTTTAAAACTGATCTGACCTCTCTGCGATCATTTGTTCGCGAGATATCGTGTACACAGACTAACAAACAAACGGACTAACAGACACCCTACAGACAGACACCATACAAATTTTCTCATTTTCGGATTTCTCACACCTGAAAACGTGTAAAAATGCCAAAAAACCGAGGTCGAAAATTTTCACGATTACCTAAGTTCCCCATACCTATACTATGATGGGGAACTGATAAACTTCAATATGTGGAATCGTGTTAAGTATGCATTTCTTTTCAGAAATGTAAGAATTTTAAAGAATTTAACGTTTTGAAAATAATAATAATAATAATAATAATAAAAATAATAATAAGGCTGTTTATTTTTCAAAATTTTTAACTATAAACTTTATTGTATAGTTTATCTAAAAAACTGGACTTTACTTTATCCATAGTTCTTTTCTTTTCCAATTTTATTTCGAAAATATATTCTCCTGTATTTACTAAAATTCCTCGAGGGATATTTATGGCCAATATCTAGTATATTTTTTTTCCTTTTGTCTTTCCATAGTATTAGTTATTTCAAAAGTTACGTAACTCACGACATCATTTTTATATGAATATATATTTATGAATAATATGAATGTATAGCAGAAAATATATGAGAAAACTTGTGAGGGTTTATATATATATATATATACAGTCTGTCAAAAAATTAAATGAACACTAAACCTTTCTCAGAATTCATAAAGAATAATTCTAATTTTTTGACAGACAAAAAAGGAAACATTAAAAATATTATTTTTACTTTAAAATCAAGGATATTGTTTTTCTAAATTGTAAACATTTTGCAAATCTGAGACTATGTTTCAATGATAACTATTTTTTATGTCAGAAAAGAAATAGCGAAATTTCAAATTTCAAATTTTTAAGCTTTTTAAAGATTATAAAAGATTCTGTCCAAGATGTAGATGTTTTCATTTTTTAAAGATTAATCAATAATGAATTACTAATTAATTAGTGATTAATTAATAATTAATAATTAATTAATTTTCAAAAAATGGTGTGTGTGGAACTTTTTTTTCTATAATTATATAATATATCTAAAAAAATTTCTATTAATAATTTTTATCAATATTAATTCATTATCTTCAAGTTTATATAATTCACTCATCCAAGTAATTTCACCATGATTTAATATAAAACCTTCATTTTGACAGTATCTATCAGATACTATTTGAAATCGAGGTACACATTTACATAAATGACACCATTCTCTAGGATTTTGAATAAGAAATGGTAAGTATTCACAAGAGGGATGGGGCAGTATATAAGAATTTTTTTTTATTTCGCACGTCACATTATAAAAATAGAGCCGTATACATTTCGTACACATCTTGAAGAGACAATTATCTTTGAAAAATAAATAATAAATAATATTAAAATTATTAGGACAACTATAAAAAAAGTCATACAATGTGTAAAATATTGTAATATCTATTTTTAAAACTATAGAATCTTTTATGTTAAAAACAAAATCTCTTTTTGAAAAGGATTCAATCAAATTTATATAATTAAATTCATTGTTAGCGATTTCTTTTAATAAGCCAGTCATTTTATCCACTATCGGTATCGTTATGTATTGGTGACTCTTTCTGATAACTTGTAAAAAAATAGATTTGGGTAAATAAAGCGCCAAGCGTTCAACGTCGTGAAAATCTGGAAAATAAGTCCAAATTTTCGAAAAACACAAGTCTTGTAACGAAGGAAAATCAAATACAACGTTACAATAAAACCTTTTTTCAACGAAAAACTCTGAAATATATGAAAGTAAGATATCATCCTCTAAAGGTTGTATCTTTAAACCGAAACCGACCGTTTTCAATTCATTTATATTAATGTTTTTAAATGAAACAATAACAAAATGAATATGATCTTTTCTGTCACCGCCGCAAAACCATTCGGGATATTTTAATATATAAAAATAGGATATATTTTTACAAATTTCTCGAAATTTTTCAAATGCTGACTTGTGTAAAATTATATGATAGTGATATTTTTTTTAATTTCTTATTTTTATTATTTTTCCCCAACATTGATCTAGAAAAAAACGAATATATGATTTTTCATTATTAGTAAAAGTCAGGGGGCACTCAAAACTTTCAGAATACTCATCGATAATTATTTTTGGACTCTCATGATTAATATGAATTACGGATTTAATAGAAAATTGAGTTGTATCCATAATATATATTTATATATGATTAACACAAATCATTTATAAATTGTATCGATTCTTGAAACGACAGTAAACTTATTAATATAGAAATATTTAAAGTATAATATTAATTTTCTGAATATATACTTTTTTCATAAGAATATTTTAATTTCTTAGTTAGTTTTATTATCAATTTTATATGGGATTTCATAACCACCTGATTTTAATTTGGAAGGAGGGGATCTAATTTTTTAGAAATTAATGAATTTAATTTTAGGGAAGCTTTAGCAACAAGATGAACTTTGTTATTAAATAATTTAGAAAATCCTTCATGTAGACCAGGCCAATATTGATTTTTGTTAAATTTATTAAGTGATTTATTACAATTAGAAGATGAAGGAGGGCCATAATTTTATAAATTGATTTATTTATAGTTTTGATTTTATACCCGTAATTCAACGCCAAATTATAAATAAAATCGATTTCATTGTCTAAGGCTTCAAGAGTAGAACTATGACTAAAGGCACGATTAATCAAAAATCTAAAGTTAGCAATTTTATATGACCAGGGTATAGGAAAATTACTATGAAAAGTATATTTTCTCCAATCACAGAGAGTTTCTTGCAGTTGGTAATATTTATTTTTTTACATTGATTATTTATAATAATAATAATAATAATAATAATAATAATAATAATAAAACATATATATATAGTCTTGTCATTTTGAAATATTTTTTGATAATTTTGGAAAAATGGATTCGTCAATATTGTATATTTGTGTTATTTTATGGTTAATATATCGTTATTATTATATTTTATTTTTAATTTATACAGATGTTAATAAATTGTATGTTTTCTATTATGATAAAATTATTGTTAATTTGAAAAATATAGATTCATTAAAATATAGTTTTAATGAATCCTTTTCCGATTCCAAATGTAAAAAACTTTTCGGTTCTTTAATAAAATATGAAGATTCTAAAAATGTGAATAAACATCTTGAATTAAAAGGATCAATGTTTTATTTTATTTGTATGATAACTTATTTGTATAAAATACATCCTGTTGTGAAAATTTTAATAATTTTCTTTTACATGAGTAAATACAATAGACAAAATATGAACATATTTTACAAATTGAGTTTAAGACACTATATGGGATTTTATTTAGACATTAATGAAACAACACCAAAATGTCTTATTACTTTTATTTTTGACCAGTTGTTGCTTTTAAACAAGTCTACAAATTTAAAGCGAAAATACTTTGTCGATTATTATTATAAGCATAGTTTTGATTATCATTTTTTGAAGAAAGAATATTCAGAAACTCAGTCTGTATTTAATCTCATAGATTTCAAAAATAAAAATATAGTTAATATATGTGCTGGAAATGCTTGTGGAATTCATCTTTTAAACACCAAAATGACATGTATTGATTTGAAACAATACAATGGAATGAAACTATTACAGAAAATGGATATATGTAATTTTATACAATGTGATATAAATGATAATAAATTTGAAAGAATAGTTTTATCATATAATGTATGGATAGCTATTCATGCTTGTAGAAAATTACCTATACGAATAATTGAAATATTTCAAAAACATGCTTCTAAATTTTCAGAATTGTATCTAGTTCCTTGTTGTACTTTAAACAAAAAATATTATAGAGAAAATGTTGACATGTATGATAGAATACATAAAAAATATTATACTGCTAAAAAAGATTTGTCAAGACAACATTGTTATCCAGCTATGCATTTTGAATTGTTATGTTCTTTATGTATGACATGTAAATTTAAAATTAAAACATTAAATGATATGCAATCTGTAAAAAACAAAATTATTATTGTATATAAATAATTGAATTACCATGTTTTTTAATACATAATTGTATTTTTTAGTTTAAAATAAAAAACAACTTTTTTTGACAATGTCTTTATTTATTTCAAGATTTAAAAAAAACAAAAATAACATATCCACTAATTAATTGTCTTTAGATACAACTACGATAAAAAAATCTTTTAATTTATGAGTGAGTAAAACTTGTTCCATTTTCATATTTATCCAACCAGTAGCATTATGATAGTCTTTTGCAATGTGTATTTTACATATCTTATCATATAACGTTTTCCATTTATACAACTTTATCCAATCATTTGCATAGGAAAATACCAATTCAGTAAGAGGGTAATAATTCATTATTATTTTCTGAAATTCTTCAAATTGATGTAATTTTAGAAGATGTAAGACTTTCTCATCAACAATCAAAAATATATTTTCACAATAGTATATATTATCCTTTAGTTTTCGCATATTATATAATTCTTTTAATCCAACTTGTAAAATATTACCATCAAAATAACATACTTTAGATCCTGTAGAATAAATACAAGTTTCATCTACAGATTCAATTAAAAGGGAATTCACATATGATAGATATTTACATGGAATTTTAAAATTATATTTTTGCAAATTGTAACACGTATCATAAGATCGATATTCTGAAAATTTTAAGTTGTTAGTCACTTTTAATATATGGTGAGAATTCCAATCTATAAAAAATTTAGACGACATAACTAAGAGCAAACAAAATTTTTACAGTCACCGATGTGGAGAAAATTAACGACGATTAAATATATATATATGTATATATATAATATTTTTTTTTCATCTAAAAAATGATTTTTTTAAAATGACATTTTAAAAAATTCATTTTAAAATATAATCGGATTTTTTATTTAACATATTAATTTGTTCCAATTTTAATTATTACAGAAAATATTAAAAAAGTTGTTATGATACATAAACAATATAAAAAAAATTGAAATAACGAAAATTTATCCGATGATGTCAGTTTTGTTGGAGAATTAACGGGTAAATTTAGAAATTAGTTATCCACCGGTGACAATGAATTAACTGGAGCGGTTAAAAGATTTGGACAGTTCGGTTTTGTCCATGTTCCATCTTTTTTACATTTTATAGTAGCATTTGTAATTCCATCATCACAACTAATTACGGCAAATCCTGGAAAGGTAAGTTTTACTTTTAATGTATCGGGTAATTTTGGACAAGGTTCACACAAAATATCTTTACCGCTCCAAATTCCATTATTTAAACAAGTTCGTTTTCCATCAGTACCGGCATCATCAACGATATAAAATCCCAAATGACATTTATGAGTTGCCACCGATTCAAAAAATCTATTGGATGGATAATAAGATACAGATCCGTTTTTAAAATTTTTTATTTCATTACATTGTACTGGATCACAACGTAAATTTTTAATAGGTGGAGACCATTCACCAATTGAAGTACAATATTGATTATCTATAAAACTGTTGAGTTTATAACCTTCATTACATTTATAAGTGATTTTGTTAGGATAACAATATAATGATCCGATATGATAACCATTTTTTAACAAAGGTGGTTTACTGCAAGGTGTAGGTATGCATGTAATGGATGGCGGATTCCACATCAATTGATCATTTTTATTTTTAACTAAAAAAGAATATATATTGTTTGATTTATATCCGAGATCACATTCAAGTACGGCTTTATTTCCTTCATCATATGGAGGATTATGATTACTTGTAAATTTGCCATTTATTGCAGAAGGTAGAGTGTTTATCATTCTTTATAATATTAGAAAAATTTAATATAATTTTTCTTAAAATTGAATCTTTATTTAATTTTCTAATAATAATAATAATAATAATAATAATAATAATAATAATAATATATATATATGTGAGATTCTGCAAACATATTACATCTGCCATGATAAAATTGGAAAACGGCAAGAGAGTAATTTTTGTGTATCAATTGGTATTACAAAATAATCTATATGAACGACTTAAAAATGCCATTAAATATTCTAAAGAAAATATTTATATCACTTATAAAGACTTGGACAAGCATGTAATTTTATACTCGTGCAAACCCATTTGGATAATCGAAACATGGATGTGTACATTTGATTATCCATTAGAGAATTTTACACTTAAAACAATATGGGGAAATGTTTATAATTTTCACGATATTGAATATTTTAAATTACCAAAACCTCTTCTACGGAAAGCTATTTACCAAAGTCACAAATACTTTGAATTTTCTGGATTAGTTTTAAATAGGTTGACATTCGATGAAGTTATACAATTATGTATTAGTCATAATTTTAAAAAGGTCATGGAAGAATTACGAAAAGATATAACTATAGACGATGTCATGGAAATGTTTTCCAAACAAGATGTAATTTTCGAAAGAAAAAATCTTCTATATCATTTTAATAAAATTATACCAGTTAAAATTTTCTCGGATTTAGATTTATTCGATTTTGGAAAAAAAATTTTGATTCGATTTCATATTACAAAAAATTCTAAAATTGTTGAATTGTGTTTAAAATGTATAAAACTATACTTTTGTGGACAAACATGTGCTTTTTTAAGACAATTTACTTTGAAGAAAAAATATTGTAGGGAAATGGTAGATTATATACAAAATTGTAACAATTGGTGCAAATTATGTAGACAAGCACCATTATTTCAAATAATCCCATGTGAAGATATTCTTCCTCGTGTTTTAATGGAAAAATATAAACTTGTTGAAGATTGTTTAATATTAACAAATCTGTCTATAAAAACAGGTTATAGTTTATTACATTTCAAATATTTAAGAGATGATTTATTAAATGACAAAAATGATTACCAGTTGATAGAAGTTAAAATTAAACCCTTTGGAAAAAACTTTGATTATAACAAATATAATGAGATCATTATTGATGATTTAATTAATTACTTGTAACTTTTCTTAAAAGTCAAATATGTATTTTTAAAAGATTTTCTTTATTCAAAGTGTCATTTTTTTTCTTTTTCAATTTCTATATCAAGTGCATTACTCCAACTTATTAATTTCTTGATTCATATTAAACAATAAATATTTATGTTAAAATACATGCATAACTGTCGTACTAAATTAAATTGTCATAGACAGTTTTAATTTTTTTAAGTTATTTCATTTATACTATATTTACACATTTGATAATTTTGAACTTTCACTGGATTCTTAGTCGTTTTATAGTACTTTGCATATTCATCAGCAGTTAATATTTGAAACAAAGGCGTTAGCTTACATATGCAACACCAATTATTTTTGTTTTCGACAAATAACATGTCTTTATCTACACATATTTTTGAGTAAAATCTACTAATTAAACATTCTTCTCCATAAAGAAATAATTTCACACATTTATAACACATATTAAGTTCATTATCGTTTCTTACAAAGTAAAATTTAACATATATATATGTATTTCTTATATCTAAATCTATAAAAAATATACTGTAATAAACCATGGTATAATATATTTTAGGTTGTGTTTGAAAATAGACAGCAATATCTCTATCAAATATTTTATCTACTTCAGAAAATAATTGCAGTAAAGTTTTATCTTTGAAAAAATCGTTAATTACACGCATAAAATCACAAGGTTTCGAAGATATAATATATTTATCGTGCTCTCGAATAGCTTTTTGTAAAAGTGGATTTGGTAAATTCAAAAATTTGACATCGTGAAATTTACGAATGTTATTCCATATCGCTTTAAAACACCAATCGTTCAATGTATAAAAGCAATAGTCACAATTATGTGTGCAATTAGAATCATACACAACCGAAAGATATATTTCATGTCTAATTGAGCATATTTTAATCTCAAAATCTTTCCAAATGTTTCTGTCAATTTCATTATCCGAACCAATAAACACATGAATGTGCAGTTTCAGTCTTAAAGAATGGTGATGCTTTACATGAATTATTGTTATCTTATTGAGTGCAATAATTTCATTAAATCTACGATACGTGCTATTTTTCTTCAATATTCCATGATACAAATATTTAAAATTTTTAAAAGAAACGTGCGAATCGGCAATTATATCAGTTTCTATCCAGTACATTATAATCTCTTCAAGACAATATGTCAAGTGATCTCTTGCTTATATAATAACCAACCACACCCACTCAAAAAAATACCAATTTAAATAAATTGATTTCCAATCAATTTTTTGAAAAACGATTTTTGAATAAAGAAAACGACAAAAAAAATTTAAGTATGAAATTTTGTCTAAAAATGATTAATTATTAATTAATTAATTAATAATTAATTTTCAAAAATGATGAAATTTATAAAATTTAAAAATTATGAAATGTCAATTGCAAATTGACATTTCATAATTTTTAAATTGTTTTAAAAAAACGAGATTAGAATTTCAGTACTTATATTTAGAGATCAATTTATTTTAAAAGACGACAATTTATATATAATTAATTAAAAAAATAAAAACTAATAAGTTTTAAATTTCAACTCTGTGTGATTTTATAAATATAGATCATGATAATTTTTGATCTGATGTATTTAAAAAAATAAATTACATTTCAAATTTTAAATTTTGTTAAAAATTATTTTAATAAAATGAATTAAAGTAAAAAAAAAAGGATTTTTTAAAGTTTTTTTTAAATATTGAATCATTCTGTGAAAGGACTGATCCTTTAGATATTTCTTATTAAAATGAGAAAAATTAAATCACTTGTTTGGTGGACATTTCGCAGTCTTGTAAATCATTATCAATCTGAAGAAGAAATTTTAAAATTACCATTACCACCCAAAATTATACACTATATAGAAGAAAATTATACTGACATACTGTTAAGTCTAATGTAATATATTATTAAAAAACACATTCTTTGGCATTTTGAGAAAAGATTACAACAGATATTTATGTGCTACTCAGATATGTGATTGCATCATTCACGGAAAGACAGTTGTAATTAAATGCCAGTTGTTTTCCAACCAGCTGACTCGTTTTGAGGTCACAAAGTGAAATCATATTAAAGGCAAATTTTTATTAATATCTCTTAATGTATATTTAAATATTGATGTGTGTGATCTGAAGCAACATATTTAAATAAATTGATTGGAAACAAAAGTGACATTTTGAATAAAGAAAACAATATTAGAATTTCAATACTTATATTTAGAGATCAATTTATTTTAAAAGACGACAATTTATATATAATTAATTAAAAAAAATGATAAGTTTTGAATTGCAACTCTGTGTGATTTGATAAATATAGATCATGATAATTTTTTGATCTGATGCATTTAAAAAAAGTAAATTGCATTTCAAATTTTAAAATTTTAACAAAATTATTTCAATAAAATGATTTAAGGTAAAAAAAAAAGATTTTTTAAGGTTTTTTTTAAATATTGACTCATTCTTTGGCATTCTGAGAAAGGTTTCATGTACAGTTAATTATTTGACTGACTGTATATAAAAGTATTTTTTATCATTTTATATGTATATTTTATAAATTAAAACTTGTCACGGTGAAAAGCAACATCATAAAAATGAAGAAAACAGTATTTTGCATATATTTAACAAACTAACTCTTAGGAAATTTGAATTATTAGGATTTTTACTAAATATTCAGCAAAGTTTATTTCTACGAATAATAGACTGTCCGCGTTATAAAGCATTCTGTCTTATATATTTAATTAAAAAATGTATAAAGAAAATATATTTTACAAGACATATGGATATTACTTTTTGTAAATTTAAAAGAACTTAGTATGTTGCCATTACAAACCTTCCTTCTATGCTATTCTACATAACAGCTCAATCTACCGATTAACATGCACAAAAATTTAAATAGCTCATTATTTTAAAACCCGAATAAACTACTACGTCAGAAACGCCAAAGAAAAATATTTGAAATGCATACAGCTGTTTCGGTAGCCTATAGCTTACCGTCTTCAGTGCAAAAAGGATTCTGAATCAGGAGAGGTGCTCGTATATATAGGAAAGGGGGCGGATTTAGTTCAACCAATAGGATTACGGGAAAGGTGGGGAGAGTGGCCAATAAGAATTTAGGAAAGTTAGCTGTGTAAACAGTAGAAAAATTAAGAAAATGTGGACTGAATATAAAATTTCCAACAGTCAGACAAATAAAGAATAGCGAAATCACAATTTACAAGGTTTTTAAAAATTTTATAAATATTTAAATTTTTTTCTTTGGCGTTTCTGACGTAGTAGTTTATTCGGGTTTTAATATTCCAACGCCAAGTCTCCTGTTATTATTAGCTCATTATTTTGTTCCTTATAAATTGAAAGAAAAGCACAGTAACACAACCAGTCACCATTTGTGATACGCTTTTCAAACGCAATTTCCATACGATCTTTTCACTTTCCAGACATATTGTGTAAGGAAAATATTGCAATCATGTCAAAAATTCGACTTTGAAATTTTGATGTATCTATACGTTTTGAGATCCACTGAGTTTATTTTTGCTATTTTTACGGTGAAGTATGTGTGTGAGTGAAGTATGTGTGTGAGTGAATATTGGAGCTTGTTTAGGGAGTAATGTCGCATACCCCATATAAAACCAACCTCGAAACAATAAGTATCCATGCCTAAGCCTAGAACTCGATTATGGCACTTGATAACTCGAATCCAGAAACTGATCCATTTTAGAATGGATTATTCTTTAATTCAAAGTTTAAAACACCTTTTTGATGGTAAAATTTTCAGTGCACTGAGAAATATTTCTGTAACTGACATCTAGAATATAAATTGTGGATCTATAAAAAATAGTTCCATGTCATCCTTATAAATTCTAGTCTACTTTGAAAGCGAGTTCTAGAAACCCTTGTTAGAATTCTAGAACGTTTACTTATATCATCGAGGGCAAACTTATTTAAAAATCTCTGCAAATAAATGCGAATACAAGAAGCGGGTTTCAGCAACTATAATCCTGGATTATTATCCAGTTCTAGAAAATCAAGCGAGAATTTCTCGCAATACAAAATATTCAGAAAATTCAGAATACTGTTTCACCATCTAGAAATGTGTAGACTAGAAATTCTCAATCATTTCGTCTATTCATTTTATTGGCGTGCCTTACGCGCACAGCTCGGAAATCTATAATTCTAATTTAGGGATTTAGAAAATGACCACTTATTCATTCTAGATGAAGGCGCTATATTTTTTTTCTCAGTGTAATAACGATGACCCTAAGTCCTAAATGAATCAGTGACAGAATTTATTTATTTATTTATTTATTTATTATTATTATTATTATTATTTTACAGATACATTATTTCAAAATGAATATGTAAATTAGAAACAAAATTTAAAAAATGATTTTTTTTTTTTTTTTTTTTTTTGTATTTTAATGATAATGTATGTAGAAAAGAAAATAAGATAAAAATCATACTGCTACATAAATATTTTGAAACACTTTACATTATGGCAAAGACAAATTCACTTTATGTAAATTTAATTGTTCGAATAATGTATTTGTAAAAGAATTTTGTCATAAAAAATACATCAATTAAATTATCAATAGAAAATTTTCGTCTATTTCCTTTTAATAAAAATATAACAACTGTTCCTCTAAATATAAGGGAGGGGGGGGGGAGAGTAAAGTAATGTAATATTTCATTAAAGAAAATATGACAAATATTCGAAAGAAAAAAAGTAAAATTTTAAATAAATATTGACACTGTCTACAAATTTAATTTTCACTTTATTAAAAATTCAACAGCAAAATAAGCATAATATTTATTTTTTTTTAATAATTGAATCAGATAAAGTTATACGCGAAATGCCTTTTCAGTAAATTTCAATTTCTATACATAATTCATTAAAACTGATATATATATATATATATCATATAGCTTGAAAATTTTTCTACATTAAATTATTTCGATTTTAAATATTAAATTTTATAATACATTTTTTAATTTAGAGAAATACATTCAAGGTAGAAAAGAACAAACATTAAAATTGACATAAATATGTACTCACGTATTCAAATTGTATAATAGGTTTAAAAATATAATCTTGTGTGACACTCACACGACTTTCCTTTACCCTGAAATTTATTACTATAAATATAGATTGGAGATTAATGGGTAAGTTTATATGTATACATTATTGTTATACGTACATAAAAAACTATTGAAATTATACATCGGATCAGCTTTATTTGGTAAATAAATCTGTTTGAGGGGGGCTACCGACCTCTCAACTCCTCGTTTGATTATTATATGTACATTTATTCAAACATTGTTTACACGCACCATTCGTTAAAACTTTTCAATCTTGAACAAATTTTTCAAGAAAAAAACTTTTATTAACTTTAAAATACAACATCTGAATTACCTAACATTATTTATTTTTAAATACTCTGATCAGAGAGAGGGAGAAAGAGATCAACCCTAAAACTTGATTTCGGTATTCAGGAAACCTCAGATCACGTAAATGTACAAAAAACTATCGCATAGCTGCCAATATTTTAATTCATTCCGGATTCATTTTAGCCCCGCCTCTAATTCGTACCACTTATTTTTTAAAGTAATTTTTTCTTATTTTATCGAAGTTATACATTGAAGAAGATTTTTCTACAAATAAAGTGGTGCGGAATAAAGGCGGGGCTAAAAGTACTCCGGAATAAATTAAAATATTGGCAGATAAGCTATCGATAAATATTAAGATTAAAAAATATATTTTATTTACCGTATAGATATGTGGAATTAATTCCAATTCCTGAGCCGTTTTCCTGAACATGGTAAAATATTACAGTAAAGCACTTCTACTAATTCCATTCAGTAAAAAAGAATGTTTTCGCTTAATAATTAAAAGACCAGTATATATTCTAAAAATTTTGTACACATCACATGTTGCACTTAAAGTACAGTTTTCCATGAAAATGTGTGCGCCCTCTATCGACAAATAGCTTAATTAATATTTTCTCTTTACCAAAAGAAATTTCCCCTTCACGAGAATGATTTTTTTTTCAAACCGCGTTCAGTTCTATTAATTCATTCAATAGTTACGAATTTTTAAAATGTCTACAAATTTATGGGACACCCTGATAATATTTATTCACCTGGAAGGAAGACTTTAATCAATCAAAAAAAAAAAAAAAAAAAAAAGAGAGAGAGAGAGAGAGAGAGAAAGAAAATCATATGAAAGGAAAACTTTTTATAAAGCAAAATATATTGAAAAGTTAATATAAGTTTTTTATGACACACTGACATAGGAGATCATTTATAACAAGTATGAACAAAGTACATAAAAAATAATAGTAACTGGAAGAAGAAGCGGAGGCCCCCCATGATTATATATGTATGTATATATATATATATATATATATATATATTCGCACTCTGGACGGGAAATAAAGTACGTTGATAATTAGAAAACGAACAATTACTGGAAATTGAAAAAATATTGTCTAAAATTTATAAACCCCTAATTCTTTTAAAGGATAAACGTGTTACATATTGTTAATCGGGATAAGAAAAGTTAAAAAAGAGAGAAAAAAGAAAATAAAAGAAAAATAAGAATTTCATTTTTAATAATTAAATGTTTTTATTTTATTTATTATGAAAATATTAATAAACTTTCCAAATACAAAATTAGAATACCTTTTATTAATTCTTTTCAGTAAAAAACACTTCACTTAAAATATATCGTTAGTAAACATTTAATTAGTTATAAAGCATTTCGTGTATTTTTAGTAAATGAAAATTAAAAATTTTAAGTGGTGATATTTAAGAGACAAGGTCATGACATTTCATTCGGAGTGAAGGAAAAACAGTGCTACAATTTTTTAAATATATAAAAATAGCTTGCCTAAAAACTGCATTAAACACGTACTTCTTAACATGTAACTTTTAATGTTAAAATTATTTTCTTTATATCATTTAATAATCATAATATTATTTTTCTTTTATCTATTTATATGATGATCATTTTATATTTGCTTTATACATATATATATATATATATGTTTAATTTAACTTTTGATAGATATATATTTTTTTTGATAATATGATTTTTTATGCTTTATAAAATTTTTCAGATGTTTCAAATTTTACAAATTTAATAAATGTCAGACAAAATTTGAAAAATGAATAAAAGTTTTGGGTTATTTTTGTACCTAAGATCTTAAATTTACCTTTTTTTATTTATTTATTTTTTTTTTTTGAGTTAGGATGAGTGCTTTGGAATTTATGATACATTTACTGGTTAATCCTAAATTGTTAATTTTGACGCATATATTTAAAACATAAACTAACAATGAAACTCTGAATGACAATTTTCTTTAAAAATACGTGATTAATTTACACTTTACTTAATTCACTGGTAAAGATTTAGCTACTGAATCGCAAAAAAAAAAAAAAAAAAAAAAAAAAAAGTTGGCATAGGTGGACTTTGCTCAGTTCCCCATCATATTTATGTTCTCATAAATTTCTAGTGCGAAACATATTATAATCATGTTAAAAGAAATGAATTTGACCAAAGCTTGATACAGTGATAGAATGAAATCCCCGCCTAATAGGCCATCCACCGTTCACTTTGATACATTTATCTTATTCTAATCTATTAATTTATTTTATCAGGGTCAATTCTGTTGTTTAGTTTTCATTTCCAATGATAATCCGCAAAATTCATATTTATATGAAAAATTTACAATTTCGCTATGTTGATAAAA
Organism: Salticus scenicus; assembly: GCA_963930645.1. Taxonomy (NCBI): domain Eukaryota; kingdom Metazoa; phylum Arthropoda; class Arachnida; order Araneae; family Salticidae; genus Salticus; species Salticus scenicus. The sequence continues at coordinate 213,982,396 of OZ005656.1, read as the reverse complement.
TCGTAAACGACGAATAATTTACGAAATTTTCGTATTAGAATATTTGTATTCAATCATGTTCAAACAAATATCCTAAATTTAATTGTGAAGTTGTCTAATTTATTTATGATCCTCAAAATGGATGTTTATGCTCAATTTTGCCTTATTCTGATATGTTAAGTAAATCGTAAATCCAAATAACTTACTAATTTTTTTAATTGGAAAAATCGTAGCCTATGATATTCATGCCAGTATCCAAAATAATATTTAAAAAGTGGGTTGACATCTTTACGATAAAAATATCCCTGAATATTGACGTTATGCAAAATTTTGATCTATTCTGCCCTGTTAAGAAAATCATAAGTTTCCAATAACTTACGAAATTTTTATATTGGAAAATTCATAGTCATTACTATTCATGCCAATCTTCTAAATAATATTTCAAAAGTAGTCTGACATCTTTACGATGAAAATATCTCTCAAAATTGACGTTTATGTGAAATTTTGCCCTATACTGCCATGTTAAGAAATTCGTAAATTTCCAATAACTTGCGAAATTTTCTCAATGTAGCATATTTATAGTTACTGAGGTTCATTCCGGCATGAAACCTGATATTTTAAAACTGGGTCTGACATTTTTACAGTAAAAAGTTTCCATATAATGCACGTTTAAGTGAATTTTTGTCCTATTCTCCCATGTTAAGAAAATCGTAAATTTCTAACAACTTACGAAGTTTTTAAATTCAAATATTGCAAACGAATAGGGTTCTTCCCAGTATCGAAAGTAATATTTTAAAACTGATCTGACCTCTGTGCGATCATTTGTTCGTGAGACATCGTGTAAACAGACTAACAAACTAACGGACTAACACACTAGCAGACACCCTACAGACAGACACCATATAAATTTTGTCATTTTCGGATTCCTCACACCTGAAAACGTATAAAAAATTCAAAAAACCGAGGTCGAAATTTTTCCCGATTACCTAAGTTCCCCATACCAATAGTATGATGGAGAACTAAAAAAAAGCCACGAAAAAAACATTAAATTTTACGTTTTGAACGTCAAATATGAAAATATACCCAAATTACATTAATCCTTAATCATTGATGCCAAGGATCTTAACCCCTTACCTGGCGATGAAAATTTACGAAACTCGTTTCAACGGGCCACAGCTCTCCTTTAACTCTGAAATGAGTAAATCTTTCGAAAACCTGTCGAGATCACGTTCAAGGTTATTTTATTGCATTCTCAATCCGTTTCAATAATATCACTAGTAGCAGTAGAATACACAAGATCGTATTTCGTAAAGACGTATATATACGCCTGGGACACTTAAGGGGTTAAATATAGTTGTCTAGTACTTTCTAAAAATCTAACAAATTTTTTCGGCGAAAGTGACACCATGCCTTTCTAATACGATCTAATATTTTCATTTATTTTATTTTATTGTTCAATATTAAATAGATTTCAATTATTGCAAATAAATTTTCCGGTTTACTTTTACTTTATATTATGATAAATTACTCGACGTGTGCATTTACGTTATTTTGTGAACGATGAAATAAGAAATAAATCCGACAAGGATATTTGATTAAGGGAAATTAAAATGAAAATACATCAAATTAGAATTATTTAAAATGGGAAGTACGTATGTACAATTACTACATACATGGTTGCTGACCCTATGACAGTATATTTCATTTAAGTATATCAACAGCAATAATTAACATTTTGTAAAAAATCTGTTTCATAATCTGATAGTTGTTCAACTGCGAAATCCATTTTGTCTGTCAATTGCTCAAATTCTCTTGAAGTTCGCTGGACGACCAAAGTATTTATATGTATTTAGCATCCTTAACCCTCCGTCACTCGAGCCTGTTTTTGTCACACGATCACTCACATACCCCAAAACTTTTATCACAATCTTTAAGTTAAATTGAATTATAATAATTCTGTAACTTACTCGTAATAAAAGTAGCTTACATTAACTTATTTTAAATAAACAAATTAAAAAATTCATGAAACATATAATTTTATAAAAATTTTATTAAAAAGTTTTACATATACTACTACATACCAGTTAAAAAATATTTAAAAGAAGATTTACATTTACTAGTTACATTACTTGTACATAAAAAATATTGTCTGGGGACATTTTCTTTTTGCTATTTTGCAACACAGATTACCTTTTGTTTACGAATAATTATATTTTAATCCAAAAAAATATTATTCAGTGACTACACGCGAGTTGTTCTCAGCACTCCAGCTGACGATTTTCACGTCCTCACTCCTTCGGAAAAAACGGTAGAATGAACATCTATCGTCAGTAGGCGTGGCATCTGGGAATGTGCAGCTACTGAAAGTATTTGAGCTGGATCATGATTGGTTCCGAATATGAGCGCATAATTTTACTTGTGGGGTGGTCAGAACACCCCGCGCGAGTAACAGAAGGTTAAATGCAAGTGAGTTCGATACTCGAGCCGGCCAAAGACCCTCGTGTATACTAAGGGTGGTCAGCGCCCATAAAATATGTCGCATCGCAATGTCCTCCATGTTCCCATCCAAATTATACCTCTGGGAATTACCGAAGCTGAAAAACCATCTCCTCCGTAGAGTAATAAAATTGTGAAGGTATGTCTTCGTAACATCCTTAGGGGTACATCTCAGATCGTCCTCAATTACCCATAGAATAGTACTAGTGCGACGATAAATCGAACCTATCAACCAACACGCGGATTGCATAGTTAATTAAAACTCTCCAACTATACCTATTCGTTACATCATTTAATCTTCAATTTATATTGCCTACGCGATCGTACAACATACAGATATAATGACACAAAGACGGATAAACTAATTGAATTCATAATCACTCTTACCATTATTGGAAAGTATTAAAAACGCTGAACACAAACGGAAAAACAATTCTTGGCAATTTCTAATTATAGCCCTTAATGTATCTGAATTATTTAGTTAAACCTTGTAAATATTAACGCTAAACAAACCATATTCTACAGAACACTTTATTCTAGCATATGAGTAAAAAGTGGCAATTTCATCATGATTTGCACAGTACAAAGTTATTTAAATATGATTTATGGAAATGCTATTAATAAACTGTATATATTGGCATTATTTTGGGTATCCCTGTTGACTAGACAGGTGTGCTATTTATACCCTTTTAAATAGAAAACATGGCGTATTGTTGTTGTTTTTGTTGTTGTTGTTGTCGTATGGCAATTGGAAATTCCGAGCCCCGGTAGTGGAACGATCAGGATTTAAGGCAAGATGGGTGCGCCTTCCGTTTTACACAGGCGCACCACTAGGGAGGAAGAACGACTTAGCTCCAGAAGCTGGAGAAAGATGGCAACACCAGAAAAAAAAAGTACATGCCATAGTGAACTTGAATAAGATACATCATTTTAAAGACATTCTGGAAAAAAATTACGAACACTTGAAGCGGCCAGACGGACAGCAAGATGAACAATCATAATCTCTGAAACATTAACAGAAAGTAATAAAAATTCTTAATAAAAACAAAAATGAAATTTCAGCAATTTCCAACTATAGTCCTCAATCTATCTGCATATTTGAGTGTGACTACGTTAATATTAACGCTAATTATACTATATTGTAAAGAAAACATTTTGGGGGCATATGAATAATAAAATGTCAATTTCTTTATGATTTTTGATCGTAGCTAAGGCAGTAAAGTACGTTTTATAGAAATCCTCTCGGAACGCTGTGCTTTGGAATTAATTTGGGTATCCCTGTACATAAAACAGTTGTGGTTTTTACTACATTTTCAATAGAGAAAAATCGGATAGAGAACATGAATAACATATATCAGTTTCAAGAATTTGCATGAATGTTTGCAAGAGCAAGAGAGGGAAAAAACAGAGAGACAAATCGAAGTTATGAACATTTTTCAATTTTTTTTAAAGGTGTTATAAACTAAACTACTTAAAAAAAAAAAAGACACTTTTATTTAGGGGAAAAAAATTGTTTATATGGTTACATTTAAAATAAATGTTTCTTTTTTCTTTTTTTTAAATGTAATCAAAACAAAATTTCCTTAAGTAACTTTCTGTGCCATAAAACTAGCATTTCACTACAAATTTTAATCAAATAAAAAGAGCAGTAATAAGATGAAAGATATTGCAAGTTTAAAATTAACAAAAAAAGAGAAAAAAATCTAAACTATATTTTCTTATTAGGAAGATTTTGTAAGAAAAGAGATATACTTATAAACAAATACATAATCTATATTTATCTTTTACACTGAAAAAAAAAAAAAAAAAAAAAAATTAAAAATATAAAATTAAAAATATAAAATTCAAGCATTTTCTTATATTCTTTTAATTTCGTTAATGTATATCTTCATGAATTTGAAATTTCCGAAAAGATATCTCAAATATAGTTAAGGATAATTTCTAATGGCAAATATTTGTTAAAATATTCTTTTACTTCATGTTCTTCCTCTTCAACCTGTTTTGAAATCCCTTGAGCTATATAAGATAACCCACTCTAGCACGCCCACATACACTATTTGTATAAAAATAAATTAATATAAATTAAAAACAAGTAATATAAAAGAAAAATTTTCAAAGTCAATTCCTGCTTACAAACACTGTCGAAAAAGTTTTTTTATTAATAATTTTGAATTGGGAAATAAGCAGCGTGCGTGCAAAATGAAATAAAAATAATTATAAGATTACAAAAAACTTTTTATATACTATAATTTAAATTTTCTCATGAATCATAGAGCTCTTATCAATGCACATAAAATTTTAAAAGTGATAAGGACGTCAGTTTTTGTGTGATGCATAATTTAACTTTTTATAATTTTTTAATGTTCTCGTTTAATTAAATGTATTTATTTTTATGTCGAAAGAAAATGAACTCGTATTTTTTTTTCTTTTTTTTTTTTTTTTTTTTTTTTTTTTTTTTTGCCTTAATTAAATTATAGCTACTATTTTAATGGCTATTTTAATGCTATTAGGATGTTATTATTTTCATATTTTAATTAATTATAAGAAAACTAATAAAAAATTTGAAAATCGGACTTCGAAGTATTGTGTTGTCACCGTGTTCTGAGCAATCCTGAAAGTTTCAAATTTCTAGCTAGTCCGGAAGTTAGTTAAAAATCGATTGCAAGATTTGTACAAGTTATGTATTGGGAGAGTGTGAACTAATAGTAGGAATTGACATAAAAGTAAAATTTTAATAATTCTGATGAAACGCTAAAAATTGAAAGCCAACTTGGCAGGAATATAAAATAAAAGATTATATGCAACTTACAAGGTAATAAGAAACACGTGTTATAAAAATCCAGTAATTTAAAAATAAGTTTATTTAGAACTTTTTAACTTATACATTTTTAGAATTAAAAAATATCACTAGTAATCCTTCATTAATATTTTTACTTTTTTTCTTTACTTTTTTACACTTTTTTAAGGTCTTAATATCTTTCTAAATCTCTACATACCAATAATACAGGGTGGGCAAAAAGTCTGTAAATACTTTAAAAATTCATAAAACCCGAAAAATTATCCGAAATAAAAAACGGTTTGCATGTTTAGCATTAATAGATCACTGGATTTTTTTTAAGATGAGAAAAAAAATAATTCAAAAAACAGCCGACAGATGGCCCTGATATAAACGACTTAGTTGGAAATATGCAAAAGAGGCCTGCGATTATGAATACTTTTGGATATGGGGATATTTTAAATTCTGGGTGTATCGAACCCGTCCATCCAATCTGTCGGAAATGAAAAATATAGTCCGCCGAGAGCTGTCATGTATACTGCCGGACATGTTGCACTCTGCCGTTGCTGGATTTGTGACACGACTGCAATGTGTTATCACCTGTGGTGGTGGACATGTGGAACACATATTGCTATAATAAACATTATTTGGTAACATTATTTTTGTTATTTACATGTCTTTTCTTTCACTTATGTACGAAACGTCCTCTATCGGCTGTTTTTTGAACTATTTTTTGTTTCTTATCTTAAAAAAAAAAAAAAAAAAAAAAAAAAAAAAAAAAAATCCGTGAATTAACGATGCTAAACCTGTAAACCGTTTTTTATTTGGGTTATTTTTTCGGGTTTTATGAATCTTTAAAGTATTTACGGACTATTTGCCCACCCTTTACATTAAAGTGCTGCCTCATTAGATCCTCGTTAATTACTTTTATGACGCTGTATGCATGACTTTTTATTGCAGATATCTTTTAAATAAAATACTCTTTAATAAATAAAAAAATATGCTTCAATTATAATTTTAGTCTGTCTCAGAATGCAGTAAATAATAGGTTAAAGTTTAACCTCCTGTGTCAGTTATTGACTTAAAGTTATGTACATGATTTAGTATGCAATTTATGTAGAATCACTACAGAATGCTATTCAAAAAATGTAGGAGTTTGCCTACATAGACTTTTTGAGCATTTTAAAAGGGAGAACAAAATATATGAAAGACATTACAGTACGCATTCAGTTCATTTTAAAGGCTATCTTAATCACCGTACGATATAGAAAATAATGAAACACATTCTAAACACGTTAAAACACATATATCACATTGTAAAAAAAAAGGAAAAGAAAGAAACTGATAGAAAAAAATAGAAAGAAGAAAAAGAGAAAAGAACAGAAGAAAGACAAGTGAAGAGTTAAATATAAATTACTTTCGTTGATTTATTTCTTCTGTTTGCAGCTACTTCTTTTACCATCATTATGAGAATTTTTTCACATTTATTATTATAATTCGCTTTGCATAAAACACCAAGATGGTATCAAATACTTCACCAACTTAAAGCTTAAAAAAATAGTAATAATAATACGACGAAAACAAATTCCGTTCAATGTACTGCAAATTTACGTCAATCTTAAGATATAAAATTATTTTTTATAAGAAAAATGTCATTAAACCGAAAACAGAATTTTTTAATTAAAGCAAAAATCATTCAAATCTAAAGCAATTTTTTTTTTTTTTTTTTTTTTTTTTTTTTGTTTGTTTTAAGGAATTTTGAAATTTGCCTTACTAGAAAAAGTTTTCTTGAGATTAAAACAGAATTAATCTCTTAAAGATATACTCACATGCAAAACATTTTTCCAATGAAAAAGTTTTTTTTTACTTACCTTTAACCCTTTTATCTTAAAGCAAATAAATAACAAATATATGAATTTACAATTTGCATAATGTACAAAGGGAAAAATTTATTCACTTTCTTTTTATTTCTGTGTGAATTTTTTAACTGGTCATATTGCTAATTCAAAGTTTTAAACATTTTTTTTTTTAACAATAAGAGAAAATACGGTGGGAAAGGTAAAATAAATATTTAGAATTCAAATTAAGCAATATAAGATGTTTTATTTCAAATTCCTTACATTAAAGTGTAATGAAATAATTATTTTTAAAAAATTGCTTCTGAAGTAGAAGAATTAAAATAAAAAGAAAAACTAGTATGTTGTGGCCGCCACAAGACTTTCTTCTATATTTTCCTATGCAAATTCACTCGCTTCAAATAATTTACAAAAACTATTATTAAATTATCTACCATGATGAATACAGACGTTTTTATTTTTTGAGAAAACTAACACTAAACATTCAAAGAAAGACAGTTTAACTATCATCATAAAAAAATATGTTTTCATAATGGTTTTCTAATATATCAAGTTTCGTACAGTTAAAGGCCACAGAAGATGAAATATAGCATTCCCGTTCTCCTGAAAAATTGCACTATAGCAGTGCAACCTACTGGTATATATACATAATGTTTCAAATTGACGTAATGTTTCATAATGCCTTTCACACCTATCAAGTGTTGTTTGATTATACATATTAGAACCTGAGATATAGCCTTCCCTTAAACTGAAGAAATCAGTGTAGCAGCATCACCTGGTGAGCAATTAGTACCAAAAGTTGATTCGCACAAACTTATGTCAAGATCCATCCATATATAAATTTTTATGCAATTTTGTGCAGTAGTTCCTGAGATATATCCCTCTTTTAAATTGGGAAAATTACTGCATATCAGCACCACCTGTTGAACAGTTGGTACCAAAAACTCACAGGTTTAACACATGTCAGGTCGCATTTACATGTAAATTTATATGCATTTTTATGCAGTAGTTCCTGTGATATAGCCTTACCTTAAATTGTGGAAAATCGCTCAGCGCTACATGTTGGGAAGTTGACACCAAAAGTTAAGACACTAACTTAAGTCAAATTAACCTGCATACAGAATTATATACAATTCTGTGCAGTAATTCCTGGGATACAGTCGCCACAAAATTTTTGTCACATACACGCAGACAGACATTTTCTGAAAATAGTCAAATCGTGTTCTGGAACTCTCAATACGTGTAAATCCACGAAAAACCGGAAGTCGAAAATTTTTACGAATCCAGTACTTTCTTCTATTGAATATAGGTGAGAGTAAAAAAAACGGGGGTAAAGTAAACAATTCTTATCGCTTTATTATTATTATTACTATTATTATTATTATTCTTATATTAACATGAAAAACTTTTCTGGAATTAAAAAAAAAAGGGGGATTTTCATAGTTAATTCTTTTATCATAAGACAATTAAATAACTTTAAAAATATCTATTTACAATTTGCATAAAGTACAAAAAAAAATTTATTCTTTTTTTTTTTTTTTTTTTTTTTTTTTTACCCCTGTACAAATTTTTAACCGATTATATTACTAATGCAGTGTTTTGAACAATTTTAATTTCGTTTTTGTTTTTTTAACCAAAAGAAAAAGCAGAGGCTTGAAAGAAAAAATAAATAATTAGTATTCAGATTAAACAAACTAATCTGTTTTATGTTAAATTCATTAGATTAAAGTATAATGAAATAACTATTTAAAAAAAAAAAAATAATAATACAAAGTTTCTGAAATAGAAGAATTGAGAAAAAGTAAAGTGAAACAATTCATATGCCTTTTCTTTTAAATTATACTAAAATGAAAAACTTATTTCATTTAAGAAATACTTAAACAAAAATTATGAGTTATAACCTACATTAATTTTTGCACGAATAGAATAGGCATCATCAAAAATATGGGTTTCTTAATTTACAGTTCATTCTTATCATTGTTTTTCGGATTACAGTGATGTTTAAGTTTCTATTGCTCTTAGGGGACTGCCACTTGTTATCATTTGTGCTATATATTATTTTGCTTGCGCATGATTTAAGATAGTTATTCAAGTAAGTTTAGACGTACACATCATTTCTTAATTAGCATCACTTTAGTTTATATTTAAAATTCTTATACTTCTTTCCCGATTATAATCTGAATAGATATAATACTTTTCTCTGTGATATCTTAATTTAATTTTTTTAAAATATAGAGATTTACCCGTGATTAGTTTTTGCTTGTAACTCTATGAAAACTTGATATATGAAATATAAACTATACGTTTCTCTGAACCGACTTGACTTCCGAAATTCGAATATGTCGTCAAAATTGGGTGTTACTATTCGCGGGGGGGGGGGGGGGGATTTGTGTAAATTTTTATATGTAGATGACACCCAAAATTTAGCAATTAAATTAAGAACTAGATGTTATTACCAATCGTTAGCTGCTGGTTTCTACGATAATTTACAGTGAAACTAGTCGGGGAAGGAAATTATTACTATTACTATTGTTATTACTATTTTTTGACTGTACATATGCATATGTGCATATATGTCTGTGAGTATATGATTCACGTATGTATATACTTTTTTCAGGGAAGGGCAGGGTGAAAATTCGGAACAGAATACATTAGTTTAAATTATTTTCATTCATAAATTAACAGCAAAATCGTGAAACATTTATGACTATATATTAAGACTATAATAAAAAGAATGAATAATGGATCTAATAATATTTTATTACAACAGTTCTTTATCTACCATAATCGTTGAAATGTATTTTCTCTTCGAAAAGTCAAAACGTATTAATTAATTTTTGATCTGTTTACCAAAGTTGTCAAACTTTAAATTAAATGTCGTTAGTCTCCTCGCAGGCCGCAGAAAACTACGCTGTGGGCCACGGGTTGGCCACCCCTGCTCTTGAGTGTCCCTGTACACGAATCATTTGCATCATCTCATCAAAAAGTTTAGTGTAGCATCCCTATATGATACACATTTAGAATACCGAGTTTGGACTTTCTGCTGCTATTTGTTCTTGGGATATGCTGATAACAGACAGACACACACACAGACCAACCGCTAAAAACGTGATTTTTGAATTCATGGGACCTCAAAACGTGTAAATATAACAAAAATTCACTTTCGAAATTTTAACCCAAAAACATTACGTTCTCTACCATATGGGTAAGAGAAAGTAAAAATATATGGAAATGGCAACATTTCCTGTTATATCTATTGGTTCTAAAAATTTTAAATGATATTAGACTCAATTACTTTTAATTTACAATTTTTAAGTAGTTATTTATTTTTAAATTAATATTATCATATTTATTGAATTAAATTAAGTATGCCTGGACAAAAATAGCGTTTCAGACATTGAGATACAACGACGCACAAGCACACAAAAAATTATTTTGGGCTTTCACGCTGTGTGAAAAATGAAGATAACGTAAAATGTTTTGTTTCTGAGAAATTTACAGACGAGGTCTGATTTTATTAATATACGTTTATAAAATAAATTTATTTTATACGATAATGTCAAGATATTATTTTCGTAACAAACAAAAAAAAAAAAAAAATGTGTTTCCTTCGCAAAGCTTTCATCTATATCATTGTACATGACAGCGCAACTTACTAGTTAATGTGCACAAAAATTTAAATAGATGGATGTTTTATTTCACATGAACTGAAATAAATCCACATAAAGCAAAGAATCAACTTAAACGATACGCTTTTAAAACGTATTTTGCAATCGCCCGTTTTTTAACAATTTCCAACAAAATTGAATAGAGTTTACGGCTCCGGTTTGTCTGTCTGTCCATCTGTCAGCTCTCGAAATCCCATAAATTATAATGGAATGTTGTCCTGTAACTGATATGTTATTCAAGATTACAATCGGATATTTCTTACTGAAAATGAAGTAAATACCCCAATGGTTTGTGTACAGGAAGTCCCGAAAGTATTCCAAAACATTGCGTTCTATGAAAGATATGTTTCTAAGCCATATTTTAATAATTTTACTTTGCACAAGTTTTATTGAAATTGAAACATGTTATTCATAAGCACAAAGAATTATTTCTATAGTATATTGTACAATTAGCATTATGATTTACAGGGCCGCACAAATTTATTCAGATATGTTAGAGGCTTTACAAGGAAAGAGCTAGAATTGCATTTTCATTTTTATTAAGTAGTTTAACACTTTCTAACAATGTTTAAGATTAAATATGATTTGAATTAGATTATCTATATGTCTAACTCTCAGTCTGGTAAAAAGAGAATTGTCTACAAAACATTAGTCATAAAATATTATGTTTTAACCATGAAAAACCAACACGAATCATATAGAAAGCTATAATAATCAGTAAAAAGTTCGGGCATTCAATTTGACGAGATTATAAAGGTGTTGTGCATTTTAAGTTGCCTCCAAGCAACCAAAGATCATTTCAGATATTTACTGCCAACAAACTATGAATTCAAGAAAACCATCAAAGATAAAAGACCAGAATTCGCAGATCGCAAATGGTTTGAGCATTATAATGCAAAAATACAGTGAGATGTGTTGAGCAACCAAGTGATATTATTGGAGCTTGCTTGGAAAGTTACGTTTCAGCCCCCATACAGTCCTGATCTCGCAACATCAGCTTATATTTTATTTCGAAGTAAAAACCTTTTTTTTTTTTTTTCTTGTAAAATTTCTCAACATGAAGATCTTAAATCGCACATAATTTACTTCTTTTTCTGACCAGGACCAGGACCCACACAGCCACTTGCATCCATAAGACATCTATAAACACGTATAAAAGATAAAAAATGATCCATTAAACGGCCATAAATATCCTACAGATATCTATTAGCTCGACAAATGTCAATCCTTTTTACATCCATTACATGTCTGTTACATGTCCGATAAATCTTCAAATATCCAATAATTGGGCTTGTTAGATCTAATAGATATTGAAAATATCTAAATCTTATTTTAAGTAAATTGGAGTGTAAAGGTGGACATTTTTATATACCAACTATGTGAAAAATACTAGAGCCGGGAATCGAACCCAGGCACCTCCGCTTAACGCACGGATGCTCTACCACTGAGCTACCCTGGCTGACAACCAGCGAGGCGTTTCTCACATAATATTCGTTGGCAAAATCACCGAGTCTGCAAACCCAGATATAGCAGGTGAGACAATATTAATCGTAGCACAACTTCATAGACCACGATATTTATATTTAGAAAATTGTTCATTCATGGATTCATCATGATGAATTCATGAATGAAAAATTTTCTAAATAAAAATTTATATTTTTAAAAAAGTTTTATTTTACGATAAATAACTAAATTAATTTCTTGCTGATCCAGTATTTCGAAATAAATACGTAATTTTGAATCGAAAACAAAAGGATCAATATCTATTTAATCGTATGATGATAAAGTTAGCAAAAGAGAAAATATAAAAAGAGTCACACTATTATATATATTTTTCAACTATTTTACATAATGGCAAAGACAAATTTACTTTATGTAGATTTAACTCATATATTCGTATAATGATTTTCTAAAGGAATTTTGCCATATAACTGCATTTATTAATTAAATTGTCAGCAGAAAATATTCGTCTATTTCCTTTTATTAAAGATATAATAAATTTTCCTCTAAATGTAAAAAATCATGAAAAGTAAGGTACCTTTTCATTAAAGAAATAAGAAAAATATTCGTAAGTGAAAAATAAAAAACAAAAAATAAATATTGACACCGTCTACGAATTTAATTTTCTCTCTCTTAAAAATTCAACAGAAAAATAAACATACTTCACTTTTTAATAATTGAATCAGATATAGTTAAATGCGAAACCAAATTATATTTTCAGTAAATTTAAATTTCTATATAAAATAGATTAAACCTTTTATAAAAATAAATAAATAAATTATAATATTACTCGAAACTTGTTCTACATAAAACATTTTGGATTTTAAATATTTTATTTAATAGTATATTCTTTAATTTAGAGAAGTACTTTTAAGATAAAGTAGTACTATCATTAAAGTTGACGTAAATATGTACTCACGTATTCGAATTGTATAATAGAATTTAATAATAAAATTATACTTTTAAAAAATTAAAGAACATGCTTTTATTGAAATGTGAACCAAAAAGCACAAAATATCTATCTTTATAGTAATAAAATGCAGGGTAAGAGAAAATCAAGTGAGTGATACACCCTAATATTTACATACTTTTAAATCTTTAATAAATAAATAATTTAGAATTAAACAAAAACCATGTTTTAAAAATCTCCCTTGACTGGGCTCGAACGTTAGACCTTTAGGTTCGTAGCCCGGAGCTTTACCTCACAGGCACAGCGTTCACGTAAGGAAAGATTTTTTTACAATATAGATTTTTTGTTTGCTCCCAGAGCGGTTACAAACATACATACAAACATACATACAGGAGAAGCTAATAAAAGCGTGTTTAAAAAAAAAAAGATGCTGGATAATAAAAGCAGATATTCGGATGAAAGATTTTTAAATTTAATTTGTTTGATTTCGGTTCATCGCTCTACGGTAAACTTTTGAACTCTAGGAATATTATTACACTGAAAGAAATGTAGTAGAGTGAAATAAATGTCGCGCTACAATTATGCATTAGGCAATTAGTGACGGTCATGGGATTAAACCCCAGAGTACTCCCAATCCAGAGTACAGGCCCGTCATCCCAATTTTGATTCGCTGCGGAGTGGATCGATAAAACAGGTCTGCATCTAAAGTTTTGTTTTGATAATTTTGGGTGATCTTTATTTATATCTTTTTTTATTTATTCATTTTTATTTATTTATTTATTTTTTAATTATTATTTATTTTTTTTTTGTGTGTGTGTGTTCTGAAACCAAAACTGAAGCCAGTTTTTCTCTATCACGTATAGATTTTTGCCGATACAGGGTACCTACTGAAACAGTTTCGTCCATGACTCTTCCCCCAATATAATTATATGGTAACTTTTATAGCATGTTTCCATGATAATTTTTAATTAATCATGGAAACATACTAGAAACTACCGAAAATGGAGAAATTGTTTGTGTCGGCACACACCCATTATTGACAAAAATCTATACGTGATAGAGAAAAATTGGTTTCATTTTTGGTTTCAGCACACAAAAAAATGTATGTAACTGAGAAAAAATTCTGAAACTGATATCTAGAATCTAAATTGTGGCTCTAGAAAAGATAGTTCCATGTCATCCTTATAAATTCTAGTCCCCTTCGAAAACGAGTTCTAGAAACCCCATTCAGATTTCTAGAGCGTTTGCCTACATTATCGAGGGAAAAGTTATTTTAAAATCTTTGCGAATAAATGCGAATTCAAGAGGCGGGTTACAACAATAATAATCTTGGTTTATGACCTAATTCTAGAAAATTAAGCAATCATTTCTTGCAATACAAAAGATTAAGAATATTTGGAAAATCCAGAATATTGTTTCACCATCTAGAAATGTGTAAACTAGAAATTCGCGATCATTTCGTCTATTCAGTTTACTGGCGTGTCTTATGCGCATAGCTCGAAAATCTATATTTCTAGTTTAGGGATTTAGAAAATGACCACTTATTCATTCGAGATGAAGACGATATATATGTTTTTTTTTTTTTTTTTTTCTCGGTGTATCAGATAAAATTATCAAATCAAATTTTTCCAACATTATTTTCATAGACCTGAGTAATTAGCCTGAAACCTATTTCATAAAGTGCATTCTGAATTACTACGCATTACTACGCTAATTGTTCTTCTTACTATATTATATGTGTCCAACAAATTTCATTCCGTTATTATCATTCCTTCTTGGTGTTGCATTTTCAATGTCGAGCAGTGTATATGCATCACTATGGCTTTAATACGTCTATGTTGACTACCAAATTTTCGGAAGGATATTTATAAATCTATATGTGCTACAATTCTTTCATCTGGCAAACTCAGAAACATGCTTAATCGACATTTTTGCCTTTCACGCAAATATATAAAACGAAAAAAATATTATATGTATCTATTTACAGCATTTGCTCATTTTCTGCTACCAAATCCTATGATGTGCATCTATACTGAAATGTTAATTAATATAGTGCCATTTTTCATGCTCACTCCATGCCATCATTACATATCGTCTCAATACGTGTGCTCATTTATAATTATATTCTAAATTTCTTAGTTTGATTGCATTTTGACATGACAGAAAAACAGAAAGACTAGTTAGATTCCTAATCACTCTTAAAAAATGTTAGACAATATTAAAAACACTTAACACAAACGGAAATAAATTTCCTAGTAATTTCCCTTAATGTATCTGAATAATTTAACTGAGCCTTGTAAATATTAACACTAAATATGCTATATTCTTTCGAAAACTTTATTTTAACATATGAGTAAAAAATGGCAAATTCAATATAATTTCTGCAATACAAAGTTATTTATATATGATTTATGAAAATGCTAAAAAAATATTATGCATTGGCATTCTTTTGGGTGTGCCTGTATACTAGCCAGATGTGCTATTAATACAATTTTAAATAGAGAACATGCCATTATGAACTTGAATATCATATATCATTTTAAGGAAATTCTGAAAAAATTACGAACTTTAGAAGCGGCCAAACGGACAGAAAGACAAACCGATATGCTAAATCTAATCATGATCCCACATAAACATTAACAGGAAGTGCTAAAAATGCTTAATATAAATAAAAATGCAATTTCAACAATTGTCAACTGAAGTTCTTTATTTATCTGAATATTTAATCGTGTTTATAAATATTAATATTAACCATGCTATATATTAAAACAGGAATAAACTACTACGTCAGAAACGCCAAAGAAAAATTATTGAGGTGCATACAGCTGTTTAAGTAGCCTAAAGCGTACCGTCATCAGTGCAAAAAGAATTCTGAATCTTGAGAAGTGCTCGTATATATAGGAGAGGGACCGGATTTAGTTCAACCAATAGGAATACGGAAGAGGTGGGGAGTGTGGCCAATAGGAATTAAGGAATGTGTAGCTGTGTAAACAGTAGAAAAATTAAGGAAATGTGGACTGAATGTAAAATTTCCAACAATCAGACAAATAGGGAACAGCGAAATCACAATTTACAAGGTTTTTAAAATTTTTATAAATATGAAAAGCTTCAAAGAAATCGAGTTCATGAATGGATTTAGGTCTGCAAATTATTTTAGCTGAATTAAATTTAAAATTATGATTTTCCTCCCAGCAATGTTTAGAAATAGCCGATTTATTGGTTTCTTGTTTGCGGACGTAATTCATATGTTCTTTTAGACGAAATTTAAGACTGCGTTTAGTTTGGCCAATATATGATAAACCACACTGACAGGAAATACTATAAATGCCCCAAGAGTTATGCATATCAATAGGATCTTTTAACTGAGAAAAGGTGAGTTTATTGGAAGGCGAAAATATTATTTTAAAATCATATTGTTTGAGGATTTTAGCTATGGTTTGACTAGTTTTAGAAAAATAGGGTAAAACAATACTGATATTAGATGTGACTGATTTAGTAGACGAAATACGAGGGAGTTGTAATTTTTGGATAGCTTTGTCTATAATGGAAGGGTCGTAACCTCTGTCAATTGCGATGGCTTTCAGGTATTTAATTTCAGATTTCAA
Organism: Salticus scenicus; assembly: GCA_963930645.1. NCBI lineage: Eukaryota > Metazoa > Arthropoda > Arachnida > Araneae > Salticidae > Salticus > Salticus scenicus. The sequence continues at coordinate 213,965,606 of OZ005656.1, read as the reverse complement.
TAAATCAGGATTTGAACAAATATTAAGGGCACGGTTTACAAAAGTATAGAAAGCAGCCATTTTTTGGTTAGGTGGGTGACATGAACGCGCATGGGGAGGAAGGGAGACTGCAAAATTTTTACGATAAACAGTGGTTGAAAATCCATTTACAGTGCGAGAGACGAGGGTATCAAGAAATGGAAGGGAGCCATTATTTTCAATTTCATATGTAAACTGGATATTACTGTCGATTGAATTTAAGGTTTCTAAGACATGGTCAATATTGTGATGAGATATGTCGATAAGCGTGAAGGTGTCGTCAACGTAACGGGTCCAAAAAGGAAAAGATATTTTCTTAAAAAGCTTGCTTTCGAAATAGTGCATGTAAATGTCTGCGAGAATTGGGGAGAGACCTTGTCTCCCTTCCTCCCCATGCGCGTTCATGTCACCCACCTAACCAAAAAATGGCTGCTTTCTATACTTTTGTAAACCGTGCCCTTAATATTTGTTCAAATCCTGATTTATTGAAATCTGAAATTAAATACCTGAAAGCCATCGCAATTGACAGAGGTTACGACCCTTCCATTATAGACAAAGCTATCCAAAAATTACAACTCCCTCGTATTTCGTCTACTAAATCAGTCACATCTAATATCAGTATTGTTTTACCCTATTTTTCTAAAACTAGTCAAACCATAGCTAAAATCCTCAAACAATATGATTTTAAAATAATATTTTCGCCTTCCAATAAACTCACCTTTTCTCAGTTAAAAGATCCTATTGATATGCATAACTCTTGGGGCATTTATAGTATTTCCTGTCAGTGTGGTTTATCATATATTGGCCAAACTAAACGCAGTCTTAAATTTCGTCTAAAAGAACATATGAATTACGTCCGCAAACAAGAAACCAATAAATCGGCTATTTCTAAACATTGCTGGGAGGAAAATCATAATTTTAAATTTAATTCAGCTAAAATAATTTGCAGACCTAAATCCATTCATGAACTCGATTTCTTTGAAGCTTTTCATATTTATAAAAATTTTAAAAACCTTGTAAATTGTGATTTCGCTGTTCCCTATTTGTCTGATTGTTGGAAATTTTACATTCAGTCCACATTTCCTTAATTTTTCTACTGTTTACACAGCTACACATTCCTTAATTCCTATTGGCCACACTCCCCACCTCTTCCGTATTCCTATTGGTTGAACTAAATCCGGTCCCTCTCCTATATATACGAGCACTTCTCAAGATTCAGAATTCTTTTTGCACTGATGACGGTACGCTTTAGGCTACCGAAACAGCTGTATGCACCTCAATAATTTTTCTTTGGCGTTTCTGACGTAGTAGTTTATTCCTGTTTTAATATTCCAACGCCAAGTCTCCTGCTATTACATGCTATATAGTAATGAAAACATTTTTGGAGTATATGAATGTAAAAAGTCAAATTCATAATAAATTGTGCATAATATAGGTATTCAAATACACTTTATAGAAATCTCCTTGGAATGTAATGATTTGGAATTACTTCGGTAGTTTTTATTACATTTTCAGTAGAGAACATCTGATAGGGGACTTAAATAACATATATTAGTTTTAAGAATTTACACGAATGCTTGCAGAGATTAGAGTGCAGATAGACAGACAGACAAACCGAATTCATAAAGACTTTTCTGTTTTGCTAGAAAAGTATTAAAAACTGATCTACGTAACAAAGAGACATTATATATATATTTACTTGTTTCTATTTAAAATGAAAGTTCTTTTTTAAATATAATCAAAACAAAATTCTAAAAGTAAGTTTCTGTGCTATCATTTCAAAATAAATTTTAATTAAACGAAAAGAGCAGTTATAAACTGAAATATATTATCATTTCAAAGCTAATAAAAAACAGAAAATTCTAGACTATATATATATATATATATTATTAAGAAAATTTTAATATCAGTAGAGGTATACTGATGAATAAATGCATAATCTAGATATATTTTCACTGTAAAAAAGAGATTAAAAATATAAAATTCAAGAATTTTCTCATATTCTCTTAATTTCGTGTATGTATGTCTTCATAACTTTGAAATTTAGGCAAAGAAACCTCAAATATAGTTTAAAATATTTTCTAATAACAAACAGTAGATAAAATATTCTTTTACTTTATTTTCTTCCTCTAAAACCTATTTTTAAATCCCCTGAGTAATATAAGTTAACCCACTCTTGCACGCCCTTACACAAGTGCTTATATACTGGTTATATAAAAATAAAAAGATATATATTAAAAGTAAATGTAAAGTTTTAATATTTCTGACGTAACGCTACGAAATTAAAAATCTGCTTGACAAGAATATAAAATAAAAAAATTTTTGCAACTTACAAGATAATATGAAACACATTTTATAAAAATCCAGTAACTTAAAAACAAGTTTATTTAGAACTTTTTAACTTATATATTTTTAGAAGATAAAATATCAGAAACGAAACTTTATTAATATTTTTACATAGTTTTTGCTTTGAAACTTATACTTTAATAAGTCTGTATGATATTCTCAAATATTTTGAAAATAGTTTGAACTGACATTGAATAAACCTTGAGTAATACTTAAATTTTCACCTAAAACTTGCAATTTTATTATTTCTTTATTCTTTCACTTCTCCATCATGTTACATGTATAGAGATCTTGAGTATTCGTGAAGATTTTTGACTCCCAGATTTTTTTCGTTTTTTGAGGTGTGAAAAAACTAAAAGTCGCAGAAGAGATGTGCAATTAAAAATATCGCTGATGACACTGGCAAAAACCATACTTGTTTTCAGCATTCTTATTCGAAAATTCAGTTTCTACATTTCTAGACATGAGGAGTAGGGGAAAATGTCGCATAAACTTGTATTATATAAGAATTATTTTCATCGTAAAATTACTGGACAAGTTTTAAAATATGATTTATGAAATTCGCATGAAATCATACTTTACAGGTTGTCTACGTTAGAAGCTATGTAAATTATATAAAATTCGCGATTCTTTTTTTTTTCTTTCTCTTGCCATGACAGGTTAAAGCAATACCTTCCATAAACTTGAATTATAGAAATTAATGTATTGTATTAAAACTGAAATATAAAACTGACCTTAATAAAATTAAACGACAAATTAGGATAAGGTTAAATATATCGAAGCTGAGAAAAGGGTCTAGTGTTTGGACAATTTTATTCTGCGACCGGGCCAAGTGTTCGGTAGGCTTTATGCTAGAGATGGGCGTTATTTCATGTAATATAATAAATAATACTGTTATTGCATAAGAAGACATTCACATCGTAATACATTATTGAAAAGTTCATATTAAATAAATAACACTTTAATTTTATCTCTCTGCACGCAAAAAATGTGTGAGAGAGAGTGTCATATCAATGGCAATGTGCCAATAAAACACAGAGAAAAATTAGATTATTTGTTGGAGTGAAAGGAAGCAGTGAAATATTTTCACCAGCTTTCATGTAAAGAGATAAATAAATAATAATTAATTATTTCGTTGGTTCCATATCAGTCAAATAATTTTTTGAAATAAGTAATTGCTTTGATTATTTAACATCTTTCAAATATTTTGTTGCATTATTCTAAACCGATTGTTATGGTGTATTGATTTAGTTTAAATATCAGTATAGTCTGCAGTGAAATTCAACTTCGTAGATTTCATATTAGTCGAATGGTCTTTTAAAATTGGTGATAGCTTTGATTATTTTACAACTTTCTAATATTTTATTTAAAAGTATTGTTCTAGACTGAATGTTATAGTATATTAGTTTAATTTAAATATTAGTATAGGCTATGCCCATGATATGTAATGTCGAAAACACTTAATACTACCGTTTAACGAAATAATATTTTCATGAAGCTAATTTAAACAGCCATGATGAAATAGGTTAGAGGTGATTAATTGATGTTAATTATTGTATCACGGGGATGGGGAATGGGAATGGAATCGGAATACACGCGCTAGGTTTACGCGCGTATTGAAGACGCTAGTAGCTTCGGGAAGACGATGGAAGGCGTTTAAAAAGGATGTATGGAGTGGGAGAGGAGAAGAATGAAGAGTGTTTGTTTATATTTAAAATCACCTGTAGCAGCTGGAATTGAAAAGGGCACTTATTTATTGTGGTTTTCTCAAGAATATTGTTTAAATTTATTCAAGAATAATTTGATAAGGAAATTGAATATTTATTTATTTATTTTTATCTAATAATTTTTTTAAAATCTGATTTTTTTCTCGTGACTATTTTTAATGATTTAAAATGAATAAATTTGTTGTGGTATTAAGGACAGTTAATTATGAACGTATGTTAAAATTAAGTGTGTGAGAAAATAAATAATTTTATTCAATCAGTTTTTGCAAGCAAAATTTATATTTTTAAAGAAGTGTTTCTAATTTTTGAAAACATGTTCAAAGTGACTGTTTTCTAAGTATGAATGAAAAATATTAATTTCCTTGTCAATCTGGAATGTTCACGTTCTTCGGAAAATCGAAAGAGATAATTACTCCGTAGTTTAACATTTGGGATGGCTTAAAGGTGTTTTTTAAAGATTTATTATTATTATTTAATTATTTCTTATTTATATGGCTTATAATATGAGGATTCTTTTTTATAGAAAACGCCACTTGTGCACTTGAATTCTGTTTTCATGTTTAAATGAATTGATTTAAAAGAATCTCATGCTTACACGATTGGAACAAGCGTTTGTATAAACATTGACTCTAACACTATTTCATATCAGCGGTTTTTTTTTTTTTTTTTTTTCATTCTTTCTTTTCTTTTTTTTCTTTTCTTTTCTTTTTTTTTTTTTTTATTGCAGAAATTCTAATGTTAAATAAAGTGAAGATTACTCTTCGAAAGCACTAGAACTCAAAAACATGAATCGCATCCACTATGTAGGACACATGTATATATTGTATATCCCGAAAGGATTAGAAAGACACAAGCAGTATATAAACTAAAGAGTAATATGTTATAAAAATAGTATGTTACAAGAACCTATTATTAAATGTAGTATATGGAACGATGTAACCTGTTACTGAAAAGTAACTGTTTATCCTATCTCTACTTTATACTCTTTAACATGAATATAGTATGAGTTATAGTAGAAATTTATAGGAACAAATATACAAGTATGGATATCTGAGCAAAATCCACCTATACCAAATAGATTTTTTTTCCCTGATATTTTTCAAATATTTTCCTGTTATATTTTTTATTTATTTTACTTTATTTTATTGATTGCTGGAATTGATTCTTATTTATTTTTTCAAAAATTTTGTTTAAAGAGACTTTTTTTTTTCTAAAATAGTAAAATTTGTACTTAGTAAGCAGATTGGCAAGAATGTTAGTATTGTAATTTCAAAACCATTTGTTTATTATAGATTTGAATTAAAGAAAAAAAAAAGTCAATTAGAAGATTTCGGGGCTTTATAATAATTTTTTATACAAAAAATTGTTCACACTTTGTGGAAACGATTTTAGTAGTTTAGTTTTACGTATGAATGCCGTATTTTTTTACATTGATTTGCTTCTATCTGATAGCCACGGTTCTTCACAATAGCTCTAGCTCGAATTTTTCATGGAAGTAAACTTTCTCTTAGTACTGTCATTTCAATTTTATCCCATTTCTCTTGTACCATTTTCCAAAGTCCGTTCTATGTTCTTGGATGCCATTTTCTTAAGGCTCGTTTTAATAAACCAAAAGCACAGTTTTAATAAACCAAAAGCACCAAAAGCCATTGGAGCAGAGTCAGGTGATTTTAGAGGTATCTAATTAAATGGAAGCCTTTTATTCCAGTCTCTGATTCTTTCTTTGCTAAATAAAGGACAGCTGATTTAGACGTGTGATGTATAGCTTTGTCCATATGAAGTTTAATTTTATCAATGCCCTTTCCATATAAGGATGGAATTTCTTCTTCAAAAATTGGATCTAAAATATTCTGCTTATCGTAGAATGAATTAATTCTGGTTTTACTTGAGATTTTTTAATTTTTGATTTCACTTTGTAACAAAATCCTGCGACTATCAGAAATCTCTTTAGAAATTTTTCTATATACTGACAAAGCCATTTCGTACGGTCATTCCCGTCAGCTGAGGAAGAGAAGACTAATCTTTCTTTAATACAGTCGCTTAAATATACACATGCGTCATTGAGTGTTACTACATATTTCCATTTTTCAGCAGCTAGATGCTTTTGATATAACTTTCTACAACTTGTTTTTCTTTCAGTAATATGTTTTAGCAAAAACAGATAAACTTTTGTTTAAAACATCTTTTTTAACTTCAAATCTTATAAATGATTTTAATAAGAGGGCTAGAAAACATTCCTAATTACGATGCAATGGATCTTTGGGTCAGTGGATTTTTTTTACGTTCAGAGACTTCACTTTCTTGATATTTACATGTGTTCGAATAGCCTTAGGATGAAGCTTCGCGGTCATGTTTACATTTTTACTTTCACTTTTTTAGAAATGCAATAACCGCGAATTTTACACCGCTTTATAAATTGGTGATATGAATATTTTTACTCGGAAAGTGCAGTTACTTAACCTTCGAGCCATTTATCAATTTAAGAAGCCATTTTTCAAAATAAATCTTTTAATTTTTCATTCCAATCAAAAGATAAAAGTAGCAGACGATTATTTTAAAGTTGCCAAATTTTTATCTCATACTGAAAAAGGGAAAAATAAATTATAAAATAATTTCCATAAAGATTGAATGACATTCTGTACTTAATTGAAGTAAATATTTAAATCTAAACAATGTTACTTTTATTCCGTGATTTTTTGAAATTATCAAATAATTATATTGTTTCTGTGATTGTATTCAGAATTTCAGCTAGATTGCATCAGTAACCTTTGAATTATAAACTGTTAGCGAGTTAGTATTGGGATAATTGTATTTCATACCTCACTCGTTACCCTGTTTCATCAATCAATGTGTTAATCGTAACTTTGATGTTCTTCATTTAAATATATTCACAATATCTCATTAAAGTAATGTACTAGCCATTATTCAGTTTCCAGATAATTCACGTTACTGTTAGTTAATTATAACAGGTTAAATTTTACCTTACAGTAACAGGAAAATATATAAGATTAATTCCTTATTTACATTTAACTGTAATGGAGATATGGCGAAAAGGGTTAATGTCCCCCCCACCCCAGGGGAGTGAAAATTTTCAATCTGTGTATCATCCAAAACGTCTCGTCAATGTCTTTAAAAAGAACGAATTTGTAATTTGAAATAAAGTTGGCTTTTTCTTTTTCATATATTTAAGGGAAAAAATAAATAAAATAAAATAAAAATAAATAAAAAGTGCATTTTTATGACAGATTCTGCATATCATAAAATTAATTTTATTTGAATATTTAGTGCTAATACTTCTCTGTGATGAAAATCATCGGCATTCATAATGGAAAAGAAATTTGATGAACATAAATTTTAACAAATAATTTATACTGCGTGAATTTGTATAGGAAAATACAGAAGAAAGTTTGGTGGTGGCCACAACATACTGGTTTTTTCTAATGTGAGAGACGTTAAGCATATAGTTTTCTGAAAATAACACTTTTAGTTAACTAATTATTAGTTTTCTATTCTATAATTGTTAAAATCGTTTAACGTGATTCAAAACGTATATTCTTACAAGTGGATAAACTGGTTTGAATTCCGTGTTCTTGAGTCACAAATGGAGAAAAAGATAATTTATTGAAAAAAATTCACATTCATATACCAAAAAAAAAAAAAAAAAAAAAAAAAAAAAAAAATCTAAATTAGTCAATAGTTATACTTTTGCCTTCTTTGAATTTCAAACGTCCACTGCTTCCGATTTGTATGCGTGTATGAATCAAAGCCGAATAACAGAGCAAAGGTCCTAGAACTTGGTCGAATGAATTCGATGGGAAATTTTCTAAAAGGTTATAGTCTACATTTGTTTGAATTTCGGGGAAAATTACAAAAAACTGCGAAAAGTTACGAAAACGAACGCTACCTGACTTTGAACACGACAACTTCTGCAACGAGTTGCTGCTGGGAACCACACTGCTCGGCACGAAAATTGCCCCAGCACCATTTTTGCAATTTCTTATATAAAATGACCTCCTGAATCTGAATATGACGGCCATTTTGCCCTGTCACCAACCGTTGTTTGGAGACGCGCCCCTATTTTTACCCCTTTCGGCAATTTTGTGGCTATACACCTGATTTATAGTGGCGAAAAGAAATATTTTAACTGTTAACACGTTAAGCGCCACGCGAATTCTTAATAAAATCCATTAAAATTCCTTAATGATATTATTCTGTAATGAATAAAAATTAAGTAAATTTTAAATAAATTTTCAATAATTACTTAAATGAATATAATATTTTTATTTTTTATCATATTTTACACTGATGGTTGACGCGGCTTTATATCATATTTGACACTGTCAAGCCACCGATGGCTGACATAGCGCTCAACGTGTTAAATATCTTCTGAGAGCTTAAAGAGGTAACAAATTCTATAGCATGAACATTTGCAGCAAGGGTAAGATTTAGGGGGATTTGCTACTGGAATTATAAGTTGAATTTATTATATTTTATTAATGAATTATTACTATCACTTTTATACATTATATACTTTTATTTTTATTTTTAAGAGCTAAAATAATTTATTTTCCATTTTCCAAATCAAATTCATGACCATAAAATTACTGAAGAGTGATACAAATTGAGGGAGGAGGTGACGTCCCGAGAAAACAATGGGTGATGGGGCAAAATGGGGGGCATATTCGGATTCAGGAGGTCATTTTACATAAGAATCAGCAAGAATTGTATCAGGGCTCGATATATATATATATATTGCAGCGTAGTGTAATTGGAGTTAATATTGTTTATTGTCGAATATGTTACAGCCATATGCTTTTGATGACATTTTCTCTCCAAATGAAGATAGTATTACACAAGTGAAAATTAATTTTCTTGGACTTTCACGTCAAATTTGTATTAGAAAAATTATATTATTTAAGAAATTCTGTTAAATAATTATATTAACATTATTAATGCGCATACTTTTGTGTGAAAATGGTACTTTATAATATAAAATAAAAACTTTCTGTGAATCTTATTCTAAAGAAACTTCATGACAAATGACTTTGCTTGATTAAATAGAATAAAAAAAATCCTTTAAAAGAAGGAAAGATCCTTTAAGGTTAGAAATCTGCATCGGGTCGGGTACCCGCGGTCATTCTAAGACAGTGTTGCCAGATGGTCGACAACCAATTTCTCCAAACAGGCTTTCAAATTTCCCCAAATCAGGGGTTTTTGCAAAGAAAATCCCTAACTCAATTTCTACTAAAAAAATAAATAAAAAATAATAATAATAACTATTTTACAAATTTAAGCCCAAATTTTTTCCTCAAATGAAGCCCATTTTTGAAAAAAGTCCCCATTAAAAAAAAAAAAAAAAAAAAAAAAAAAGAACTTTTTTGCGCAATAGTTATAGAAAACTTTTAAACCTGCATAAAATACGTTGTTATTATTGAAAAAACAGAAAGAATCATCTTCAACACCTTGATAGAAAGTGTTCTGCTGTATGGAGCAGAAACATGGACGATCAAGTCTACAAGTGAAAAAAAACTGTTGTCTACAGAAGTGGACTTCTGGCATCGATCGGCCAGAACTTCAAGACTTGAAAAAAAAGACCAATATTGAAATAAAAGCAAGGATGGATGTTAAGACGGATATCAGAAAAAAAAAAAAAAAAAAAAGACAATCAGAGGCTACAATGGTACGGACATGTACAACGGATGAATGCGAATGGAATACCACAGCTTGTACTTAACTGGAAACCTCAAGGGAAAAACAGGAGGGGAAGACCGCGGAAAAGGAGGAAAGACAAACTTCTGAGGGACATGACAGAGAATGGAATGGATGAGGAAGATGCTCAGGACAGAGAAAGATGGAGACAAAAATTAAAAGCTGTTTTTGGTTAAAAAGGAACCTCAGCACTGAGGAAATTCCCTTAAAAAAAAAAGTACGTTAGTGCTGAGGAAACACCTATAGGATTTACTTTCATCCTCACGATATCCTGAGGATGTCCTGGGAAGAAGGATGCTTTCAAAAAAAAGTGCATGCTAAAGAAAACTGTTAAAAGTCTCCACGTGTAGAGATTGTGAGCTTATCAGTAGACAAGTTTAGGACAATATAGTTGAAAAATTCCCCAGATTTCTCCCCGAAATTTTCAAAAATTTCCTCGGCGTTCCCCACAAACATTCGGTCCCCAAACATGTCCCCTGAAGCTCAAAATGTCCCCAAAATTGGGACGAAATCCCCAATCTGGCAACACTGGCTCAACGAACATGATTCGACAAGGATTTATTTAACAAAACAGTATTAAGTGTATTTTTTTATATAGGAATTATTGATAGCGCTCGAATAATTTTGCTGTCGACTGTTATCTGCAAAAACTAACGAATCTTCCCTTGAAGGATCGTCCCCTCCGTTGAGGATCAAAATTGTGATGGTATGTCTCTGGACCACCTATAGGGATGAGTCCCAGACAGTCGTCAATTGCCCGTTTGTGCAGCACTAGTGCGACGTAAAACCCAACCAACGAACCAACCCTTGAAGATCAAACCCACATCTATCGCACTATCAGCGTAACGTTGCCTATTAACCAACTGAACCTATGAGACACAAATAAACTGCGTATATTTACGTTTCTATCTCCAGTGTCGTTCGTTTAAGAAATTTATGTATTTTAATTAATTAAAAAGAATTAATCAAAAATTCAAAAATCAGGCTTCAGGTTGCATCAGGAGAGCTCAAAACGGACTTTCATGTAAATTTCTGTATCTCTGCGATCAGCAGTTTGCCTACAAAGCACCAATTTAATTAACAAGTAGTTTGGTCTGAATAACTGCGTTTTCGCGTTTTCTATGCCAAATTTTCACCCAAATTTATATGCATTGACTGCTAAGAAATTTGCATAGGATAACCACAGCATTTAATTTAAATTGTTGTTATTATTATTATTATTAAAAAAAATGTATACGTAGATTTTATAAACTTTCTGTCGTAAAACACAAATAAAAATATAGAATAAATTAGAGTATATATCAATTAACTTTCTGAAATTTAATCTCTTTATAAATATGTCAATAAATGAACTATCTTTATATGCTTCTTTTATACGAAATTTACATTGCATCATCATAGCATATTATTAAAAAATGTCTGGGTATAATTTACGAGTTTTTAATAAAGGGAAACAGAAAAAATTATAGAGATATATAATTTATTATAGTATACACGCTATATGCAGACTTTTTGTTCCAGAAAGAATTTCATAGAGTACTCTCCCTGTTTTTGCTTGACAATTATCACGATCTTCACATGTGTTATTATTTATTCCTATATTAGTTCAAGCATTTACTATAAGTTTCCGAAAATATATCGGGCCGCAGTAGCCCAGTCGATAGAGCGCCGGGATCGTAATTTGAAGATTTTGGGATCGTACTCGAGGAACACCACCTGTAATAATGCCTTCGAGCTGAGCTCTACGTCACGGAAGATCGGCCGATTTCATCCAATCTCCACGATCCAACATGTATCATATGAAGTGTTGATTGGATAAAATCGGCCGTCTTCCATGACGTAGAGCTCAGCTCGGAGGCATTATTAGAGGAGGTGTTGACTCGAGCCGGCCAAAGACAGTCGTGTATATTAATGGTAGCTGGTGCACGTAAAATATGTCGTGGCCCCAATGTCCTCCATGTTCCCATCAAAATCATACCTCTGGGGGTCACCAAAGCGGGAGAGCCATCCGTTCCGTGGAGTAAATTGTGATGGTATGTCTCCGGACAACCTCTAGGGGAGAGTCATAGACCGTCAACAATCGCCCATTGTGTAGCACAAGTGCGACGTAAAATCCAACCAACTGAAAATATATCAGGAACATAAAAAATAAATACTTTTTTACACTTTTTTAAAGTTTTAATACCATTTTCGACCTCTACATACCAATAATACACTAAATTAAAACCTCGTTAAATCCTCGTTACTTACTATTATAACGTGATCTGCATGATTTTTATTACATATATCTTTTAAAAAAATACTCTTTATTAACTATTAAAAATATATTTGAAATATAATTTTTATCTGTCTCAGAATGCAAGTAAAAAAAAAAAAAAGGTTAAAGAGTGAGTTCCTATGTCAATTATTGATTTAAAATGTTGTACATGGTTTAGTAGAATTATGTAGAATCACTACAGATTGCTGTTTAAAAAAAAAAAGGTGTATCTGCGTAGAATTGATGAGCATTTTAAAAGGGAGAACTGAATGTATGGAAGATATTGAAGTACACATTCAGTTATTTTTAAAGAATATCTTAATCACAGTACGTACTATCAAATAGTAAAAAGAATATATATTTCACATTATTTAATAAAAGTAAAAAAAACAACTTGATAGTTACATTAAACATAAGTTTTTTTTTTTTTTTTTTTTTTTTTAAATATTTGCAGCCATTTCTTTTTCCATCATTATAAAAAATCTTTCATGTTTATTTTTATAATTTCCTTCGCATAAAGTGCCAAGCTGTTATGAAATATTTTACCATTATAAAGTTAACAGAACAAGAAAAATAAAATTTTGTTCAATGTTCTGCAAAGAAATCTTCAATTTACGTCAAAATTAAGTTATTAAATTATTTTTTAAAATAAAAATGTCATTAAACTTAAAGTACTGTTTTTAAAACAAAGCAAAATCCTTTAAATCCATAGTGATTTTCTTTAAGGAAAAATAAAAAATTAACTCGGGAAATTTGAAATTTGTCTTTCTAGAAAAAGTTTTCTGTAGATTAAAACAGGATTTACCTCTTAAAGTTATACTAACAGGCAAAACGATTTTTAATGAAAAAAAATTATTTATTTGTTTTAATCCTTTATCTCAAAACAATTAAATAACAAATATATATATTTACAATTTGCATAATCAAAGGGAAATTTTTATTCACTTTCTTTTTATCATTGTTCAAATTTTTTAACTAGTCATATTGTTAATTGAAAGTTTTGAGCTTTTTCTTTTTTTTTTTTTTTTTTTTTTTTTTTTTCAACTATATGAAAAAATAGATGATGAAAGAGAAAATAATAAATTAGTAATCAAATTAAGCAATATAAGATGTTTTATTTCAAATTCATTACATTAATGTGTAATGAAATAATTATTTTAAAAAAATTGTTTCTGAAGTAAGAGAATTTTTAAAAATGGGGTAAAGTGAAATAATTCTTACCGCTTTTATTTTATGTTATACTAACATGCAAAACTTTTTTTTCATATAACAAAAATTTCTTTTTTATGTTTAATTCTTTTTTATCTTAAAGTAATTAAATAACATTAGAAATATCTATTTACAATTTGCATGAAGTTCTAAGGGAATTTTTTAAGTACTATATATATATATATATATTGTACAAATTTTTAATTAGTCATAATACTAATTAAGTGTTTAAAACATTTTTTTTTGTTTAAAATCAAAGGAAAATATAGGGTTGAAATAAAAAAAAAAATAAATAATTAGTATTTAAATTAACCCTTTGCGGCGCAAGACAATTCGGATCATTTAAATTATACTGCCACCGGAATTCATGAACTAAATTGAACTAAAAGAAATTTTAAATTTTAAGGTTGAAAAAACTGACCTTTTCTGATATGTTATAAACGTAAATTTTTGCTAAAAAATTTCCGGGATGAATTTTTGCAGCTGGATCTTAAATTTTGCGTCCTCGCAGCGAGGACGCCGCGCGTTAAGGGGTTGCAATCTAAGCTATTTTATCTCAACTTCATTAAATTACAATATAATGAAATAATTATTTTTAAAAGAATTGTTTCTTCAGTGGAAGAATTAAAAAAACAGTAAAGTGAAATAATTCATATGTCTATTCAATTACGTTATCTAACATACAAATTTATTTCAAGTAACAGAAACTTTTTAATTAATAATTAATTCTTTCACGTACAAGCGATTAACTAAAGTAAAAATAAATATCTATAATTCATTTTGCATAAAGTACAAAAGTAAATTTTATGCCCTTTAATATCTGTGAAAACTTCTTAATCGGTCATAAGAAGAAGCAAACAAACTCATAGTCGAAAAGAAGAAAAAAATAATTAGTTTTCAAATTAAGCAACTTAAAATATTTTATCTTAAATTTGTTAGATTAAAGTATAATAAAGCAATTACATTTAAAAAAAAAAAAAAAAAAAAAAAACTTTAGCAAAGTTTTTTCTGTATCATTATTATATCTTATTAAATGATGTTATTTATAAACAAAGTTTCAGATTCCCGCAGAGTGGTATTGCTTCCAGTCTACTTGCTGATTTATATCTATTTATTATGAAAGAAATATATTGTGTACAAATTTTAGACTATTTAGTTTTATAAGTGATATTATTGTATTTTATTTAAATAGGAATAATAGTAATACACCTTTAAAATATTTTACTTATCTTAATAATCTTTCATTTAGTCAAACTGCTTTAAAATCTAAATAAATTAATTTCTTAGATATAAAAATTATTCCAAACCATAATTTTCAGTTAGAATTTAACTGATATGATAAAGAAAAGATTTCTCTTTTAGAGTTAATTTTTTTACTAAATTTAAAACCAGCTTACATAAATCTGTATTTGCTAACTTTCTTCTAAATTTTGATTTGCGTATTAAACACTTAGCGGATATATAGATATGAGAAAAACCAATATATCTACATTAAAAATCTAGCTTTAAGTGATATCCTGAAAATTTAACTAAAACTTTTTTCATAATTAAAATCAATACACATTTTAATTGTAATTAAATGTCTTAATTAATCATCTTAATTTGCATTGTTTTATAAATACTTACATACATTCATTGTTACTTTTCCCTGTTAAATATAAAAATCGTTATATTTGTTCATCGTTACTTCTTACTGTTTTATAAGTTTAGTTTTTACAGTTTAATAAATAATTATATTTATACATTATTAATTTTATTTTTAAAAAATTCATTGAAAATTTTATTCATTATTTTTAATTCCTCTTTTAAATTTCTATTAAATTACTTTTTAATTTCTATTTAACTTTAAATTAATTTGTATATTATCAAAATTTCCTGTTAATTATTACTTTAAATTATTAATACGTATTTTCGAAATTTGTCTTAAATTAATCATGTAATTTAAATTTATTTAAAAAAATTATATAGAGATGGCTGCATTTTCTATTCGATCTATCGTTTTTAAAATAAATTCAAAAGTATATTAGACTCAATTGCTTTTAATATATCATTTTTAACTAGTTATTTATTTTTAAAATTAATTTTATCATATTTATTTAATACAATTAACTATCTCTAATTATAAATAAGCTAAAATTAATTTTGCATTTTTATAAGTTTTATCCATGCATCATAACTGTTTTGGAATGCATGTTTTACTCTTGTGTTAACCGCAGTATTTCGTTTTTCTTCACCCGCTTCATGATTTCTTCATTGTGAGTACTTTTTACCTTTATTTCCTTCTTCTTTTATTTTATTTAATTATATTTTAGATATTCAGGTTATGATTTTTTTTTTTTTTTTTTTTTTTTTTTTGTGTGTGTGTGTGTGTGTGTGTGTGTGTGTGTGTGATTATAGTTCGAACATTGACCAAAAGAGAAGTTCTAGCTTTGCACGGTTTAACACAGAAAACCCTAATGTTTGCATACTCTGTTCCTACAATGTCCTTGAAAAAGTTAGGAATCAGCATGCTTTTATTCGGGTGTTGTCCATCTGTCCTCGAAACATACCAACTGTCTTCGCTAGTTTAAATCCTCCCTTCATTAATTCTCTATCGAGTTCCTATCTGACCACACCTTTGCTCTGAATAGACAAAATCCAAAAGTTTGGCCCTACCTAGCTGGAAGTTTGTTGTTATCATGGAAGTGGATCTTAATAAGTAGGGGCAACTCTTTTCAAGTTTTTTATTATTATATTATAGCTATCTTAAAAAAAAGGAAATATTTATTTATTTATTTATTTTTATTTATTTATTTATTTTTAATGTTTCAATAAAACTAAAAAATATCAAATTTGTCAACAATTAAGAAAAGAATATTTTAATATTCAATATAGTAAAATGTGATAAATAAGCTTAATAACCCATTTTCACATATAAACATTAATTATTGAGTGAGGGCAAAAGTTCTACCCGTTTTTATTACCCATAAAAAGAGCAAATAAACGCAAAATGAATAGCGCCTATTACTGTGCATAATCCCTATTGCTATCTAACGACCTCTTGCCATCTTTCTGGTAGGAGATGAATCCAACGGCGGTAAAATTTCAGCGGTTTCGAGTCAAAAAAGTCTCGGATATGGCAGTTTTCACAGCATCAAGATCATCAAAGAAGGAATTGTTCAACGCATGAAATAGGTGATAGTCAGTTGGTGCCAAGTCAGGAGAATAGAGAGGGTAAAATCTTCCAACTAGTAACTTTTGGTTAGTGATGAAAACAGCATGTGGCCTGGAGTTATCGTGATGAAGGATACCATCACAACGATTGATGAGACCTGGTCGCTCTGCTACCAAATCTGAATGCAACCTGTCTAACTGTAGACAGTAGAAGGCAGAATTGGTGGTTTGGCAGAGTGGCAGGACTACCCAGTGAATTATTCCCTGCATATCCCACCACACACTTAAGAACACCTTGAGATGAAATCCGCTTTCGAAGACGATGCAGGCGGATCAGATGGGCGACACGCAGTCCTACGACACTTTACGTTACGGTACATAACCCACTTCTCATCTCCTGTCACAATTCGTGTCAAGAATGGGTCATTTTTGTACCGGGAAAGCAAGGAATCACAGGTGGCGATTCGTCATATCCCGTTGATTAGCTGTCAGGTTATGTGGAACCCAACGATCTAACTTTCTCGTAAAACCCAACTTAACCAGCCGTCTCTCGACCGTTGTCCGATGTACGTTGAATGTCCCCACTAATTCTTTCTTCCATGGTTGGGTTCTGTCTGTTCCTTATAGCTTGGTCAATATCGTCGTCTCCAACATGTGATGGCTGCCCACTCCTAGCCTGACCTTGTCAGCTTCTGTCTCCTTCCCTAAATTTACAAAACCATCGACGGCATGTGCTTTCGTCTATTTCATCCTCCCGATAAGTTTGAGAAACATTGCGACATGCTGCGGCTTCCGTACTCTTTTTATCGAACTCGTATATCAAACAATGTCTTACACGCTCCTTCTCGCTTTCCATGTTACACCCTCCGATATTTTTTTGAGATGATTAACTTTATGAGACACGATGCATTTATATGTGAGACATCCACACGATTGATTGGCCGACGATTTGCGGCATTACAATGTCATGTGTGACGTCGATTCCTTTTCAAATTTGCATATCCAAAAACGGGTAGAACTTTCGCACTTACCTGAAAAAAAAATGAAAAAAAAAATCATTTCATTAAAAAATAATAATAATTTTTTTTTCTATAAGTTTTAATATATATATATATATACATATATATAAGTAAAATTTTATTTATATGTGAAAATTTGCTGGAAGTTTGCATAATCGCGAAATTGTACAAAAACACATTAATAGCACTTCTTCACGGAAGTATAATTTATAATGTAATTATAATGTAATTTATAGTGTAATTTATATGTCTAAGTACTTTTTTTTTATTTCATTTTCATAAATGTATATAAGTATACTTATAACAAAAAAACTTATAACTTTTAATATAAATCTAAACAAAAAATTTTCAACAGTATATCACAAATCTGAAATACGATAGATAAACATACAGTGATTAGGCTGTTAAAGCTTTCATTCAATACAGGATTGTTATAATTAAAATTCTCCTATAAACAGCATCCTACAGCGCAAACGGTTGAACGGAATGCAACAAAATTTGGTATACAGACTATACACGAGATGCGCTCACGGAATTTCAAAAAAAAAAAAAAGTTTAGTTCCAAAATGTCCACTAGAGGAAATGTCCACCTTTTTCGGAAAAACATTAAATTTAACACAATAAACGACCAAAACGGAATACAGAAACAATATTAACATTTATTGCCTAGTTTCTGATCACCTTGTCATAGAACCACATTAAGTAAAGGTAAGGAAAAAATAACAGTACACTGTTTTGTATAAAGCTTCCTCTGTTTCACAAGCATGCAAATCTCGACATTTTTTTCCCTAGAATTGAACGCTTTTATTCTCGATTTTACATTTTTTATTACTCATAATTCTTGTTCTGGATTGTTAATATTGTTTCTGTTTTCCGTTTTGGTCTTTCATTGTGTTAAATTTAATGTTTTTCCAGAAAAGGCGACTTCTAGTGGACATTTTGGAACTTATTATTATTTTTTTCGAAATTCCGTCAGGGGATTTTGTGTATGTATAGTCTGTATAGTAAATTTCTTTGCATTCTGTTCACCTGTTTGCGCTGTAGTATGCTGTTTATAGGGCAAGTTTAATTATGATCACCCTGTACTTCTTACAGCTATGGTGGTTTTACTAAAGCTGTATCTGACATATAACGCCAAACATTTCTAAAACATTTCGTAGCGTTGTTAATAGACGCCAGTTTTTCACACACAACTTATTTTCAACAGTGGTTTTTTTTTTTTCTTATTTGATCGTTATTGCATAATTGCATAATTGCATAATGCATAATTGCATAATTGCATAATTGCATAATTGCATAATTATTGTTATATCGTTATTGTTATATCGTTATTTCTTATTTGATCGTTATTGCATCGTTATTGCATCTTATTTGATCGTTATTGTTATTGTTATATCGTTATTTCTTATTTGATCGTTGTTGCATAATTGCATAATTACATAATGCATAATTGCATAATTGCATAATTACATAATGCATAATTGCATAATTGTATAATTGCATAATTATTGTTATAGGGCAAGTTTAATTATGATCACCCTGTACTTCTTACAGCTATGGTGGTATTACTAAAGCTGTATCTGACATATAACGCCAAACATTTCTAAAACATTTCGTAGCATTGTTAATAGACGCCAGTTTTTCACACACAACTTTTTTTCAACAGTGATTTTTTTTTTCTTATTTGACCGTTATTGCATAATGTAGAAAATTACTCTACGAAAATTGTGGCGTTAAAAAAAAGGCAGATATGTACTAACAATCCCGTGAATTTTATTTTCGGATTCTATACATTTTTAAACGTTTAGAAAATACAGGAATACCTAAATTTATGAGGGTAGTATGAGGGGTCTTGGGTAGTATGAGGGGAAACTACCCAAGACCGTATATGATTAATACATTCATATTTAGGCAGAAAAAAAATGATTTTTTACATAAACGTAATTGTTCTTTTTAATTTTTTAATTAAAAAATTCATGTAATTAAAGAATCAATATATATATACATGTATTTATTTCCTTTACTGTAGCTACATACATGTATTTATTTCATATATTGTGTTTACATTATTAATTAAAAATAAGATTTATTATTAAAGTTAAAATTTTCATCTTTACAGACAAAATATGTTTCTTACATATTGTGCATATACTTACAATGAAGACGTGAAGAACTTTGAAATATTTCAACATAATGTTTGAAGTATAAATTTCCTTTTCTTTGTGCTCAAACTTTCTCATGAGGAGAATTTCATGATTCTCCAGACATTATTATCTTTTCTAAAGTAAAGTATTTAAATGCTCATCTCTCTCAGGAATTTCTCTAGATGTGAGTGAAGAACATTATTAATAAGTTTATTATAAAATGCTTCGCAAACTCAGACATTATTAAATATTTCCGTTAATTAAGTGTTGTATAGTCAAAAATATTTTAGTGACTACATATTAATATGAAATATGCAAAAACATCTTTACCTAAACTAACTTGTAGAAAAATAAATAAATAAGTAATTAAGTAATAATAACAGGAGACTTGGCGTTGGAATATTAAAACCCGAATAAACTACTACGTCAGAAACGCCAAAGAAAAATATTGGAAATGCATACAGCTGTTTCGGTAGCCTAAAGCGTACCGTCTTCAGTGCAAAAAGGATCCTTTTTGCACTGAAGACGGTACCTTAAAAAAGAATAGTTTAACCATATATCTGTGATAGTTAAAAATAAATTTATCGATTTCTCTTATTTTTTATGCACACACACACACAAAAAAAAGGGAAAAAAAGACGCATTTATTCTTTATTTATTTATTTACTTTTCTTCTTGTTTCTACAATGTAGAATTTATTGGTGATTTTTTGGTCTAAATAACGTGAATTTGTGTAATAAAACATAGAAGTAAGTTTTTCTGATATTGCCACAAACCACTAGTTCAAAATAAATACAAGATTTATTTTAAAATTTCCATTAGATAAGCTTAAGTAAAGTATATTTCAATGTAGACAAGATAAATAGTACGTCACTGAAAAAAAAAAAAAAAAAAAAAAAAATCAACCCTTGATACCATTTTTGCTGATTTTTATGTAAAATGACTTTCTGAACCCAAATATGACTACCATTTTTCCTAGTCGCCCACCGTTTTCTCGGGACACCCTTTCTCCCCCAATTTTTATCACTGTTCGGTAATTTTAAGGCCATGAATTTGATTTGGAGAATGAAAATAATTAATTTAACACTTAAAAACAAAAAAATACAATGTTTAAAAAATAAAATTCGTAATAGATTAAAAATATATATATAAGAAATGTAATACCTAATTTCAGTAGCAATCCCCCCCCCCCCCCTAAATTTTCCCCTTGCCGCAATTGTTGATATTTTAGAATTTTTCAACTCTGTAGTCCCTCAGAAGATATTCAATAGTCAAAAAAATCCTCCCCTCCCCCCAAAAAAAAAAAGAAGAAAAATCAAATTTATAGCCATAAAATTATTGAAAAGTGATAAAAAATAGGGGGATATCCCTAAAAAACGGTGGGTGATAGGGCAAAACGAATGTCATATTCGAGTTCATGAGGTTATTTTACATCAGAATTTACCAAAATGATGTCGGGGGCAGTTTTCCTGCCGAGCAGTGTAATTGTCAAATATTTCGACATAACATACACAGGACATCGACAATCGACATAACGTCATTTTAAACATAAATTTCACTTTCTACTCAATCTTCCTAATGGAGAGAATTTCAAACATATCCGGACATTATTCTCATTTATAAATTAATAGAGTTAAATAACTCGCTAAGGAATTTCTCTAGATGTGGACGCTGGGTATTATAATTAAATGTATTATAAATGTGTTCGCATACATAAATATTTATTAACGATTCCCGTTAACTAAGTGTTGTATAGAATACAATTTTCCATAACTTATGTATAAATATGATATCTGCCGATTCATCGACTTTTTCTTTTTTTTAATTAATTAATTAATTTAAAGAAAATATACATATTGAAAACTATTAATTAAAATTCTCAATACATAGAGTATTTTTGAAGAAATAGGTATGGGGGGGGGGGAATTAAGGGGACAAGGGACTATGTAAATTTTTGAAATCCACGCAGTTAAAAGTGTCCAAATAAATATTACAACATTTATGAAGTTATATAATACTTTTAAAATAATATCATTCTCCAATTCTTGAAGCATAATTTAAAAGGTTTTACAAAAATTTTAACTTTAACTTTATTTTTCTTGCGTTCTAAATTTCAAGAATAACTAAATTATACTCTCCATGCGAATTTGTTTTAATCCAATATTTAAAAAAAAAAAAAAAAATATATGAATGTCAGCCAATGTATATTTGTCGCAAAACAAGATATGTATTAATTTTGTGATCAAGAAAGTATTACCTGTATTACGAACTGTTAAATTCAATCGCAACGAAAAAAATTCATGAAAAATTCAAATTTTACTAATTTTCTTGTTTGTAAATCATTCTATCATCGAAACATAAAAAATTAAATAGATAGATTATTTAGTTACATACAAAAAATACATAGTAAAAAATTTGAAGATTTAAAATAATATAGAATTCGTATGGAATATTTTGAAATTAGGCATTATGTTGTATTATTTTCCCTATAAAACATGCCTTATATCACTAAAATTATTTCCTTTTATCCTTTAAAATATGCTCGTAGGATAAAAAAAATTATATTTCATGATAATAGATGAGTTATACAGTCATAGAATGTAGAACTAAAATAATTAATTCCAGTGTCCCTTGTCCCCTTAAGACAGATTGACTCCACGAGAGTCCAAGACCTTGGCAGAAGGCCCTTCATCCGGTCATTCTACAGGGTATTCGCTCGTATGGACCATATTCCTCCTTTGGGTTCGAGACTATAAAAAATCAGCTGTTTTCGGTAAACAATTCTCAACTCTACCATAGCAAAGCATTGTGGCTTGCAAATTTTTATCTTGCAATATTATTTCTAAGAGTTACAGATTATATGAAATTGAAGTAAGAGTGATATAGTAATAACTTTGTTTTGTTTTTAATCCAGTTTTAGTAATATACTTTAATCTTAATCAACATATGTAATATTAAAAGATGTCATGTGAACTGTGGCGATGTTAACAAATTTAAATGAATGTTCCATCTAATAGATTCCTTTATTAAAATGATTGAAATTCTAATTATTTAAGCTTTGATGTCTATATATATATGTGTGTGTGTGTATAAAATGTTCTTATTAATCTTTTATTCATTATATATATGTATACATAAAATGTTCTAAAATTTTACGATATGGAATAGTCTTAACTTTATCATTCGATTCAGTTGTTTACATTTCTCTTTTGTTCTTGTTTGAACATTGTTATTAAGTTTCACTGCAGATATATTTAGGAAAATGTTATGCGTAACAATAATATGGCATCTTGAATCTAATTTGTTTACAAAATATCGACCACGTGTTCGGCGATTTTACCTACGGTGACGTCACAGGAATATTGTCCATTCATGCATGTTTCAAGAAAATATCTCGAAAAACTTCAAATAACTAAGCCGAGCAGTGCGACCTTGGTTTGAATCAGGTATTTTCCGTCCCTCAATCGCGACAGCAGAACTACTTGATATATACCACTTACAGGGTAGTACATGAAATTTACGGTTAGTATCGCTCAACATTAGTTTTCATGAGTGTGGTCAGTTATGTCCTAAAGCATGTAGATTATTCAAAAAATTATAAAATACCTTTGTTGCTGTCACGAGTTTAAATTTATAATTCTGTTCTGTGTTAACTATTATTAGATTTCAAAATTTAACAATGCAGGTATCCCATTATTTTGAGGAAAAAAACTTGATTTTGGGGGAAAGTAAATCGTGAAATGCTTGTAGTGATGAAAGTTAAATTATATTTTTTAAATATTGTACGATCGTAGAAATAAAAGGAATAAACTGTACTAACTCTATCAATAATTTCATAAAAATATTATTATGAATTAATTTATAATATATATATATTTTTTTTTTTTTTTTATGCGATACGCATACCCTCTATTTCTTTTCCTATTTGACCCTAAACTTGACGGGAAAATTCTAATATCTAGATTAGGATTTTCTCGTCAATTCGGCACGTGTTGTCATTATCCCACGGAGATGATATTTTACTAAAATGTATTTAGAGTCAAATAAAAAAAGAATTAGAGGGTATGCGTATCGGATTTAAAAAAGAAGAAGAAGAAGAAGAGAGAGAGAGAGAGAGAGAAAGAAAAAAGAAAAAAGAAAAAATTCCCCCATTTAAGGGACACCCTAACCTACATATACAAAATTATTTTCATGATTGCGTATTATTATCTTATATTTTGTATATTTATTAATTTCACATTGAAAATTTTAAAATAATTCTCATTTGGGATATTTTCACAAAATTTCGTCCTATACTGCCATATTAAAAATTATGGGGGAAAAAAAAGGGGGATAATATAACCATCTGATGAACGATTATCCTCCAAACGTAATCATCAACAGTGTAGGTCAAAAACCAACTAAATACTAAATTTATTTAAATTCCGTTCATTAATTCGGGAGATACAGCGTCCACAAAATTTGTGGTACACACACACAGACTTTTTCTAAAAAAAGGTTAAATGGTGTTTAGAAATTCTCAAAACGTGTAAATATATCAAAAACCTGAAATTGAAATTATTCACGATTCCAACACTTTATTCTTGTTTGAATAGGAGAAAGTAAAAATTTGTTACAGTTTCAATAAATAGAAATTAGAAATAGCAAACGGCTTTAAATATTACGGTGACGAAATGGGGGTATTAGGTTCGATGTTGTACATAGTTGCACATTCGATGTTGTACATATCCTCTCATAGATATAAAAGTACGGCACAGTACTAAACCATGTCCTTTATTTAAGGCCATATTATGCTATATATGATGAAACGACGTGTAAGTTAAATTAGTGTGCATTACATATGACAGATATGAATTCAGTTTTATTATTATTTATGAATCCAATAACCAATTTTCGTAGGAATTAAATTAAAAACAGTTATTACGTGAAATTTTAAATTTGAATTCGTATATATGTTTTTAGTGGTCATTCAATGTGACGTCTGGAAGAAAAAAAAATTCATGGTTACAATACTTTCTCTATGTTTTATATGTCGGAAAATTATTATTAAAAATGGTTCTACATTATTATAAAAGAAAATTATGTGTGTGTGTGTGTGTGTGTGTGTGTGTGTGTGTGTGTGTGTGCGTGTGTGTGTGTGTGCGTGTGCGTGCGTGTGCGCGTGTGTCTGTATATGTATATAATGTATTCTCAAAATCCCCGAGGATTTGAAAATCTTAATATATATTTTTTTTTTCTAAAAAATGTTTTTATATTAATAGTTAACTGGTATATACCCAGCTAAAAAAAATTCAGAAAAAACTGCACAAAACTGCAAATAATCTGAAAGTATTTGGAACAGTAAAAATTTTAAGGGGAAAAAATATTTGTTTTTAAACTGCAAAATAGTTTTGCTTCCAAACTGTAGTTATTCTGCAGATTTTATGATTTTTGTTCCAAATACCTTCAGATTATCTGCAGATTTTCTTTTAGCTGGGTATAATTATATATATTTGTTTTTACAATTAATATTCATCAGTAACTGCATATTTTTCGCTTTTATATCTCACTACACAAACAAAGATAAATTACTTAGAGTTTTATATTTAATAAAGCTAAATTTATTACAGTTCAATTTTCTTTTTAATTCTAAGTACATATATATATTCTGTCAAACTTTCAGAATTCACGTCATACATGACGTAAATAACAGAATTTAATATTAACTGTTTCAGGAACTCGATAATAAAAAAGAAAACTTTTCCTTTTACGATACATGTAATACGATATTTCATCTAAAAGTAAAAGTAAATTTCACAGAAAACGTTTTAGAAAAGAATTAAAAATAAAACATATATATGGTTTAAAGAATCGTTGTCTGGAATATATCCTCCTTTTAACTGAAAAAAAAAAACTTTAAAACCTAAAATATTTCATTAATTTTTAGATGTTTTATATATGACAATTTTTATCCACAGTTAAGGAATTTTTCTTAAACTGATTAACCAATTTATGATTTTTTTAACATTAAAATAACCTTTATATAAATAAAGTTATTGTGAATATCTGACTTGCATCTCTTCCTAAAATACTTTTAACCAAACTTTACACAGTTACTGCTTATTACCACAGTTGAAGTACTGTGGGTGTTTGACGTCTCTATCTCATGGACAATGGGAGGGAGTGAAAATAGACCCTCTTCAAGAATTTCGGGTTTCCTATAACACTTCCTGTATCATTTTGTAGATATTTCGAAGAAAAATAAAAACAACAGGTTTCCAAATATTTAGATTTTTTAAATGTTTCATACAACTTTAATTTCGGAAGTCCAAATTACCTACAGGTTCTTTTGAAAATTTACCTATATATATATATTATTATTATTATTATTATTATTATTATTTATTTATTTCATTATTTTTACAGGACTGCATTTGTCTTAAGTAAAGAATTTTAAAAATTCGAAATTAAAAAGCGGTGAAATAATTAAAATGAAACATTCTAAAATTACGCTTTCGTCAAAATTTCATGCATGTGATTTAGAAATCTCACCGTGATTATGTCATATTGACGTAATCTTAATACAGTTAAAATAAAAAAAAAAAAAAAATTATAACATGCTAGAATGACGTCACATTCTAAAAATCTCCCAAATGAAGTACAGTCTTCTTTATCTCATTTAAATAGTGTCCAGCGAAGCGGGCAAATCCTACTAGTAATAATAATAAATGAAAAAAATGGAGACGGATCCTTTGTAAAAATTGACTATTTTAAAACAAACACTTCACATAAAATAATTAATTCAACATCCTAAATTTTCGCGACTTGTTAATTTTCGCAAAATCGTCACAAAAATCTGCAAACTTAAAATGACCTCTCCTCAAAAATAAGAATATTTTCTATTTTTCTATTTTTCTATTTGTGAATATCTGACTTGCATCTCTTCCTAAAATACTTTTAACCAAACTTTACACAGTTACTGCTTATTACCACAGTTGAAGTACTGTGGGTGTTTGACGCTCTATCTCATGGACAATGGGAGGGAGTGAAAATAGACCCTCTTCAAGAATTTCGGGTTTCCTATAACACTTCCTGTATCATTTTGTAGATATTTCGAAGAAAAATAAAAACAACAGGTTTCCAAATATTTAGATTTTTTAAATGTTTCATACAACTTTAATTTCGGAAGTCCAAATTACCTACAGGTTTTTTGAAAATTTACCTATATATATATATATATATTATTATTATTATTATTATTTATTTATTTATTTATTTATTTCATTATTTTTACAGGACTGCATTTGTCTTAAGTAAAGAATTTTAAAAATTCGAAATTAAAAAGCGGTGAAATAATTAAAATGAAACATTCTAAAATTACGCTTTCGTCAAAATTTCATGCATGTGATTTAGAAATCTCACCGTGATTATGTCATATTGACGTAATCTTAATACAGTTAAAATAAAAATAAAAAATAAATTATAACATGCTAGAATGACGTCACATTCTAAAAATCTCCCAAATGAAGTACAGTCTTCTTTATCTCATTTAAATAGTGTCCAGCGAAGCGGGCAAATCCTACTAGTAATAATAATAAATGAAAAAAATGGAGACGGATCCTTTGTAAAAATTGACTATTTTAAAACAAACACTTCACATAAAATAATTAATTCAACATCCTAAATTTTCGCGACTTGTTAATTTTCGCAAAATCGTCACAAAAATCTGCAAACTTAAAATGACCTCTCCTCAAAAATAAGAATATTTTCTAAATGTTTTGTCAACGAAACGAAACGAAGAAAATTTTTACTTCAAGAATCATTTAAAAATAAAAAAAAATGCAAAACTGGCCAGTTCACTAGTCCAGGCCAGTAAACTGGCCAGTTGGCCAGGATCTATCGGTTACTGGCGAGTAACTTAAAAAAAAAAAAAAAAAAAAAAAATGCGAAAACTGGCCAGTTAACTGTCCAGGTTCTATCGGTTACTGGTGAATAATTTAAAATTTTAAAAAAATTGTGAAAAGTGCCAGTTAAAGTATCGCTAGTAGATAAAGAGTTAAAAAGTTCGTTTTCCTTTTACGTGCTAAAAAACTGTGTTTATTTTTAAATAATACGCATACAAATAATACTCATAGTTATTTATTTAATTCTTTTTTATATACAGGTGCCGTTATCGAGTCCCTCATTAGGCATAGGTAGGGGAGAGTAGGAAGGAATGGGACAGTCTTGCCAAAAATATTTTTTAGAAATTTATTTTTACTGGTACAACACTGTAAGTTTCAGAGAAACAAATTGAAACATTTTAACATCTTTTAAAAATATAAATTTGATGGTAATTATTAAAATATTAATTTTATAAGCTAATTAACATAGTCATAAAAATGTCCCATTCTTCTCTTATATGCGGGAGGGATGGGGCATGTTTATAAATTTAAAATAAATACATAATATACAGACATACTATGAAAAAGGACAAAAACAGTGGGACACGATGTATGTAAGGTTAATTAATTACTAATAACATCTATTATATCCAACATTAGAGTATAATGTACCACTTAAAAAAAAAATTTCAAATGCTTAATCAGTTCATCTTTTTTTTTTTTTTTTTTTTTTTTTTTTTTTTTTTACCTTTAGCAGAGAAAGTACTGTTTTTCAGTTCAAATATTCAAAAGTAAGTTTTTCTTATATTTACATGTTTTGTGCTTCCTAGAATATCAATAATGTTTTTAGTGCTGGTTTGTATGTGCTATCAGCATATCTCAAGAACAAATATTACCAAGAAATCCTAACTGTAATTGGTGAATGTAATTTTTTTGTATATTTTACTATGTTCCCGAAAATTGCTCAGGAATGAAAATTAATTCCTCATACATATATGGTAAATAAAGTATTTTTTAAAGTTAAAAGTGTAAACAAAAGTCGTGTGAGTGCCTCAGCAATTATTTTACATGATTTTGAATTTGTTTCGTGCATTTTTTTTTTTTTTTACCATCTATTCATTCATTTGCTTCTTGGTATTTTCTGTTTAAGAATCTTCATTCTTTTTCCTTTCCTTACATGTCCCATCACTCCCTGAACTGCTCTGCCTCACCCCCCTCGTCCCTTTTTTTCAAAACAATAATTTATTATTAGACACATGCTACTTTTAGGCTTAATTTAACTACTTATTCATAAAAGTTATATTATTAGGTACATAAAATATGAAAAGTAATTATGCTAACATCAGTGAGAGCTGAGAACTTGCCTTGAAAATTAAGCAATTGTTTACTTTTGGTGTTATAAAATAGGTTTTTTGTTACATAAACTTACAGAGTTCTCCAACTAAAATGATACATAGCAACAAATATGGGGCTGTAGTTACTTCACCTGGTGGAAGTGTCAAAAATTTAAAACAATGTTTATGTTAAGAATAATTTTAGGTGTCCCATCCCTCCCGACTCTCCCCTATTTGTAGTGGTTTGGAAACCACTTTAAACAGTATATCTAGACAGTAATCCTAAACAGTATATACTTATTGTTCAAAAATAACTGAAAAGCAAAACCAAAAAACAAAATATCCTTTACATTTTAATGACAAACAAAGATAAATTATTTGAAGTATTTTAGATTCTATAAAACTAATTTTAGTGTATGTAACAAATTATTTAACTCTAATTTTTTTATTTTTTTTTTCTAAAAGAAACTTTTAGATTTTCTGTCGTACAAGAAAATTCAATATGAACTGTTTCAAAAATTTTATAACAAAAAAAAATTTTTTTTGCTGTTGTTCTTTATACAAAACACAAAAACCAGACATTTCATCTAATAGTAAAAGTAAATTTTAGAAAAAAGTTTTTCGAAAAGAATTAAATATAAATGTTATTTTCAGGATTTTACTGCAAGTGAAGTTTATAATTTATTTTTAGCTTTATTGGTGATATATAAGTAATTCAATACGCGTTTATTAAATTTATGGATAGTTAAAATTAAGTTGATGTTATTTATTTATTTATTTATTTTTATTCATTTATTTATTTATTTATTTATTTATTTATTATTTTATTTTATTTTATTTTATTTTATTTTTGTAAAACTTGAAAGAATGAATCTTTCTTTCTTTCTTTTTTTTTTTTTTTTTTTTTTTTTTCTGATATTGCTACATAAGTTTTTTGTTAAAATATTCTTTTAATATAAACATTCTGTTATTTGTTTATTTATTGTTAACATATACATCGGCCTTGAATGGTTAATCTGCTTTAAGACTTTGTCTAGATAAAGACAGACAGCAATTGATAGGATTACAAGAAGAATAATTGGGAAAAGAATAGGGACAACAGGGAATCAAACCCACTCTCCATCGGCCGTAGCGTTAGAGGAATGGCCAGGGCGACAGAACCATTCGGCTACTACGAACCTACGTTATCGTACCAGGATGATTTTTTTTCTTTTTATAAATAAGAGTGTTCTGTGCAGTTATTTGTGCTGTTTGAATATTTTCATGTTATAGTCGATGTAATAATCAAAGTTTTACTAATAATAATCTCTCTTATTAAAAGCCTAATATAAACGGCAATATTGTAAACATATCCATTTATTCATTTTAAATAAATTGGAGTGTAAAGGTTGATATTTTTATTTACCAAATATGTGAAAAATACCAGAGCCGGGAATCGAACCCGGGCACCTTCGCTTAATATGCTCTACCACTAAGCTACCCTAGCTGACAACCAGCTAGGCATTTCTCACATAATATTCGTTGGCCAAGTCACCGAGTCTGCAAACGCAGCTGTATTAAGTGGCAATATTAATCGCAGTACAACTCAATAGACCACGAAATTTCAATTTAGAAATATTTATTCATGAATTCATCAACCATGAATATTTATTTTAAGTATGGTGCCCGGGTTCGATTCCCGGCTCTGGTATTTTTCACATAGTTGGTAAATAAAAATATCAACCTTTACACTTCAATTTACTTAAAATGAATATTCACGGTTTATGAATTCATGAATAAATATTTCTAAATATCCATTTATATTTCCTTTTCCTGGTATTATTTCCACGGACATAATTGTTATTAAATATAGGAGAAGAAAAGAAAGTTAACCGAATTATTATCCTTCTGTGTTATAATTTATAAACATACAGTAAAACTTACTTCATTAAGTATTTTAAACAATTATAAACAATAAGAAACCATGCATGTAGATGTATTAATCACAATGGCATTTCAGATTAAATGCTTAGGCGGTTATTTTTCTGTATAGATATCTAAAATAAGGCGTAGAAGACATACAATCATTAGTTACCGGAACGAGACTGAGGCGGCAAGCCTTCGATGTGATTGGTAAGCCGAATAGCAAATGGCGGAGCCTCATAGTTTAAAAACAGGAACTTTTCTACGTAAGTTTCCAAAAATCGCTTGAAAATTCCACTTGGTTCTAAAACGTAATTGTGCATTTAAAAAATTAAATATTACTCATTATTTCCTGCCACTAGCTCAAGGTGCATGAAATTTGGTATTGCAGCAATCAATAATGCCAGCCTGTATGTTTTGCATCCGAAAAAAATAACATCTCTGGAAAACACGACCTCTCGATGCATGAATTTTATCATGAAATTACATATTGCAGTGATAGTTTCTGAAAAACATTCAAAATAATCTATTTCATTGTTAGACCTGTAATACACAAAAGAGGCATGAGACAAAGTTTGACAGGACAAACAACGAAGTAACATTCACATGCTTTAAGCAGTTTCTAAGGGAAGAATATCCGAGCATGCACATGTTGCATGAAAGTTTGTCTTATGTTGCCTCAGTGTGCTTTATATTCTATTAAAATCATATTTTTGTTACATTTAAAACATTTTACATAAAATATATTGGAAAATTTCATTCTCTAGAAACATTGTGCGATATACAACCCATTCATTTTCAAATCGTGTCATCTTCATAATCAATTGATACCCAAGTATTCGCTAAACAACATTCCTACGATACATTCAACTGCACATACTAGAAACAAACCAAACAGAAAAGTGTTTCATTCACAAATAGCTATCTTTGGCAGATTAACGCATTTCACATAAACATACAATATGCCAAGAGAAAAGACACCAGATTCCAAGTTTATACAATTTATAATGTTAACTTACAAAGCTTTCATTTATTTATAAATTGATGTATCAGAGTTTATTTATTAATTTTTTTAACAGGTCAAATCATTCTACATTGTAGATAATTAAAAAGAAACTAGCTGGATTCACCAGCTAGCTGGCCAGAGACCCATGAAAATGTTTACCAAAAATCATGCTCTCGGGCGACTGCGGCGCCAATCGTAATTTGTTCTCTGTAAAAGTCGCATAATATTAAAATATTATAAATTCAAATATTTTTAAATAAAATCTAGGCGTTGCTCTAGTTCAACGTAAAATACACTCAAATCAATGAAAAACAAATAAACCAATCAAATCTCTCGTAATTCCTCATAACGTAGCTCTAGTTCAACGCAAAATACACTCAAATCAATGAAAATCATATAAACCAATCACATCTTTCGTAATTCCTCATAACGTAGCTCTAGTTCAACGTAAACTACACTCAAACTAATGAAAATCAAATAAACTAATCAAATATCGCGTAATTCCTCCTAACGTAGCTCTAGTTCAACGTAAAATACGCTCAAACCAATGAAAATCGAATAAACCAATCAAATCTCTCGTAATTCCTCATAACGTAGCTGTAGTTCAATGTAAAATACACTCAAATCAATGAAAATCGAATAAACCAATCAAATCTCTCCTAAGATTCTCCATTCTGCGTCATTATAGAAATGGGAAGTTTTATTTTCATATTTTTTATTAATTAAAAGAAAACTAATCAAAAATTCGAAAATCTGACTTCGATGTGCACAATGACCCTTCGGAGGGCGCATTTGTGTTAAATCACGTGACTGTCCGAGCTACCGTTTTCGAGAACAGTGAAATATACATATATATATATATATACAAATATTGCTCACTTAATAGTATAAGGTAAAACACATACAGTTCAAAATTTGATTTATAAGTACTTTACTAACTAAAAACTAAAGTTAAATGAAAATACATATATGCATTTAGTGAATAGTATAGTCCATTTTTGCTTTATTTATTAATCAATAAGCTCTTGTGATACTTTTTTCAAATTTGAATTTGACAATAATGTTAATATAAGACAGAAAATTTGAAAAGCAACTTAAGCTTTCTTTATTAAATTAGTACTTAAGATAAATATATCGGTTCAATGTTTGATACAACTTCCATATTATACAAGCTGAAGAATTGAGGAAAACATAATGTACATAATCCTGTAGTAATTTGAGAAGAGAAATAATAAAGGTTTGAAAATTTCTTTAAGAATTTACATTTTACAAATTGAAGAATTAGTTAAAATAATGAAGTGGTTTTTAAAAACAAGAGATGACATTTTATGCAATTACTACAGTAGTATAATTTTTTTACAAGTTATTTCGATAAATATTTCTTATTGGAGTTTGTAAAAACTTGATATTAAATTTCCTACATTGAATTTTTTTTGATGAAAAGTTTATATACATGTCTTTCTTTTGATTAATTTTATACATACAAATGTAGTTTCTGCATTTCTAACACAAGTGGTGAAATTTTTTACACTACTTATAATTTCACTAAAACAGATTAAATTTAAGCTTTTTTTTTTTTTTTTTTTTTTTAATTTATTATAACTTAAAAAAAAATAAATAAACAATTAAAAATTTATCAGGTAAGAAACATATTTCTTAAATACTTCACTTAAGTTTAACCCTTTACGGCGCACTACCCTTTAAAGTTGGAATTTCAACAAAAAAAAGTTGTAGGCTATCTACTTAGGTCTAATGGAGAGACACATGTATAATTTTGTAAAGATAGTACTTACCGTTTTGAATCGGTGGGTGTTCCATCAGCTGGAACACTGCGCCACTAGGGCTCTGAAAAGTGCTTCTAAGAGTATCGCAGTAAAGCGCATAAATATGTAGAAGATTTTGCATTTGAATTAAAAAACACTGTATTATACCTGGGTAGTAGATTTAACATGACCCATGGTGCATCACGGGAGGCCTGCTGCTCTACACCCCATTCCCTCCCCCTCCCCCCCCCCAAAAAAAAAAAAATCTTGTTTATACGACTTTTTATGAAATAATTTTATATTTACAGTTAGTATACATATACAGGTCCTATATATATACCTGTATATATATACAGGTCCTATGTGCAAAAATATTTACAATTAGTCTATTTTTTAGCTTCATAAAATTTTTGGAATCACGTCACACTCTTTTGGTACAAGCACAAACCAACATTGTAGGTTTTGCACATGAAACTAGTTTTGTGCGTTTTTTTTTTTTTTTTTTTTTTTTTTTTTTTTTAATAGACAACCAACCCTTCCTCGCAGCATCTTATAGCTTGAAGTCATTCACTCCAAACAGAGGAAAACAGAGCACGTAAAGACAGCTAGCTGTCTTCTCTCATCATTGTTTTCGGTTGCATAATATGAAAAGCGCTAGTGTCGCAGTGTTCCAGGAGATGGAACACCTTATTTTATTCAGCGATTCCTCGTATGTTTCCTGTATAAAATATTAAAATTAATATAGAATAAATAATTTAGAGTACAGCAAACGATATAACATAGAAATCTTTTTTCAAGCAATCTTTTTTGTAACACAAAAAAAATATACAAAATCTCTTGTAAATACGAGGGTTTAAAATAACTCGTCCCAGCTAAATATCATGGATTGCCTTGTGTACTGGTGCCATCTAAGGATGAAAAGGAAGGTTCAAAGTAAAAAATAAACCTATTTTTATGCATTTGCAATTGAATTTAACGGTTGCAGAAGCTAGCGAAGTTAGGTGTTCCATGTAGTGGAACACTGAGCGGCAAAGGGTTAATGAAATATAAATTGATTTGGGTTTGTTTCCTAAAATATTAAGCCTAATTATCTAATTATTTCACAGTACATTCATAAACGAATTAAGAATACAAAAATTAAATGTTAGTAATCCTCATTAAGAATGGAAAGGGTATCTGAATAACATAAAAAACTAGTATGTTGTGGCCACCACAAGACTTTTTTCTATATTTTCCTATACAAATTCACTCAGTAACAATATTTAAAAAAAAAAAAAAAAAAAAAAAAAAAAAAAGATTTTTTTTTCTTAAGGTAAAAAAAATCAATAACTTTGTTTTAAATTATCACAGATTTTTAGTTCAACCATTCGTTTTAAAGGTATTGACGAGACCTTTCGAAAGATACTCATCTTGAAAATTTACCCCCCCCCCCCCGGGGGGGAAGCGATACCTCCACATGAACAATTTTTTTTTCCTAATTAACTACTACTATTATCAATAATTCATATTCATTTTACAATCACAGGTTAAGAATAACTCTCATTATGTACATTTATACGAAAAGGAAAGACAAAATCTATGCAGGAGTTAAAGTTGAAGTTAATTTAAGAATCAAAGACTGTTTATACACAAAAATATTTAACAAAAGTATAAAAATATTCATAATTTCAAAATTCCCAGTTTTGGGGAATTTTCAAAATTTCCAAGGAAATAAACTGGTCTTTTAAATAAAAACAAAAATCTGGTCTTTTAAATAAATTATAACTGGTCTTTTTACTTTCCAAGGAAAAAACATGGTGTTTTGAAAGCCTTGCATCTCTACTGGTAGGTACATCACAGTTGTTCTTTCTTTTCTTCCAGTGCTTACAATTTTCGTGCTACAGGTACCGTTTCAGCGCTATTTATTGTTTTTTTGAATGGCGATCCCATTCCAATAAAAAAAGTAGGTGTTGCCATTCGAAATTTTCGAAATTTTGTCACTGTAACCGTAACTGTTCGAGTTCAACTATTATATTTTTTAATGATTCTTGAGCGCATTCCTCAAAATACCTTCCACCAAAACTTTATTCAGTTACTGTGAACGGTATGATAGCTATTGTCTCATATATCGGGGTAGTTTTTTTATAATCACCCTGTACGTACCTTTCTCTGATGATGCTTGGCTATTCGGCAATTGCATGGACTCTTTGCCAACGATCACTTCTGAATACTTCTCCAGTCTCTTCGATGATTGACACAGTTCATGCGGCCATTGCTCACCCACTTCGTAGATTATATGTAGCAGTGTCTCTCCCATTTTTAAACAAGCTCTACCATTTGAAAGTTCTCAGTCTGAACATAGTTTGGCGCCATATGCTTGTAGCTACAACTGTAAGGATTTGCAGCGGTTTTTTCTAATCTATATCAGAATTTCATGTTGGAACGTTGCTTCAGAAAAGACATTTTACTATATCTACATCCCAGCCTTACGGTCTGCAACTGAATAATGAACTGCGTAACTTATCGATTTCTCAAAGCGTCATGTGAAGTCTTTCGTGTGCGTATATAATCAGACATGCATACCAGATAATTATTTGAATTTCTACACATATCGGCATAAGAGTGAAGGGTAATCCTCGAACTTAATGACTATACTACATATATATATATACAACATACACGTATATGCATACTGTTTGG